>BCNH02000008.1:37551194-37561558 GCA_001662345.2 Metrosideros polymorpha var. glaberrima
ATTTTTATTATAGATAACAATTATGTCTAAATAATTTTTGTTCATTCATTTTTCTTAGCAATACGAATGATTATTTTTTAAAAAAATATTTTTCTAAACCATCCATTTTTCGCTAAACAAACACATCCTAAGCCTTAAAAAAATTAATATGTGAAATATACGCTCGGCTTTTAGCTCGCTTTTTTACTTCATTCATGAAGTTAGAGGGACATTTCACAAGCCCGATATATATTCTCTTAAGACGGAGTTTTCCCGTAAATTAGAAGACAAAAGAGATTAAAAAAAAAAGAAATATTTCTTGGGTGGATGAATTATCCAATGGGAGGAGCCGGGGCTGCATTTGGTCTCTTGTCACCGAGGTTACCTCTCATCCGAAGCAACTTGATTGAGATCGCAACGTGATGCAGAAAGCAATCGAAGTCACCCGTTTTTCCTTAGGAAGAGATATAAAGAAGCAGCAGCAGCTCAGGTCAAAGTTTTTGCAAAGTAGTTGGAAGGTAGTGGGAGAATCTCTCCGCTAATCTCTGGGGTATTTGCTGGCCCAATTCATGTCGCAACTTATATTAATTGCGTTTGCTGATAAAGGTCAAATCTCCTATGCAACCCGCCTTCCCCTTCCTCCAAATATAAAACGAAGCAGCCTTCTAGCACGTGATAGATGAGTGCTTGAGGTCATGTGTCCACTTAACAAAACAAAAAAACTCAAATTAACCCGTGCCCCGAGCCACTTGCGACCGAGCATGCTCGACAGCAATAAGAATTCATGTGATTTTCGATCCCGTTGCTTACGAATATCACAAGAAAAGTCGGTACGATGTTTTTTCTATCCGGTTACTTGGCAAGTACGCCTGCATGGTGACCACTTAAAACCTCACCAGTACTTCCAAATTCGACATTTCTTGTGTTGGTTGAAGAGGAAGACAACTGCAACAAATGTTTTGAAAAGAAGGCTTGCTACATTGAGAATGTCTGTTTCCTCTGGACAAGATGCTCCCTAATCTTTTTTCAATGACAAGGATTGGAGTGTCCGTGAAGGATTTTGACTTTGTGTAGAGAGAGAGAGGTCCCCCTTCTTGGAGATTCCAATCCACTATCGGCACAGCACGGGGAGACATTTTGGTCCTTAAAGAGTAGAACTCTCGGCTGTCTGAGCACACCTACTTTTGAAACAAGTTCATGAGTCATTTTAGACGTGAAACGTTTGTGTTCCTTCCTCTTTGCACATTCATCTTTTGTGTCAGTCTGCTTGGAATTCACATGGCTTTCCTGAAAGATGTCATCTTTCTCGTGTTGCACAAGGAGGACCTCTCCAAGCCCAAAGTTGACAGGTCAATGCTGGAAAAAGAGGAGACTAAAGCAGCTCGCTAGAATTGAAATTTGGGGGAATCAGATTACATGACTGACTCCCATCTTAGGCTAATACAAAATGGCTCTCATATAGTAGCAACAAACAGTAGAACGTAGACGCCGACTTCGCTTCCCTCGTTCATACATCTCCGTCCCCCCAAACCTAAGATAATCTCCGAGCAAGATGCAGAGAAAACTAGGTACTCGAAATGCTAAGCGAAACGGGTCGTTACGACCGAGACTCCCGACTCGAGTGCTGATTGAGCTTTGTTATGGTTTTCTCCGGAAATAAGGGAGGCTGTTGCAGCTGCTGTTTTCTTCGTGCTCTTCCCGGTCGTCGTCGTGCGAGGACACCTCGGTGACCCCGCTCAATCCCGAGGACGAGGTGCATGGAGCAAGATTCAAGCCGGTCCCATCCCTAGCCATGAAATCGTAGAAGACCGGCCCATTTCCCCTGACTTTGCTAACTTCATTAGTAGTCCTAAAGCTTTCTATGTTGTGATCGTGGCCATCACTTTTGGTGCTCCTCCTCTTCAAAAATATGCGGCAGAGAACCCAATTCTCCCTTGGCACCACAGGGATCTGAAAGAGAAATTTTGAAATATTTACACCCATTAGTTAAAATGCACAACAACTTGATACCGAAATCTATATATAGAATACGGCTTATTTCATCCATGAGTCAGATTAGAAAATTGCTGACATACCTAGCGAAAGTAATTAGATAATTATGATATGACTAACATTGTGTAGAATGAAAAGTTCCTTTCGACGTGCGCATTCCGACTCGACTCACCTGATTCAAGTTCATTTTGGGCAGGGCGGTGTCGGGGGCCGGACCGTCGACCAGGCGGTATTCGTGCATGATCCAGTCGGTCTTGGAGCCGTGAGGGGCCTTCCCTCTGTAAAAAACCAGAGTCTTCTTCAAGCCCACCACCAACTGATGGCTCCTCGAGCTAACGATCCGCCTGTCGATCCCCGTGGCCTTCCAGTAACCCGAGACCGTGGCCCGGTTCGACCGGTTTCCGTTCGGGTACTTGGCCTCCCTCGTGCTGAAGAAGTACCTCTCTTGCTCTGCATCACCTGAGATCACAGTTGACAATACAACCTTAAAATCCTGAAAATTAGCATGTCCTGAGGAACTAAGCTGATACATCATCAGTCTGGCATTGCGGAAGAGCATGTACACGTAACTCTATGCTACTCAAACTGCAAATTTGTGCCGCGAAATCAAACTAGGAACAACAAAAAGCTTTTCAAAACCAGCGGATTTCTCACCTGGCAAGTCCCAAGGGTCAGACTTGCAGACATCAACCTCAGGGATGATGGAGGCAGGCAAAGGGAAAGCAAAGACCTTGCGCTTCAGGTACTGGACCACCAGCTCTTCGTCCGTCGGGTGGAACCTGAATCCCGGTGGCAATCTCAGCACTCCATTCTTCACAAAACTCACCTTCTCCATTCTCTCTCTGAAATTACAGCCTAATATGACTCTATCTCTCTCTGCTCTCTTCAAATCCCTCAAAAATCTTCCAGCTCTAATCAATTCATTACCCGTTTAGGAAGACGCGAACGCGCGCGCACCCCGTCAGTTCGACGAACCCATGTGTGGAGACTTTTTATAAACACAAGAAGACTCCTGATAGAGCAGCTAGCTGAACAAGAACCCAAGAAAGAAGAAGAAGAAGAAGAAGAAATGACCAAGAAACAAGAGGGAACAAGAACAAGATACAGAGAGAGAGAGAGAGACAGAGGGCCGCAAGAAAAGGGGGAGGAACTCAACCGCGTGGGTGGGTGGGTGGGTCTAGAACAGAGGGAAAGTGTGGGATCTTTATAAGCACGCACACAAGGGCATCCTCCTCATCTCAGAGGAAGAAGAAGAAGACGAGGGAGAAGAAGAAGAAGAAGAAGAGGGGGAGCGAATACGACGACCCATCTGGCGTAAACGAGACTCAATCTCGTCCTCGAATTTCCTTTTTTTTCTTGTTTTCTTTTGGCAAATCTTTCGCTTGGCGACACTGTATCGACGTACGCCTACGGAAAGCCGAGCCGGGGCAACGATCGAAAAGGTCAAAACGGGTCGCACGTCTCTCTCCTCTTACCGTCTTGGACGAGAGCTTAGGGAGGGCTTGGGATCAAACGCTAGGAAGCCAAAAAGCTTAGTTGTGCTCGACCCGGTGCAGCGTGTCGGAATAACCGAAGCTGTAAAAGAATCGGGGACGTTTTCTTTGCTTCCTAACGACACTAACATCGTCCTCGTTCCCATTGATGATTGATTTCTCGAGTTAACGCGAGCACACGACTCTCGACTTCTTTTTGTCTTTTAGGATAAAAGAGAGTCGTTCTCGTTGGCATGTTTTCTCGTTCGAGAGACAGAGGTTCGATCCTACTAAAATACCCGACATAGAAAAGATCAGTCCCGTTGTTCCGATGCGTTTGTTTGAGAGGGGTTCGTGGTTTATGTTCCCTCGACTCACAACCTCGCATATAGATATTTTCTCGTTATATCCGAGGTGAATACCATAGAAAAACTTAAATTATATCCACCGTAACACAAATCTTCCAGCCAAATTCCCTAAAAAAACTCCAAATTTTAGGTCTAATCCCAATTTTACCTTGAACTTTTTTTGTCTCGGAAAAACCCCTCAAACTTTAGATCTAGTTTCAAATCTGCCCCGAAATTTATTTTGTCTAAAAAAAATAACCAACTTTTAATCCATTCTCAAATCTACTCCTGTGGTCCAGTTCTAATTTGATATGACATTTCCACATCAATAATAAATTCTCATCAACAAGGTGATACGAAAAAATATCTCCAAAATGAAACCGTTCTAGGATGCGAGAATTAGGAACGATTAATGACGTTTTTTTAGACAAGTGGTTAATGGGAGCAGATTTTGGACTACAGTATAAATTGGTGATTTTTCTCTTAAACAAAAAAAAAAGTTTACAGTAGATTTGGAACCGAACATGAAGTTTAGTGTTTTTTCTAAGACAAAAAAAGAGTTTGGGATTGAACTTAAAGTTTAAGTGTTTTTCTAAGACAAAAAAAAGTTCATGACATATTTGAGACTAAGCCTAAAGTTTGGGATTTTTCCTAAGACAAAAAAAAGTTTGAGATAAAATTGGGACTAGACCTAAAGTTGTGGATTTTTTATGGAATTAGGCCTAAATCTTCTAAACTTTTTCTTGTGTTATCAAAAACTCAAAACTTGCCCACTGTGATACCTCCAACTTTTTTGTGTCACTGAAAAAAAAAAACTCAAATTTATACATGTGTGATATATGATAATACACCTTACAAAAGTGTGTTTTTTGCTTAAGTATCGAGTATAATCTCCAACAATATCTCTTAAGCTCTGTTTTATTTGAGTAAAATAAATGATTTAAAAAATATTTTCTTAAAATTGATCAATTGTATTGCTTAAAATAATTAGTCAATGAAAATTATTTTCATTATCAATTTTCATGTACGATAAAAATATTATTCGTTCATTCATTTTGTAGGTGAGACAAATGATCCTTTTTAGGAATAATATTTTTCAAATTATTCATTTTTCGCAAAACAAACACATTCTTAATGTTATTTTTATTCCTTAGAATAAAAAAATGTAGGATTATAGTAGTGTCTGACCTGCTCTTTTTAAAATAAATTAAAAATTATAATTCGAGTTCTAGATGCCAAAGTTTCTATGCACGATCGAGTTTAATCTAGAATCAATTGGAGGGGTAATGTAATCGCGGTCAAAGTCAAAATCACATGAGACGACCGAATTGAGTAAATATTGGACGGTGAGAGGGGCAATTTGGGCAAAAGAAAGTAGCAGGCGAAGGACAATGATGGATCTTGTTGCGTGGGACTTTTAGGTCATTTCGCGAGGAGGTGCACTTAACTTCAGTCGGCACAGCAACACAAATTAGATGTGGGTGACGTCAGATGGTGTCACGATCCCTCACAGCTGTACCTCATCCGTCGCTATTAATCTCCCTCTCAAAAGCGAAAGTACTAAAGTACCGCGAGGACTGCTCGGTCAAACGTACCACAACCGGTGATGCACGATATGTTGGGTCCACGAAATCAACAGTTGTGATACATTGGATCCAAGTCCCAATGAAGAAACTCTCATCTAGGGGAAATTGATTTTAGAGTGAACCGGTTCCATAAATTGAAAACTCATTAGGTTTTTGAACCAACCCAGAAATCGAATTGCCAGTCCAGTCCGATTCCAGGATGGGGTCCATGAAATTGGCCATGCCTTCCAAGAATCCCCAGTCCCCAATCGAAAAGAAGCACAGGGCAATGGCTTGAGCAATGACTGGATGCGCGGCTGAAAACGTCATAAAAAAAAACAGTCACGAGGAAATAAATTCAATGAGTTGCTGGGCCTGATTAGAACTCGTCGGAAAAGCTGGCCTACAACTAGCAATACGAGGCATGGACGGCTTCGGGAACTTGCAGGTGCAGTAGTGATGTGAGCAAAGCGCAACTCTAGCTAAGAATGTGCAGGAATGATTCCGGAGATTTGTTGAGTGCGTTGGGATGTCGGCAAAGGTGAATTAGGGTGCATTTGATAATCTGCAAGAATTTTTAATTTTGCTCCAGAAGTAATTCTAGAGTAGAAATGCGTTTGGTAAAGAATGACTTCTTGAGCAATTTTCTATTTTTGAATAAGAATTGCGTTTGGTAAAGAAGTGATTCTCTAGGGCCAAAATCAATTCTTGTCAGAAGTAATTCTTTATATTTTCACTTCTCATTTTCCTTTTCACACACATAGGCCGCCGCCACCGCCCACCCGCCGCCGGTCACCGGTCGTCAGTCGCCGATCCCCGGGCGCTGTTTGGTAAACTTGTCAAAAGCAGAAGTAGAATGAGGATGCGTTTGATAAACATAATTTATCATTCTCTGTCAAAATTGATTCTGATAAGAATGAATTATTGCCAGAATAAAAAATTCTTGCAAGAATTGTTTTCAAACGCCCCCTTAGCGACTGGAACGACCAAGTAGATGGTGTTGTTGGACAAAGAGTTGAAGCAGCAGAACTCCAAGAGGGAAGTCGGAATAGTGCTTGTAAAATAGAAATACCCAAAAGAGAAAACCTTCGTCTGTCCATCCAGAAAACGAGTCCTTTCTTCACAGCGCTCTCTGTATTACATAATGTGTATGTCTTTGTCGTGTGTTTGTGTGTTTATGGTCTTTTCTCTATATTTATATATATGTACCGGTTCGGTTCTAGTGATTCAAGTGGGTAATTCGACACCAGGAATCGGACTGGTAATCACTGGTTCAAATTTGGATCCGAGAAATCGGCTAGTTCAATCCGGTTCTAAGTAGTTTGGGTAGTTCCCGATTCTTTTACACACCCCTACTCCTATCCTACTCCTATCATATAGAAGTGCTTCAAGAAAGCATTTTGAAATGATTTTGAATAATTCATGAAAGAGCGGATCTTGGTTGCCAATTAAGATTGTTTGACTAATTAATTTAAGCAATATAAATAATTAATTTTTGAAAAGTGTTTTGAATTTTTTTTTTTTCGGTGAAAGTTGATGAAGTTTGGTTTGTGCTTATTCTTTGAGTGCTACAGTGATGCTGACAAAGGCAGTTTGCCGGTACAAAGGGGACAGAAAATGGTCGGACGATTATCGTACTCAAACATTGCTTTAGCTTCCTGGGGCTGGGGGTTGAAGTCTCTTTGCTGTTAATTATGGCAATTTCCCTTATGGCACGAAATCAGGGAAAGCGTTCACCCACCGGAGGAAGATTTGTCTAAAAACTTCATTTTCGATTGGGATATCTGTGCTCGTTTTACGAAATTAAAAAGAAAATAGTCCGGTTCGAAGCGAGACATTCGAATCACAATGTCGGAGCTGGCTCCGCATTCTTCATTCTCCATCAATTGTTTTTATCTCGAGTGGATTTCTTATTAGGAATCTCTTCAATCACGCTTTTAGAGATTGTGTTTAATTTGAATCTATCAGCAATTATCTTGAAAATTGTAGGGATATCATGGAAATGGTGACAAAACAATGAGATGCGTACATACATGTGCATCATTTGCTAACAATTTGCTGCAAAGGTATATTTCCTCTATAAAACAAAATCAAATGAGCAACATCCAATCGTTAATATGCCAAAAATCCATATGATCTTATGTCTATCCATTCTGTGTAATAATTAGGGATAATATCACGAAAAACTCCAACTTGGTACATATGTGAAGAATTTATCCCAAATTAATTTTTTGACCTGAGTGCCTTCTCCATTTTCTTTTCCAGTCCTTACAATAAAAAAAAAATACCATTTTACTATGTTTAATAAGTAGAAATTGTTAATGAACACAACTCGGGAGTAGGGATAGGCACGGAACCGAAATGGGATCTCTTCACCGTGACGGGACAATTTGCTACAAGTGTGGGGTTAAATTTTCAAGTAATACTTTTTTAAAGTAAAATTTTCTATATTTATCATTGTTATGACATGACATTAACCAATAAATCACTAAGATACTTGCAAATGTCCAAATACGGATAGAGAAAATGGGAACATAAATCTTAATTCATGTGAAAAGTTCTACTACGTTATTTAATCAACGTCATTGGCAAACTCAATTGTATGGATACTTAAAATCGTATGTACGCAACGTAAGTAACATACCGACATATATGGAAACCTATATGATATTTTTTTCTTTGAATCTCAAAAATAGAAAAAAAATTTTGCAATTCTTGTATGTATTTGTTCATATAAAATTTGTGGAAGGAATTTTTCTTTTCAAATTTTCATTAAATATCTTCGACGACTTTTAGAGCTAAAACAAAGAAGGTTAATACATGTCAATATATCTTTAATGGCTTTCATACTAAAGCAAAAATTGAATGATGATCTCTAAACATTTGATGGGATCTTAGATGATAACCACCAATGTTTTTTTAGATTCACACGATCTAAAGTAAATTGAGAATTAATAGGCGAAAATCACAATTGGTGAAAGATCCCCCTCATAGACTTTTTTAGTTGTTGTTATGAAATACACAAGCTTTGCCATTAATGGAGTGTAGAGGGGTTTCTTCTCCTTAAAAGTAGAAATCTTTCTTTATTTCGTAGATTATCCATATCGATATAGATATGGTTGAGATAAATAAATTTATCTGCTGGGTAATTCGTTTTACTTATATATGCCTTACTTTTGGGTGTCCTGTTAAAACCCTTGTAAACTTATTTTTCTAATTGTAAATCAAAGGGAAAAAAAGGTAAAATTGTCGTAAGACAAATGATAATTAGGTAAACTAAAGAAATTAACGACCTGCAATCTCCTAAAAAATTGCACTTGATATAATTACTCAATTGTCCCAATAATGCAATCAACATCATTATTTAATTCTCCCATTTTCTTTTATTTTTCATATTTTAAGTACTTGTTCTTTTTCGGCTATTGGACAGAGTGGCACAATGTTCATCTAATTCTTTTTTTCCAAAAAGAATTTGTATAGTAGTTAAAAAAGAAAAGAATGTTGCACAAGGAATGAAAACCACTATGAATTAATGCAAAAGATAAACGGATATTTATTCACAACGAATTCACCTTTTAACTTCAGTCTCCTAGATTTGAATACACTTACCGTCTCATGTCTGTGTAATCATTGATCCAATAATTAAATAAATTTAAAGAAGTGTTTCGAGGATACTTGTTAATTATATTTAACAGCGGATACGATCTATCTTTGAAAAAAAAAAAAGAGAGAGAGAAAAAGGGGAAAGGGCATCTTGGTCATGCGAAGTCTACGGTTGGTATCATCGAGTGGCAGAGGTGGGGGCGAGGGAATAATTGCAATAGGACCTACTTTGCCCCGAAACGACGGGCACCCGCGTCGGATTTGGAGAAGCTGCCAAAATGCCACCTTCAATGCGATGCTCCATTTCAAGATTTCCTCAATCTTCTTGTCTCACTTGTTTGGACAGAATTGAAAGTTCTTTTTGGCGAAATCGCCTCTCGAGAATCTTTCCTACCATTCTAAATTTGACTCCATAAGCATCACCTTTTCAATGCAATTTAATTACAAAATAGAAATAAAGGAACTATCTTGCCCTTGGAGGCAGAGACCAATGGCTTGGAAAGTTGGCAATTCAGACATGTTGTGGACAAAATGGCAAGGCGCATCCCATAAGGAACAGGAGACAAAGGGCAATTTAAAAAAACCGAGATGAGACATATGGTGTGTTGATATTTTTTTCTCATAACACCCCCCCTTTTTAAGATTGTTTTCAATAATGGCTAGGAGCCCACACTCAAATGATTGAATTAGGAACTTGGTTGGGATATATAACTTTACTATATTCTTAGTGGCATCCAAATCGATCGGTCAATCCAACAAGTAACTTAGTTGAAGAGGCAAAGATTTTTGAGAAAATAAAGTATATATTTCAACAACCCCCTCCCTCCTTTCCAAATCATCAACAAATGAAGTAAGGGTTTTGTAAGTGATGGGATCCCATATCACAGTTCGCATCTCTATCTATGCAAACCCTAAGAACAGGTAACACAAAATTAAAATTAAAAATGCCCATCTTTTATATATGTTCCAGGGAAGCCAAAGGCAGTGTTTTCGGCACAAGAAGAAAAGTCGAGGGAGCTCTAGGAGGGTTTACATTACATGCACCGTCACGAAAGGGAAAAAAAAAAAGGGTAGCGATTGGACTAATCATTTGATAATAACGTTGTTCGCGTCGAGAAAGTTTTTCATTAAAATTCATATAGGTTTAAGTGGAGGTAACGTGGTATGGTTGATATTAGTTAAGATGGAGCCTCAAACTTTGACAATCGAGGAATCTGCCCGATTCCGTAGAAAGAAGGGACACCCTCCTCTCTTTCTTTTGCAAAGAAGGAAAAAGGAGCAAACTTTTCAGAGGACCTCCTGGCAAATATAAGAAATTCTTTAGGGGTTGGAATCGGGAAAGGGAAAATGGAAAAGGAACTAGAAATTCCAATTTCTTGGAAGGTGAGATTCCCCACGAGCAAAAG
>BCNH02000008.1:37565646-37579901 GCA_001662345.2 Metrosideros polymorpha var. glaberrima
AAAAGATATGCCTTATAATGTATCACGCGATTAAAATCAGAGGTACAATCGAACTAACGAAAGATCAGGCACACGGCTATCAAAACACGCACGCACGCACGCACGCACGCAAACATCTGCAGAACAAGGAAGCCAGGATCCAGTCTTCACAAAAACAAAAAAAAAAACCCTAAGAACAAGGCGAGATCTGCCAGAAAGGTCAAAGTTCGGGACCTGCATATTTCCTTTGGACCATCGGTGAACAAAACAGGACAACCCAGACAGCATGCGAGCGAGGGTGAGAGGAAAAGCCCGAGAATCGAGTACGCAACTGTAACAGTCCCGAGCTCGGCAGAGGACGGAAGCGATGCAAGCAGCACCCTCTCAGAGAGAGAGAGAGAGAGAGACGCACGGATCTCAGGGCACACCTTCCTCTTCTTCTTCTGGAAGGGAAAAATTAAAGAATTCTTCAGAAAGAGAGACAGAGACAGAGAGGAACCTGCAGAGGAAGGAGGAAGAGTGGTTGAGCGGCGCCGAGGAAGGAGGAAGCAAGAGGAGCGACGCCGAGCGGTCGAGCCACGCCGAGGAAGGAGGAAGCAGGGAGAGCAGTCTAGCGACGCGAGGAAGCAAGGAGGCGTGTATACTTGTATACTTAGGGTTCTGTTTCTTAAAAGGGGCAAAATGGGTTTTTAAAAAACTTTTGAGGGCAAAAAAGGAAGCCGGCCATATTTCATTAATCAAGTCTTCAGCATTCCGAAAAATGTTGAAAGCTCAAAGCTAGCCCACTAGCTTTGAGCTTTCAGCTTTCAAAATGCTCAACTTTCATTCCAAAGCTCTTTCGGAGTGGTTGCCAAACACCCTGCATTTACCTCAAGGGGCTTTGGGGCCCCAATGGGCTTTTCAAATGCTGAACCAAACGTAAAAGCACCAAAAAACAAAATTGGAAAATAAATCAGTCCAGACGCCCTAACCAAGTTGAAGTCCATCATTTAATATCAAATGCGCCAGAAACAATTTGCTGAGAGCGGTCGAATCCGAAAAGTGTATCTTAAACAATCTCAAACCTAGGCCACCCAACTCGTATATATATCAATGTCGTTTAGCTTTGATGAAACAAAACGACAACAACAACAACAAATGTTACTGTCTTGTGATAAGAAGGATTTAATATAAATGTTCGGAATTTAGCCGTATCAAGACGAGTGGATCATTGGCAGCTTTGAATCTTTAAACGGAGAGTCCAAGTTATAAGCACAACAGCGATCCGAACAATGCCGGAAGCCGGCCGAGAATCGGCTTCCCTTCTTTCTTTTTTGCACTCCTTTACATGTGGAGCATTAAGTCGGTTCTTCTGCTTCGATGCTGATGCGACCATCAGAGCTTTGCAAAAACAGGTTTCCGTTTCTGTGCGTGCGCCAAGATGGCCTCCGTTAGATCATCGGACAGAAGCATTGCCGAGTTCCAGGTGGCAACGTAGTCCAAGCCTTGATCTACGCTCATGTCCCTGCTCTTTAGTAGCACGGCTTTGGTCCCAGTAACAGCCATTGGGGACTTGGAAGCTATCGCTGCGTGCAAAATAAAACCAACCTTTCTCAGAAAATGAGAACAGAGCATTAACACTAGAAACAATTCCGCCTCCGATGCAAGTAACTTTCCGAGTCCCCAATCCAATATACAGTATAACCTGAAACGAGGTCTTTTTATTTTCCACCTGCAACTTGCTGTTATCTATCTGTTTCTACAAAGGATATAATCAATGATGTGATGACCTCGATGGGCAAAACTTTTTCCTCACCACCTCGTTTAGCAACAAAATGCCCATCGCCGATTTGCAATTGAAGGGTAGTTAGCAATTTTAACAAAGAAAAACAGTGACCCAGCATCTTCAGTAATACTGTCCTATGCATGGTTTATCCCAAACCAATAAAAGTTCCAAGTGAGGCACAAATACACCCATCGCACATGCATATAGAACGAAATATACAGGTGGGTCGATCAGCCTTGAAGAAGTAGATAAGTGGAGCCCTTCTGATCTAAATGGTAACTCTATCCTTCATTACACTGATAGGACGTTAAGGAAGTCTAAAATTGGTAAAACTGAAGACAACCAATGTGAACTAAACCCAAAACTTAGTCTGTCGGTTTATCGATTTGGGTTCGGTTTTAACTAAACCATTCAACCATATCCAACTTCCATCTCGATTTGCTAATTCCCAAAACTGCTAAACTAGACTGCTAAACCAAAAGGAAAAAAACTAGATACCTTAAAAGAGCCAAAGTCGATTCGGTGAAACTGACCTAACTCCAATTATCTTGGCACCACCGGGTTCAAACTCTATGAATGAAGAGCATGCTCTGTTCACCACTGCAGGGGTCTGAAAACCAAGATAAAATTGGGAACCTCCCAGACTTCAATGATTTGAAGCCACACTAATTGTTCTCCCATTGTTTCTAAACCAAGAAATACCTCCTTTGGCTCCCAGCCAGCATCCGAGTCCCAACCATCTCGTCAATGCCTGATCCTTGTCACCACTATCTTTTCGTTTGAATTATGTTACATACTAATCCCACACAGCTTTATGACATGGTTCTATTCAATCATTCTAACTGATCTCAAATTGGTTTCTTGTGTCAAGTAAGTAATCGAGATATGAATTCCACATAACTGGAACGATCGAAATCATTAATTTGAAATTGGATTGATATCCAATCTAAACCAAATCAAACCCGCAAACAATCTATCTACTAACCAAAAGTTGCAAGACTCAGACTACTCAAGAATTCCCACCTAAATGCACAACCAAGAAGCCGGGATCTATGTAACTCTGATGGCAATGATCCAATCACATACGGTGATGACTAATGCAATCAGTGAGCGCAGCATATGGCATTCAGCATAAGTATCATATTCCAGCAATAAGATAACTCTATTCGGTCTGAGAAACCAAGGTACTAGAATCTGAAACTACTTACCCTCGGCGACGACTCTCACTCCATCATCCAATTCACGCTTCGATCCGAAAACCCAAGAGACCAGACCCAACTCCTTCGCCTCCGAACCCGACACCCTCCGACCCGTCAAGGCCAGCTCCATCGCGTTCCCGTACCCCACGATGCTCGGCAACCTCTGCAGCGTCCCGAGGTCGGCGGTTATCGCCAAGTCGACCTCCTTCACCGAGAAGAACGCGTCCCCCGTGCAGTACCTGACGTCGCACGCGGTGACGATGTCGACGCCGCCCCCGACGCACGCCCCGTGGACGGCGGCGATCACCGGCTTTCGGCACCGCTCGATGGCCGTGACCGCTTCCTGCATGGACTTGATCTCCCGGCGGAGCCGCTCGCCGGCGCGGCCGCGGTCGGTGCCGGAGAGGGAGCGGGAGGAGATGGAGCCGAGGGCCGAGAGGTCGATGCCGGAGCAGAAGTGGTCGCCGGCGCCGGAGAGGACGACGACGAGGGCGTCGGGGTTGCGGTCGAGGGAGGAGAGGGCGAGGGGGAGCTCGGCGAAGGAGTCGAGGGAGAGGGCGTTGCGGGAGGAAGGGCGGTTGAGGCGGAGGTGGAAGACGGAGGAGTTGGGGCTTGTTCGGATGATTTCCAGGGTCTTGAATTTCTCCATTGTCGTCGAATAATGACGATGGGGAGAGACGAGGTTGCAGCTCAGCTTTGAGCTGAGAAGAGAAGGAATGGGTCACTTGTTTGTCGGTACTGTTCTTTGGGCCGGGCGCAGTAGACTGTTGACGGGGCAAGGGCTGGGCCGGACTCGGGTCGGGTTTTGTCAAGAATACGGTTTTTTTTTTAAATGTCTTGTGCAAAATGCTTACTTAAGTTTAGGAGGAATTCAACCTCGTACTTTCAGGTATTTGATTCCAAATTGGGAGAATGTCGAGGAATGAAGCGCTAACATGTACATAGACCCATCGAGTCGGATAGAAAATGGTCCAATCCAAATAGATCCACTTAACCCTTTTAATACATTTTTATGCAACACAAATCTAGTGACTCATATTCGACCTGGCACAACCCAACACATACATGATCCGATCAATATTGTTAAAACACTTTCATATTTAATTCAAATTAGAAATTTTTTTACCTAAACAGAGATGAGAATGTAAAGTGAGTGAGCGTGAGATCAAGTAAAGACGAGAGAGAATAAAGAGAAAGTCATAAAGGTGAGTTGGGTATAAGTAAATTGTAAACCCATTTATTATCCAAGTAACACTTATATTATGTTTAAACCCATTTACTAAATAAAGCTAGCTTATATGACAACTCAGTCCATTATATATGGGTTAAGAAATTGATCAATGATCCATTTTGACAAATCTACATGTACATGACAAAATGATTGTAGAAACGGTAAGTGATGATGCATGAATTTTGGAAATTCTCACAAAGTCAATTCTTAAATTTCATTACCACTAATTTGCATGTACTAGTCGGGAAAAAAATTGTTACTTTTAATCCCCATGTTCGACGTTGTTGGTTGGGGCGTCATGGGATTTTCAGCTTATGAACTGTAAATCGCTTGTTTGAATCACATCAATTGTGTATGAATTGTTTTGGATCGGAACCACCATTCACCTGTACGGAAGGTTCGAACTTCACCGGTTCATGAGACTTCAAAATGTTTCGTGAACTTTTAGATAATCTTTTAAGTTGCTTAGTATACCAATTTTGTATATCATAATGAACTTAGCGAGGATGATGAAAATAGATAATTAGATGTGATTAACTCATGCCTGCGCAACTCCACCGACGTCATGTCAAGATCATAAATGGATTGATAGTGGTACATCTAACTACTACCAAAAACAACAATGGAAAATGACACAAATGGTCCTTAAACTTTCGCCTAATGTGCAATTTGGTCCATGAACTTTCAATTTGACATAAATGGTCTATAAACTTTGACTCAATATGCAATTTGGTCTATGAACTTTCAATTTGACACAAATGGTCCTTGAACTTTTTATACATGTTCAAATTAATCATTGGACTATATGAAAATGTTCAATATTGTCCTTCCATAAATTTAAGTTCAAGAACAACATTGAATATTTTCATATAATCTATGGACTAGTTTGAACATGTACCAAAAGTTCATGAACCATTTGTGTCAAATTAAAGTTCATGGACCATTTGTGAATATTGAACTAAAGTTCTTGAACCATTTGTGTCAAATTGAAAGTCCAGGGACCAAATTGTACATTGAGCGAAAGTTTAAGGACCATTTGTGTCATTATCCCAAACAACAATGATAAGAAAATTATGTTAAATTGATTGGGGAAATGAAAAGTGATGAGGATGGTTGCGAAAATTGTAAATGGCTCTCTAATTTTGCTAAGGCTAATAAAGTTTCATCAATTGTGAAAAATAAATTTTAAAAATATTTTTCTAAAAACGATCACTTGCATCACTTAAAATAATTAGTTATTAAAAATATTTTCATTATCGACAATAACTTATATCTAAATATTTTGGTGAATGATAAAAAAATATTTTTGTTTATTCATTTTTATAAATGACATAAGCGATAGTTGGAAAATATTTTCTAAATAATTCATTTTTTGTGAAACCAACGAAGTCTAAATTTAAAATTTTAGCAAAAAAATATATTTGTACAGTCTTAAACATCTTTTGAAGAAGGTGCAAGCAACCGCTCAAATCATCACTTCCTTAATTTTTCCTCATCGGACACCGTTAAATGCTCAAGGTGGTAACCTCAGAAAGTTGCCACGCAGGAGTAGGGGAGTAATAATCGAAGGCTTACATCCAGCTTTTTTGCAAATTTTAGGATTAATTCAGTACTTCGTTTCATTTTGCATAAAAGGTTTAGGATTCTAGGTAATTATCCATGTTCATTAAAGTGTCTTATTTCACTTATCTATGGGATTTTAACAGGATTCTTATTAATGTAGTCTCCCTTCTTTTTTAAGTTCAAGTTGTTGAGCTAACTTTCTAATATGATATCTGAGTCGATGAACGTGTTATATCTACAATTACCAAGTACACAATAAGCGGGTTATATGTACTAAACTGCATCCGAGCCTTACATCAGGTGGGACTTGCTGGATCCGACGATCATGGCTCTAATTCAAAACTTGCTCACAGCATGTTCTTGATCCTTGTTCAGTGATTCAAATATATGTACACATGATCCTTCTAAGCTAGCAAAACAGGCAATTGTGCACCTTTTCAACACGTGCAAGTTGTTTCCGATAAATGCCTAATAGCTCATTTAGAAAAAAAAAGGTCAGTAGAAGTGGCGCAACTTTCGTTTCACGCTAATTTTAATGCTAAGACTTTTTGCTGGATCACTTTAGTGTCATATCGAAGAAAAAAATGATTACTTAAGTACTTCCAACGATATATTTCGACAAAAGTCCAACGCAACTTTTTAAATAAATTCTTAATGCATACATAGCTTTTTAAAAAATGAGATTGCATTTCATGACGAATCGACACCGCATCTTCAAAACTTAATTTCTCTCTGTCCATATCTCTTATGATTTGGTCCTCTCTCCATCGCAAGGCAACCTTCATTAATCATCAAGCAAAGCACAAGCTTCCCAGAACAAATTTTGAGTACGTAAGCCGAAGGTGAAATGGCTCGCTACAATTGTGTAATAACGAAATCGATAAGCATTCTATTAGGGTTTGAACTTTGAAGAAGATGGAAATTTGAGGCTTTTTATGATTAGCGATGTCGTATATTGCCTTTTTTTATTGAATTTTGCCACATCGAATTTCCGGCAATTCTCATGGAATCACACTATTCCTTTCTTATTTATTTTCAAGTTCTGCACGTAATCATTGTTCCTGTCTTGGAAGTAGTATTTTTTTTATTTATAAATATCTAATCTTATATAAGATTTTAAAACATAACTACTACATCGCATTGGGCTTTATCTTTTGTCAAAATGCCCAGAAAGATATATAGTTCCTACTAATTCGTGCTTGGGATGGGTCTAAAGTACTCTCCAGACCTTTTATTGCAACCTCGACTATTGCACAACGTAGCACGTGGAAACATAAATCTGTTACAAATAATTAGGATATTTTGCAATCAGGATATTCCCTATGATATATGTTAGAGATAATTAGGATATTCTCTTTTATTCTTCATATTTGTTAATGTACACTCAAAGCACTCCTCTTATCTAATATCCTTTTTTTTTTTCGACCAAAAAAAAATCTCATATCTTTTTTCCTTTTCAATAACTACTAATATATCTCTCTCAACGTCGATCCTCAAGATTGTCTTTCTCGTCTAATAACAACATCCACCAAAAAGCTTTGGCGATCCATTAGGCCTTTTTCTTTCAATCTTTTCTCTAAACTTCAATTGACTTCTTCTAAGTTGACTTGAGTTGAGGGGATGTTGGAGATAATTATGATATTTCTTTTGATATATGGTAGAGATAATTAGGATGTTTCCTTTGATTGTCCATATCTCTCATGAATATGCATATATTATTGTGCATATTTATTTCACTAGAAATGGGTTTTGACCCAAATAGTGAAAAAAAAATTCACAAAGGTTGATCTCTGATTTTTTCTTAGATGGGTTTAATGGTAATTTGGATATGAATTGAATTGGCATGATGAAGAAGATGAACAATAAATTTTAAAACAAAGGACTATCAATGACAAGAATTTAAAAGGGATAAATATTGATAAACTAAAAAATTACATCAAGAACTTGCTCTTTATGATCGCCATGCTACAACAATTACTCGCCATATATGTAAACCCTAATTATAATCCCTATTGGCACTTGTCATGCTAAGTACAGTTATAACTACACTTCGCTATTCTAGGCCTCTAATGTGCACGTGGACCTCATCCACAAATGGTTACAACTCCCTAGGCCACTATGGGTGCGTTTGATAACCTGCCAGAATTTTTAATTTTCTGCCAGAATTGATTTTGGAAAAGAAATGCATTTGGTAAAGAATGACTTCTGGAACAGTTTTCTACTTCTGAATGAGAGTTGTGTTTGGTAAAGAATTGATTCTCTATGCCAGAAGTGATTTTTTTTACTTTTTTATTAAATAAAATTTTTTTAAAAAATTTAAAAAATTTAAAAATTTTTTTTTAAAAAAAAGGGAGGGTCAGGGGCAAGGGCGGTAGGCCCTTGCCGCCGCGGGACGTCGGACGCGGGACGCCGGATCATGCGCCATTTGGTAAACTTGCAAAAAGTAGAATGAGAATAAGGGTGCATTTGGTAAATATAAATTCTCATTCTCTGCTAGAATTGATTCTCGAAAAAATGAATTCTTGTCAGAATAAAAAATTCTGGCAAGAATGAAAATCATGCAGACCTTATGTGACTCAATCGTCCATCGATATCTTTTCCGATTGGCACCGCAGTCTTTGTGTTCTCCTATCTATCCAACACTTAGCTAAGATGTAGGTAGCTAAATCATTGTGCTCCTTATCGACATGTCTTGTTGATTGCCCCTTGACTACCAATGATGCCAATGTTGTCTTGATGTTGATGGCTTCGCTTCGTCATCAATGCAGATGCCCATGCCTTTAAACGACATCTTCACATTTTTTCCTGTATTCAACACTCAGCCAAATTTGCAATAATATTGGCTTCATTATCGAAACAAGATGTTCGTGGACCACGTGTCCCAATGCATCATTAGCTATATTTCATGGTCATCCATAACTGTCATCCACGGTCATCGACGAGCTTTTTTGTAATCATGGATGATTACCTTATATAATTGTCGCTAGATCACATAGCTCATTGATATTGATTCCATCATTACTCTTTGGCGAATTCGACTTTGTGTCGATTTTATATCAGACCAAATCAACTTCGTGTCAATTCTAGAGAGTAAGCCATTTTTTTTTGGCATAGATAATAACTGTGATTAATTATAATTGATATTACATCTATCTTGATAGCTTAAATAATGGGAAAAGTGTAAAAAAAAAAGTCTAAAACCTATTGTATTGATGCCAATTAAGTCCCAAACCTTTTAATTGTGCCAATTTAATTATAAACCTTTTATATTTGTATCAATTGAGTCCATATGGTTAATTTTGGTCGGAAATCGCTGATATGGACATCGATTGTCCTACGTAGCATGGCTCTCGCCAGCCCATAGTCCAAAAAACAAAGAGTAAAAATAAAAAAAGAACAAAAGAATCGTAAGGTTTAGGATGATCGGCGTCCACGTTAGCGATTTCCAATTAAAATTGACTGAATGGACTTAATTGGCACAAATACAAAATGTTTAGGAATGAATTGATACAATTGAAAAATTTATGACTGAATTGGTACTAATGTAATAGGTTTTGAACTTTTTTTCTATACTTTTCCCCTTAAATAGTCAGATAATAAAGCCTATCCATAGGCTGACGTATTCTTTCATCATGACCCAATAAAATATACCGAAATTTCGCGTTTCTCTTTTCCACGTTATTCTAATCAAGAATTAGAAGGACGAAAAGAAAAGAAAAAACCACTTTATCGCGTGGGACTATCTAATTTCCTTGAAAAAGCAAAACCAGAAGAGCATATTCACGTTTCCCACATTATTAATCAGTCCAAAAACGGGTAAACCAGCTCTACGCGTCTCCATCGATCATCAGCAGCTGGTGGCTGGCTGGCTCCAATTAATGCGAGGGGAAGTCTTGTACGGATTCTCCAGATTGAGTCACGGGGGTCGATCGATGGAGGAATATTGTACCTGGAATTAGTTTCCTTAAACTCCATCGAATTCACGATAAACATGACCAAATAAGGCATTATGTGCCACGCACGAAATGGAAATCTGAACGATTTAGAATGGCCAGGTCTTGATCTGATCAGATCTCCCCTTCTCATACGCAACCGGATGATCATTGCATCTCTTCATTTAATTCTGCAAGATATTTGTGACACAACAAAACCCTTTTTACGGTCAACATAGCCTCAATTTAAGCAAAGAAATCTGTCGTTTCCTTCTCCTTCTAATACTCTCGATGTCGAGAAAGAATATCATATAGAGATAACAGTTCCCAACACGATATGAGAAAACGGTCCGAACGCGACATAGATGGATTTACTACGAGAAAACGCGATTTAACTCGAAACTAACACTTTAAAATTGATTTGAAGAATTTTGGCATGGGCATGAGATGATATGAGGGATGGACATGAATACAACACACGAACGCAAATTGCCAGCCCAACATGTCATGGGATGTAAGCATTACATGAGTTTGTTGTTCTAGAACCTTGTAAAGGTAGGGCACGTGCAGGGAAAATCTACCGAATCAACATGGCTGGATATGATTTAGGATGAGTTTTAAAGGACGACATACGATAAGTTTCGACTTTCAAAAGTTCGGAATTAGTGAGTAAATGATTAACTTTAGGATAATATGAAGTATGATTCACTATGTATCTTGCACCCTTTACCTTGAAAAGGGTACATGTTGCAAAAATACCCGGTACCTGCAAAATAATTCTTTCAAAATACATCATGTATAAATTTAAATTGACATAAGTTTTGTGATTAACATCTTTCATTAAAGCTCGCGGGATTATATCATTAGTCGAAAAGCATTAATTAATTTATATTCTGGTAGCGCGGCGTCATTATATTATATGATGACTTGATATTAGTGTTGACATAATAGATGAGTTCTCTATCGTACAATGTAGAAAGCTTCTTAGACGTAGGACAATTTAATGATCGACGACGTAGATCGAACTTTCAAATGAATAAAGTACATGAATATGTCCCAAACGAAATTCATCTGAAAACTCCACGAGTAGATCAATTTAGACCTTAAATTGCCAAATGGGGGTCTCTCTCTCTCCTTGGCAATCATGATGATACGATGAACTGGCTCAAACCTAGAGAGAGAGAGAGAGAGAGAGAGGCAGAATGGACGCTTGAACTCGGCCATCTATTCAGGTTTCCTTTGATTGAAAGCCCTCGGGGATCGGCTCACGTTAACCCATTTGTGCCAAGAGCTCACACTCGATTTCAATTATGGTTTCGGCGAGATTACATCGGATCGTGAACGATTGCCAGGTGTTCGATCTTCACCTCGTTCCGGATCCACGCCACCGTACCACGATCTGATTGAAATGTTTAATCATTGGGATTTAATAGCTTCCATTAGTAAACGTAACCCTTCATGGGGCCTCCGAAAGTCGATATGTAACCTAAGCTCCTGAGAGTCCCTTTCACACATCATCATCGGCCCCAATAATGGAAGTTGCATCCATTAGAAGTCATGCTATAGTCTCGCCACTCACCCTGCAAAAGCCACGTAACCGGAGAAATCAAAGCTTGAGAACTTTGAGTCGGTAGTCACAAAGTAGAACAAGCAATAATAGTATTCGTATCATAGGATTGAAATCGAACCATTCGGAGCGACGGTCGATCCGGAAATCCCGCGGAAAGTCGAGGTTTTCGCGGCGTCAAGTCCGAAACAACGTGGAAGCTTCACATAATTTGGGTAGGAGGAGACAATAAATAGAGTGCAACCAACTAATGTTTCGGGAGACCACCGATTTTAGGAAAAACCTTATGTTATCAACGCACGCATACACCAAGCAACCCGCATGATATGCACAAAGCAAAATCTTTTTTTTTTTTTTTCTGGACCCGCCACCTTGCAATCCCAAACCACTTCCAAGTTCCAACCATGCATGCGAAGAACCCCAACAACCTCATTCATCACACACACACCCGAACATAAATGCCACACAAGACCCATAATTTGTTTAGTACCATAAGGTCGTCACCCTCCTTGTCCTCGCGAGCCTCGCATAACCGCAAGGCCAAAAGGGCGCAAAGGCTTCAAGGAGAAAAAAGCCAAGGGAGACGCCATGGACACGCGAAACCTCTAGAGCTCTTTCGCATGAAGCCCCGAAAAGGAAGAACGCTACGAGACAAAACAACCACCCATTACAATACTACTAGAGAGAGAGAGAGGGAGGGAGGGAGGAAGGGAGAGAGGGTAAATTAGGGCTGACTCAGCAAGGCGTGTTTGGTTCGGTGTTTCACAAAAAAAAAAACGGCTAAAAGGCAGAATCAATCAAAAAATCACGAAAGGAATTGTGTTCTTGCGGAGATGTCACGTGAACGAAGCATTACGCGGGGGACAGCTTCGCGGTGCGCGAGTATAACGTAAACATTTCACGATTATGCCATTCTCTCCCCCAACGCGCGTGCCCCCGCCCCCACCACCTCCTCCACGCGAAGCCTCCGTCTCGCGACGGAGGAAATCGAATGTATTTGGCGGTGAAGCTGGTCGTGTGGGACATGCCTCTCGACCGCAACGTCGTAAGGCCGAGGGAGGTTGCAGGGGCACGCGAGCGGGGAGGCACGTGGGGGAAAGGAGGAGGGTTCGGTGTTGTTGTGGAGAAGAATGGCTTTTTGATACGCTACCTACTAATCCTCCACTTGTCATGCAAGCAGAATGAATTCAATACGCATACTCTCTCTCTCTCTCTCTCTCACAAAGACACAAAGCCCCCCCATTTTTCTCCTGTTGCTAAGCGTATGCAACATGTGTGTGTATATAAAGCTGAGCTTTCCCCACCACCTTAAACCATCCCTTGAATGATCTTCAGTGAAAGTTAGTGAGAGAGAGAGAGAGAGCTAGGGTTTCTCTCTGAACCCTGCTTTCTTCTTCTTGGTCTTGCCTTGGGGAGAGGATTCTCCGGGTTGGAGGCGAAATGGCCATCTTGGATTACCACCATCCATTGACCTTCACTTTCGGTATCCTAGGTACAAAGAACAAAACCAGAAGCTGTTGTTCAACCTTTATCTTCATCTGCTTCCTCACAACAATGCTGCTCGTTTGCCATATCCTCTCATCCCAATTCCCTATTCATTTCCATTTCGCATTACCACATGAATACTCAGCATCTTTAGCATCATGTTAGTGGGTCGTTCTTTTCTTTTCTTTCCTTCTTCTTCTTCTTCTTCTTCTTTTCGTCTGGCAACTCTCTCTTCGAAACCTCACTCTTTCTCTTTCTCTTTCTATCATTGCAAAACACACGTAAAGCGAAAAAAAAACACAAAGAAAATAAGAAAAATTTTCCTGGTGCGCTTATCGCGACGCTAGTCTTCACAAAGAAAGAAGGGTTTTTCTTCAATTTTGTTTCTTTTTTATGATATCAGCCTCCCTCAAAATCAAACCTCGGGCAACTTTTTCCAGTCTCTTGGACTTTTGCCGACCTTTTCCAACACTTTTGGCCATTTCCTCCAACGAATTTTGTTTTCGCTCTAGCGCAATTTTGGAATTTAGCTTTAAATGCTGAAGCGGGGACGTTAGCGTATGTAGTTAACTTATGGGTCTGTCGTCGAGTTGTTGCGCAACCAACCAAAAGCTGCTCCGCAATCTTTCTTGCAACTAACTTGGGATTAACATTTCCTCGGACTCGGTCTGCGTTTCGTGGGAATTCATTCTTTTTTCGTTTTTTCAGCTATGTCGTGACTGTACACAGGTTATAGAACGACATGCAACATGATTTAGTTCGAGTCTTGTTCAACCACGCCGCATGTGCTCAGCACTTAGATTAGTAAATGGCTGAGGCTGTCTTCTTTTTTCTATAACTTAACCCTAGCAAAAAGGAACATTTTCATCTGCACTGCGCTTGCATAGAATAATCTAACGTCTGTGCTTTTGTTCTGCATTTGATGATAGGAAACATTGTCTCGTTCTTCGTCTACTTGGCTCCGGTGTAAGTGATCGTATTTCTCTGAAGTTCTTCCCTTTCGCTAGGATGAAGATGACGTTATTTTATTTCTTCGCGTCGATGGTGGTTTGATCCCGATATAAATAACTGCTGATTCTTTGTTCGTCTTCTTTCGCCGCAGACCGACATTTTACAGAATTTACAGGAAGAAATCGACCGAGGGTTTCCAGTCGTTACCGTACTTGGTCGCTCTATTCAGCTCCATGCTCTGGTTTTACTATGCATTCCTCAAAGGACACTCCTTCCTTCTCCTCACCATCAACTCCTTCGGATGCGTCGTGGAAATGGTGTACATCGCCATTTACGTTGCCTATGCGCCGAGAGCTACGAGGGTACGTATTGATCGTTAGACGATACAGCGCTAACATTCCGATCACGACGACACAAAGGGCTTAGCTAGGAAACTTTCTTCGGCGATTCGCATGATTTATACAATAAATTCGAAGAATATAATGAATCCTAGTGATTGTGTACGACTGACTGTGTTGACCGAATGTGTTTTGCGCTCTCCATCCTCCCCATCTGATTATTGTTAAGCTCTCTTCTTCCCCCC
>BCNH02000008.1:37579916-37596387 GCA_001662345.2 Metrosideros polymorpha var. glaberrima
CCCCCCCCTATTTTTCTAACTACTCTGTGCTTGTTCTATCTAACTTAGTGATCTTGATTATTGCAGAACTCCACGATTAAGCTCTTTGCTTTGATGAACATGGGATTATTCTCACTCCTGATTCTCATCACACACTTCATCCCAAACGATCAGACGCGCACCAAGGCGTTCGGATGGATCTGCACGACGATTTCCGTGAGCGTCTTCGCGGCGCCGTTAACCATCGTGGTGGGCACTCAGACAATCCAACCTCTCTCTTCCCAGTTTCTCGTACTTAATCGTGGAAAACGCATTCTAACTTTTCTTGTCTTTCCTATACTGGTCTTCTTAGGCACGAGTTATACGAACGAAGAGCGTGGAGTTCATGCCCTTCTCTCTATCCTTCTTTCTAACGTTGAGTGCCGTCATGTGGTTCGGTTACGGTCGCTTCGGAGACGACTGGTGCATTATGGTAAGTGATCTCCATTTTCGAAAAATTAAATCAATGATTAATAAGGATAAATTTCATTTATATTAAGTGTATGTTCTATCACGATGCGCATTGGTGTAATGTAGATCCAATTAGTTCTTCAGCATCGCTTCTGGGTTTGATATGAAATATATTGGGTTGGCACGTCGTTTTAATGGACCAAGACTAAATAAGATTTTCAAGAGAAGCTAATTAGAGCATATGGGGGTCCCATGTCCATAGACATCTGTCGACCTTTCGAGTGATTAGATTTACTCTTCGTGTTGTTAGGGTAGGATGAATTTGTGCAATTCTTTAGCATGGTGACTATCATCTTATTTCTTGCATCGAGTTCCATGTGTACCGAGGAGGCCAAGGGCAAAGGATCAGTTCATAAATATCTATTCTTGGAAAAATTAAAAGAGTTTAATAATATCGATCGAGTGGAACACAACATTAATGATTATGATTAATGGACGATCAAGAATTTCACATTCAAAATGGACTGACACGAGAATATTTAACAGAACTTGAGTACGTAACTTTGTGGAAAAAAATCGGCGTGAAATCTCGGACTCTCGGATTGTGTCCACACGTGATTGAGTAAATCGATATCACGTGAGTACTTCCGCCATAGATACTAAACTCTTGTTAAAAACGTGGTCTGAGCTTTGTGGTAGACTTAAATGTTTTTGTTGAGTTCTAACGTAAGTTCAGCCGAACTTTAAAGAATGTTCTTGACCTGGACATGCAGATACCGAACATTGTGGGCTTTGTCTTGGGACTATGTCAGATGGGCTTGTACGGATACTTCAGACACAAAGAGAGCATCATCGTGATGGACGAGAAGCTCCCACAGCCTGTCACCAACATCATCATTCTCACCCCCTTAGGAGGGGTCTCCGAAGTCCACCCCGTCACCCTCGAGATCCCACCCCCCGACGGAGGTGGCAAAGCCTGTGCGGATGAGCAGCAGTCATCGCAGCTGCCGGAGGGCGCCGTGGAAGTGGTGGTTTTTGGCGATGACCTCCGAGCCAAGGAAGATTTGGGGGCCTGATCTACCAAGTCATGGGTTATAACTCAGGCCCAACTTACCATTGGTCTGGGTTTTAATTAAAAATGTGAAGATCCAAATTCATTTCGATCTATCTCCTCTCTATAAAATGATCCTACTATCTTTATGGTTCTCTCTCTCTTGTTTGGTTGGTATACAATTGTATGAAGAAGAAAGTGGTCAAGGCAAAGCAATCTCTCAAAGTATATACTTTCTTCTGTTATCTGATTAAAGATTGAGTTTATTACTAGTATATTTTCTTCCTTGTTATTTCAGCGGTCGAGAAACCAATTTTTGTCAATGACTCTAAGTCGACTATACTCGTGCTGAATTACCTAAACTCACTAAGACTATCATGGTTTGAGTAGAACTAACCTATTGTTCCATTTATCAGATGGTGCTTCTGATATCGCAAGCGTTTTAGTTGAAATTCATGCCCAGGAAGCAAGCGAAGAGGCTCAAGGAGGGGACGACAAAGCCGGATATTCTCGATCGAGACGATAGGCCATTAGATCCATCGACCGCTCTGCCTCGCCAAGCAGTTGGAGTAAAATAGGAATAGTTACATGTTAGCGAATGCAAGATTGGAAGAAAAAAACTCATTAGACCCCCGAAGTAGCATTTTGAAAATGCTAAAAAAAATGATCCTATAAAGAAGATTCATTGTGATGTTATATTATCTCATCGAAGATCAAGTTAATTACTAGTACATTCATTCTTACGCTAGCGGTCGAGAAACCTGTTTTCGTCGATGATCCTCGTGCTGAATTGCATTAGCTCACTTGAATATCGCAACTGAGAAGAACTAACCTTTTGTTCCATTTATCAGATGGTGGTGCTTCTGATACTGCAAGCATTTTCAGTTGAAATTCAAGCCCAGGAAGAGAGTCAAATGAACGAACTTGTAGCTCACATTCGGAAGGTGATTGCAGGCCGTTCATGATCGGATAGGACTTCAAAACTTGCATCATTTGCATTGTCCCTGTGGCATGCAAAGGAGCAAGAAGATTCAAAACCAAAGGAAGTTCCAATCTTCTTCTACGACTGAGGCGAGGTAGTCTAACAAGCCCAAATTGATCTCCGAACCGATGCATGATTGCACTAGTAACCGCGACAGTATATAAGATGTTTGCTTAAAGCTAGAGTTGGAAAATGCAGGCAAATTCTGCTCAGAATAAACTTACAAGATTCAGCACAAGGATTACAAGACAGACAATCTCTCTCTTCCTCTGGATTCTCTTTCTATAATGCTGTCCTAGCATTGATATACACCCAACTCCTCTCCCTCCAAATTTCAAGGTTAAGTGTAAACAATGGAGAGATAGACCCCGAAAAGTGCCCGAGTTAAAGTAGTAGGGACCAAGTCCTCCTAATTCGACCACAATCTCTCCACTCATTCCCTTCGACAAAATGGAATACGCGCTACACAACATGAGTGCCCTGCCTTTGCTTCGTATGGTTCACAGAAAGCAAGCCAAGAGGCTCCAGGAGGAAACGAAGCGACAAAATCTCAATCAAGACAACCGGCCATTAGATCCATCGAAACTGCCTTGAGCGCCCTGCCGTCTTTTCTCTCGCCAATTCTCTCCCCACATCTTTGCCTCAGCAACGGCCCTTTCTCTATTCAAGTCCCTATGTAACAACTTACCGTCCTTTGGAGAATCGTCCTTCTCGGACCCCTCAAATTCCCACCTGCTGCGCCCGGAACCTCCAGCATCCTCGTTCCTCAAAATCTTGCCGCCTCTCTCATCGACACCGGATCCTTTGTTCCCGTAATTAGAAGCTACGTTAGGATCACACGCCTGGTTCGCTAGGTAAGAAAGAGCCGTCACCACGTCACCGATGAGAGGACGCGCAGCCGCCTGCTCTTGTATACACATGGATGCCACGGCAA
This sequence comes from Metrosideros polymorpha var. glaberrima, assembly GCA_001662345.2. NCBI lineage: Eukaryota > Viridiplantae > Streptophyta > Magnoliopsida > Myrtales > Myrtaceae > Metrosideros > Metrosideros polymorpha. Next base: position 37,583,313 of record BCNH02000008.1, read on the forward strand.
GCGCCTGATATAGACCCCGCATTGGATAACGCCCCTGCAGTGTTGGATCCGCCAATTTCGAGAATTTTCGCCTGTCATTGAATAATGGACGGGCCTGCACAGGCAAAACATCAGAAAGAACAACTTAGGATTTGTTTGGAGAAGACCTTCCCGTTTAGGTTATGAAAAATAGAGGCAAAGCCAAGCTTGTGAAACTGCTTTCTGGTTGCTGTTTCTCAGAACTATTCTATAAAGCCCAGTTCTGAAAGCACCAAAAAGAAACTTTAACTTGCAATCGCTTTGAAAACTATGTAGTAACGGAATGTTTCACTTTGAAAACTCTTTCCTTTCCAAAAGCACCCAAATATTTTCAGAAAGAATAACTGAAACCTGTTTTCATTTTCATCCATGAAGAAATTCTTATCACTAACTTATTCTAAGACATTGCCTCATAGGTTAACAAAGCAGAAGTCCAAACGAGATGGGGTTCATGGTCATGCAACCAGAGACATAAGTTAAACAAGAATTACCCATGTTACAAGGTTCTGTTCCCCATGGGAACGGGAGCTGTCGATGGCTTTTCGTCCAGTGATCAGCTCTAAGAAGACTACCCCGAAACTATAGACGTCAGATTTGACGGTTAATTGTCCTGTCATTGCATACTCTGGAGCACAATATCCGTAAGTGCCCATGACCCTAGTGGAAACATGTGATTTGTCTCCAACAGGACCAAGCTTCGCAAGACCGAAATCGGAGAGCTTTGGTCGGAACCCTTCATCCAGTAATATATTGGATGACTTGAAATCTCTATAAATAACCGGTGGGTTTGCTTTGTCATGCAGATATTCTAAACCTCTGGCTGCACCGGCTGCTATCTTCATTCTGGTGTTCCAATCTAGCGGTTCCTTATCCGGTGGAAGATCTGTACCAATAGCATAATGCTAACATCAGGTGCCTAATACAGAGAGCAGATTTTCACATGATTGAGCCAGAATGTGGACACACGTCTATATAATAAAAATTGTAGAATCAAATCTATATCTTCTTCTTAAATTGCAATAGAAGTCAATTTCACACTTTCAGCGTTGGGCCACTTCAAGACAGAGTTCAAGGGAAGTGCAAAGAAATATATACTGGATTACCTAGATGAGTTATAGAAGGAAAAACCTCTCATTAAGGATAATTAATGTTACCGAGAAGATGATCTTCCAATGATCCCAAGGGCATGAATTCATAGACAAGAAGCCGTTGATCACCATCAGCACAGTAACCAATCAGACTCACAAGATTAGGGTGATGCAGAAGGCTCAGCATCAGAACCTCCACCAGAAATTCGCGGTTACCCTGGAGACCATTCCTATCCAGTTGTTTAACTGCAACAACCTACAAACGACTACGGTCAAAGTAAGAACTATGTATAACAGCGCGTGCGAGAGTCATGAGTAGCTCCACAAGATATGAGAATTTAAATAAATAGAACCCTAGCCAGCCTAAATATGGCATATTCAGTCCTTTGTCTGACAGTATTTGAATCTAATTTGGTAAAATGACTTATCCTGGGCAGAAAATTTATGTACAATGTCAATGTGACGATTTCAAAATTCTTGACAATTGTGAGACAAATGCGATAAAGTTGAAGCTTTTAAGATGTCATAAAAAAAACCAACCATGTCAAACTCGTAAAAACAATTACTCCAAGTTTTTTAAATTAAAAGATCTGCTGCACCAACTTAGAGTCTTCTGATCAAACAGAAAAAGTTTAAGGATTGATTGCGCTATTCACAGCTTGTGAATATCCTTTAGCTCCAAATCTATTTGCCTGAGAAAGAAACAATGAATGCCAACAAAGCCTTTCAACGAAAGATAAGGGGGCTAAACAAATGCTTCAATAAACTTGGAGGGAACTACATGAAAAGTGTTAGCTTCACTTGCAGAGGGATTGACATATTTTTCAAAAAAACACTGTTCGACTGATTCAAACATCAACCGTGGTCCTTTCAAATAATACCAAAAAAATGTTAGAACCCTTTAAGTAAAGAGTAATCTCCACCAACAAGTAAGGGCTCAATTGGATCTATCCTACAGGAACGAATTTTTTCTTTCTTTCTTTCTTTTTTTTTACTTTTGATGGTCAATAACTATAGCTCCAACTGACTGTTGATTAGTTGGTAAGAAGTCCGACTTTAGTTGAATTGGAAATTGAATGAAACAATATAATTTTCTATGAATTCATACCTTTTCTACATGTTAGATGATCCAGAAAAGGCCTCTTAGGAAGTCGTAAGTTCTAGCTTAATTTAGCTTTCTGACTTCAGGTAAAAGAGTTGGTTCATGGACCGAAAACTAAAGCCTGGAAAGGGAATACTAGCTGATGCAGATTTTTAATTTACTAAAAACGCAACCATAAAAATGCCAAATACACGATGCATACAGAAAATGAGTACATTATCTACCTGTCCAGTGCTCTCGAGTCTCCCTTTGTATACACGCCCAAATCCTCCTTCCCCTAAGAAACACTCCGGCCTAAAGTTCTTCGTAGCAGTGGCGAGTTCACGGAAGGTGAAGGTTTGAGCAGCAATATGTGCATCCGGTCCATCCTTAGGGCTAATTAGATCCCTTTTCGACCCCACATTGCTTCTCGACCTTAGTCTTTCTGCCCATGTAAAATTCACCAGCAAATGGATGCGGATAATTTCAAATTACGCCACTCGACATTTAACAAAGAGATCTACGATGATGTGCAGAGAGACAGCAATCACCTCCGCAGGTATGAGCTCAAAGATTTAAATCAGATACATCACTTGATATAGATGAACAGTGATCAATCTTAAGGCACTCAACAGTAACAAGTGAATTGCAAAGTCAGCAAATCAGGGTGCCGACAAGCTAACCAATTGAACTAGAGAAGCCTATATCTTTCATCAATCAGACAGACCTGAGCTATCAAAAATCATCCTGAGCTATCACATCGGCAAAAGAAATCCAACCTATTCTCTAGAAAGCTATCACATCGGCAAAAGAAATCCAACCTATTCTCTAGAAACTCTGTAAACGGATTGGACTACTAAAATCAAACGTCCAGTTGATTCTCAAAGTCACAATCACAGAGCTAGAACCACGATTACACTCTCGATGAAGCTCACCTACCAAAGATCGGATCAAGTAGGGAAATACCAAAAAGGGCAAGAATTCATCAGTGAAAACTAACGAAACTGACCAGATGGCAAGCTGGAAATCTTGGAAGGAATATTCGAGAGGCCGTGTTTCGGGTCGTCACTTCCTCTGTCCGGATTGAGCGTCTCTTCTTCCCTCGAATCAAAACAAGGAAAGCAACCCATCTCCCTAAACTCACAATCAAGAAACACCCACTTGCTCTCGATGAGGTACAGAGCTCACAGATGCATTCAAGCTCAACCAATCATCTGATGATAGGTATCCCCACAAGCACCAAGAGTCCAAATCAAAATTCCAAAAGGGTTCGCCCGCAGAAGATGTCTGTTGCTCCTCGTCCGATCAGGGGTCGAGGGGAAGATCAGCTGGAGGTAGAAGGAAAGAAAGATGCGGAGTGAAATGAAGCCAGAGATATTCCAAGGTACGAAGACAACAACAAGAAGTGTGGCAGAGAGAAGCAGAAAGATGAAAGCTTTTTGCTGTGAAATCTGAAACGGGAGTGAAAGAAAGAGAGAGAAAAAAAGAAGAAGAGGCGAGCCGGCTTTTTTTGTCCTCGGCTTCGTTTACACCCCCCCCGAAACACAACACACGTTACAACAGCAGGCACACAGCTACAGTGGATCCACCATCGATGCCCACCTCTCTGACCACCACTAAAAAAATAAATCGGATAAAGGAAACATTTTTTACTTCAAAATAATGGTCGGAATTTCAAAAGTAGATCTTCTTGTGGTCGTGTTTATGTGATTACACAGAGTGGGGTCGATGGGGGGTGATTCGATTCCTACTTTATTATTTCTACTGTGCAAGGTGGCGTGACTCTTCATCGCAACAAGAAAATATCTGATCATTTCAGCTTTTGAATATTGAGTTTTTTTTAGAGTTCTTTAGCTGTTTCCTTCCTTCTTTATTCCTTTCGGTTGGTAAATTAGTGCTCTCTGCCATGGAACCAACCAGGAACTTCCCATGATTAGGCGAGCACAACTTGAGATTGGAGATTCATAGTTGATTGGGAAAATTAGACGAGGAAGAAGTCCACTCCCCACGAGAGTACGATCGATTCCCCAAAAGCAGAAATGCAAAATCGCCGAGAAGATCTTGCTTACAACGAGAGCAATCATAGGCGCATCGAAAGAAAAAACAAACCTTCTGATGCTTTCATTTTCAGCTATTAACGCGTAGTGAAGTCTCTCTCGTTAGCCACCCCTTGCGTTATCCCATGTATTAAACTCATTTTTAAGGATAATGACACAAAAAGTTCCTGAATTTTGACTTAATATATAATGTGGTCCTGAATTTTGACTTAATATATAATGTGGTCCATAACCTTTCAATTTATTCGAGATAGTCCTTGAACTTTAGCCTATTGGGTAATATGATTCCTAGGCCATAAACTTTTAGTATATATTTAAACTAATCCATGAAGTATATGAAAATGTTTATTGTTGTCCATGAACTTAAATTATTTAAAAAACAACATTGAACATATGTCAAAAGTTTAGAGACCACATTAAACAAATTAAAAGTCCATAAATTAAATTGCACATTGGACTAAAATTTAAGGACCATATTAAACAAATTGAAAGTTCATGGATCACTTACATATTAAGCCAAAGTTTAAGGATCATTTGTTTTATTTCCCCTTATTTTTACTTGCATATGTATCCGCTCGAGGGGTGAAAGAAACAGCTGCGATTGTCACAGGCTTAGATCTTTTTTTCTGGCAGCGAAGAGAAAAACTGGAAAAAGCTCGAATTTAGTCAAACTGGCGACGAGGCAAGGATATTTTTGCTTTGATGCAAAAGGAAGGCCAGGGAAAAGAGAGACACGTTCATCTAACCTTAGTAAGGTCGTTGCACACATGAAGCTTGAGATCGTTAGTTGTCCCTTTCTTTCACCAAGGAATCAACGCAAATAAAGGACTTTTGTGCATTCTATAAATATATATCTTAAGAGTAAGCATACCTCATAATTCAAATGCTTGAATAAACACCTACTCGAATCTTCAATACCCGCATTTTAATGGGGATGGCAGGAGCGGGGCTTCAATCGTACCCGAGGGATCGAGGAAAAGATGGTCTCTTAGATATTGTTTGGGCCGTTCCCACGATAGCAACGACAAGAAAATTAAAAGAGAGAGAGAGAACTCTTTACCCACGTATAATACTCACTCGTCGGATTTGTAACGCTTGATTTTAGATAATCGGATGTGTATCCTGAAGGTGAATATTTAACATATGTAGCGAGCACCGATCTTTTGTATGAATGCGTAGGCCTAGTATGGAAGGAAACAACTTGGAAATTTCGGTGTCCATCGCCTCTCCCTTTTATTTAGATTCAAAAGTACCCCTAAGTAAACTTTGTATCTTATTTTGTTGATTAAGTGATTGGCTAGTTATCTTTGTCTAACTTTATTAGCTTCAAATGGAAAAAAAAAAAAAAAAATGTTCACTCACATAGAATTCGAGATTATGTGCATCTCTAGTCCTTGATGGAAGGCTGCCCACGAATTTAACCGCGAATTAATCGACTCATACACAAGTTCCAATAATGATTTCTATTTTTTTTTTTCATTTTTTGGGGGCAACCCAACCATTCAAAAGAACATATATAAAATGCTCAAAATATATATGTGGGAAAGATCGAGATTGTCGCGAGAGATGGCCATATCAATTATCAAATTCTCAATCCAATGAAGCATTGACAAGAGACATGGAGGAGATTACAAGAAATGGAAGTGACGTGGCCAAATCAGGAGCCTTGGTTCCCAAGTTGACTTCTCGTTGACAAATCACAAATAAGCAAATCGAAAATAAAATAAAATAATAATAAAATAAATCAACGGATAGGATGAGTGCGTTGTGTGTGCAGAAATTATGCATTATTCCTGCCTTAAATAAGTGGGTGAGAAGAGAACTCTAAGGAATGTTCAAGAATGCAATGAGCACAAGTGATGTAGGAGTAGCCCATGTTACTTTGACTCTTTCCTCTTCATCTCCTCAAATATCAGATGAATTTAATCTTTTTTCTCATTTTCTTTTTAAATGTTCGATTTGAGTGCCTAATTTCTTTTTCACGATGGGGTCCCTAATTTTTCCTTTCCTTTATAAGTCCGTCCTTCGATATAGAATTTGATGAAACCACGCCAAGTTCCGCATCCACATCCGACGCGAATAGCAAAAAGAAAAAAAAAAGTTTCGAAAAAATTTAATGGAACAAATAGAGGAAATTCGGAAACAAAACACAAAATTCGAAAGGATCTAATAAATCTTCACGTCCCATCTTTAAAACCGAACACATAACTTTTTCTTAATATTGACCGGGATCTCACATGCCCCTTGTCCACACACATTGTAAACTGAAACTACGGATGTTCGTGAGAAAAATATCACAAAAGTTATAAACTTATTGTATTTATGTCAATTTAATTCTAATATGATCAATCTAGTCCTAAACATTTTGTATATTTATTAATTTAGTACATCCAGCCAATTTTCCTCGGAAATTTTTTACTTGGACACTTATCATCCTACGTGGTATGATTGACGCTAACGTGGATATTCTTAATAATATTTTGAATTTTTATAATTTTCTTTTCCTTTCTTTCTTTTTTCTTTTCCCTTTTTGGCGAGGGTTGCAGTCGGTGAGGACTTTCGCACCCTCACCCATGGCTGGTGAGGGTCGCGACCCTCATCGGCTAAAATGAAAAGGAAAAAGAAAGGAATAAAAAAATCAAATTTCATTAAAAAAATATCCACATCAATGCCGGTCGTGCCACGTAAGATGGCTGACGTTTACGTCAGTGATTTTCCATCCAAAATTGGCCAAATAAATTATATTAGCACAAATACAAAAGGTTTAAGGCTAAATTTGAATTGAATTGGCATAAATATAATAAGTTTAGAAATATTTTCTTTACTTTCCGCTGTCGGCATGCATCCAAATGCACGCATTGATTTCTTTCTTTTGCTTTTCGCTCTGCCGAACCCCAAATCAATACCCACCAAACGAGAAAGATTGAAAAGAAGAAAGCAACAAGACGCAACCGATCATAAGATTCTAAATCAATTCGACTTGAACTTCATGGGGGCCTCCATCAAATAAAAGACGGCAATCAATTCGCGCATCCAACACCGCAGACATTGATGACTCGCTGCCGAACCGATGCCCGACATTGACGATCGAACTGAGCCGTCGCGGAGCCGTGATGGCTGACGAGACATTGAGACCTAACGACGAACGCGCACAGCCATGCACGTGCACGACAGGTCGGGTCGGATCCACTCCGACTCTTCGTGGGCTTTATAAGAGGAAGCCTTCATTGAATGCGTCTGGAATCTCTTGGGCATGGGCCCACTCGAGAGGCCCACAAGACGACTCCTCTAGATAGATGCTTTGAGCTTGACCCCTCGGAAAAAAGGTCCCCATCCCATGCATGATTGAAAGGTGACGGACGCATGGAGGTGAATCGATATTTGTGGCCTCGTTTTATAGGTTTGATCTGACATCGGAGTCGTGCTCCCCTCCATCTCGAGTTTGAGAAAATCTCTTCCCATCGATCTTCTGATTGATAGATCACAAAAATATGGATATTGATCACGTTTCTTTTTAGATTCAAGTTTAAAAGTGCACTATTACACTCGTTAACTCCACTTAATGAATAAATACTCGACTTTCAAAGCATCGATTGTGCATATCACAAGGACAATCAGTACATTGAAAATTGAAATATTTACTTTCTAGTTATCTAACATGCACCTCGGGATCAGGGACACTTTTTGACAAAATCATTATTTCCATTTGAATTTGTTTGTGGGTCATATCCATCATGTAACTCAATGATAAGAGCTTCGAGCAATTGTTTGGTATGACTATGGATAAAATGCAGTTCAAAACATATTGTGAAGGCAAACCGCCTCTTTAAACTAGGTGAGACGGTTTGAAAGTTGTCGTAAGATACTCTGACTTAAAAAGTATTGCAACCGTAAGATGTTTGCCAAACACCTTACAAATGTCTGTACAATGCCATTTTTCATTGTTGAAACTGTTACGGAAAGCTGTACTGAATAGTTCCTTAGTCATTATTGTGCAATCTTATCTTATAATTAATTGAGTAATTGGATTTCAGTTAGTGAATAACATTTGCCACTTTATCCAATCAATGGTCGTTGTCCACGCTCACTCACCAACATGAACATTATGTAATGTTCTTTTGGACTAGGTGATACTAAATCGAGCCGAACGGGATTGGGCCAGGCTTTTTTCAAAGGCCCTTTTCAGGCCCACCTAAAGCAAGTTAGGCTGACTGTGACTTGAAAGTGGCAGATGACCTTTGATTTTCTGATGGAACTTGCGCGAACCACTCATTTAGAGCTTGTAAATTACAGGCGGACCATTGACTTACCTAATTTTGAAGTAACGAAAACCATGTTAAGGGGGCGATTTTATGGTCCATCGAGACGGATTCTCGAATGATAACTCTTAAAATAATGTCACGACGCACAATAACCTAAATGCTTTACAAATAAACAGGTGAATTTTTTTTTCACTCGATGCTCATCGAGGAGTCGAAGATCCCTAAGGTTCCTTAGAAATACACCAAGTTAAGAAGTCTCTCTCTATTACGGCCAAACAATAAGGGGAGACATTCAATTAGCAGAAGGAAGACGGTACCAACTACCGACTGTTAGTGGGTTCATTGTAGATCGAGGAAGGATTGCTTAGTCAATCGCATGTCAGAAAACATGATTTTACATTACTTTGGTGAAGAAAGATATTATCACCCGTTGGATCTATAAATCTCTTGTCTTTACAAACATGAAACTTATCTAAATAATCATAGTATTCAACTTCAAGATAAATGAAACGAGCTTGGGCAGGCCCACCAATCGCCACCTTCCACGGGCTTGGCCTTGTCTGATCACGATGCACGTTCGGGGCAAGTGCCTCCCTTAAATGGCTCAGTTTGCTCAAATTCATGCATTTTACATTCTATTTGTTTCACAAAAAATGAATAATTTCAAAAATATTTTTTTAAAAATAATCGTTTGAAAACATTAGTCAATAAAAAATATTTTCATCATTGACAACAATTTATATCTAAATATTTTTGTGGACACTAAAATTATTTTTTGTTAATTCATTGTACGCAATATAAGCGATCATTTTTAATAAAATATTTTTCAAATTTTTTATTTTTCGCGAAACAAATGAATCTTTTTTTTTTTTTTCATTTACCAAGAAATTCCTCAAGTTTTTTTAGATCTGGGCAGCCTTAGTTATAGCATCCTAGGCTCAATCTCGAGACCGACTCGACATTTGAACTCGGAATTGTCATAAGACCTAGCCCGGGCTCATTTAGGCCCTGCGAAGTTTCATTTCAAAATGAAGGGTTCATTATTGTTACGTGCGAGACTTTCCGGTATTGGAAACCTTAAATGCCGAAGACAAGGATTAAAATTTTTTTTATAGTAACTAAAGAGCAAGCATGGACGTTCTTAATTTTCTTTCCGAAAATGAACTTTGAAGTTAGAATAGCGCCGATAGATTCTAGTCATGAAATTGGTAAAATTATGACTTCCATTAAACATTTTCTCCACCAAACTTCCTCTTTCAACACACTCGAGTTAAAATTAATCACCAAATTTGGAAAAATGTCAAATAAAGGCTTAAAGTACCATCGTTTTCTCATATAAGAATTTGAAGTGGACTTTATTTTAAATAAGAGCATAAAGTGCTCTCATCTTCTCAAATAAGGGCATGAAGTCGCCATGTTAGTTTTAAAGAAGGGCCTAACCTTGTTGGTTGAATGACATTTTTGTCATATACTTTTCTTGAATTTTTTCCTGCTTTTTTCTTTTTCTTTTTTTTTCTTTTTTCCCTCTTCACTAAGCGAGGTCACCCTCACTAGCCCACACAAGAGCTGCCCTCGCCAGAGGCAGGCCGTCGACCATCGACGAGGATGGTCGAGGGAGGGAAGAGAGAAAAAATATTAAAATATATATACTTATAATTGTTTTTACTAAAATATCCATTCTCTGATGGTCAGAATAGTCACCAACCGATCAGGAATTTATTTGAAACGATTTGATCATCACTTCATATCTTTATTTAAGACGATTTGGTTATTTTAAACCCTTATTTGAAATGAGGTTCACTTAAGGTAAAATGAAGATACTTCATATCCTTATTTGAAATTTTCCCATCAAATTTTGATTTTCAGCACTTCATTCAATCTTCAGTCACGAGCCGGCACCGAAAGTGATATATTCGCTCTAAAACTCGTCCGCACCGCAATACGACTCGTCACAAATTTTCTTTTGTAACTATAGTAACGTTTCTCCTCTTCTTCTTCTTCTTCACCAAACGGCCAATTCTCAACGAGAAAGAAGGCATTCGAAGCCAATCGAAAGGCAATTAATGAGGAAGCAACGGAGTGTCAGAGCCCAGTCGTCGACACAGTCGTGCGCCCGCAGTGGAATGCAACGCGAGCGGCCGACACCGACCAGCTCTGTTCCGTAGGAACCGAACAAGCCCGCGGCTCACGTAAAAGTGAAAAAGCAGCATCGAGGTCCCAGCCATCTTGGTCGGATCGGGCTGCGAGCATTGTCCGAAGCCGAGCACAATCTCCGCCGATTATCGCCGCGCGTCCGTACTCACGACGCCGACTTCTGCAAAAACACCGCCGCCTCTGCGGAAACTGTAGAGAGAGAGGAGCGACGGGCTCTGTTATTTAAGTCCTTGTCACTGCTTTAGGTGGACAATGGACATTACTCAATCCCCTCCTCCCATTTAATTTCTTCCGAATAAATCACCTGCTGTAAAAGCTGCGGCGCTAGCCAATTAGGGGGGCGCATGCGCCTGGAAATCGTGGCTTCCTCTGGGCCCATTTCGATTGGGTTGAGCCCGTTCGATAGAACGGGATGGACCGATACGGATGTACGCACGGACGGTCGTCTCTCCATATCGACTCGCATGCTTGATGCTCGAAACTCTACTCGAACTCGAACTCCGGCTTGAGATATCAAGTAATCATCCACTCGAGCCCAGAGCTACTCCCGAGTAACTTGACTCACTTTTATCCCTAATCGGTATTGAAGGGATAATGATTATTAACGCGATAAGAAAACGCGACTCGAATTTATCGAGAGGAGTTCAAACACGATACGGCAGGACGTGACCGGCTTAATTCTCACTCCGTAAGAACCGCCACCAAAAAAACAAATAAAAATCAACTGACTTATCCAAAGAAGAAGACGATGAATTCGGTGAAAAACCGAAGCAAACGGTTTTCAAGTCGAGTGGCTCGAGGAACGACTTCCGTCTCCAGCTATTTAATTAATAATCAACTTGTCGATCGGTAGACAAAAAGTGAGGTCAGCTCGTGAACCAGTGAGGTCATACGAAGTAATCGATGGATAATCATAGGACATGATTTAACGTGGTCTGTTGTCCCAGCGAAACATTGCTAGAGACAGAACAAAACAAGTGGGGATGGCACATTGATTACCGCGACCAAAACACGGTGTAACCCACAAAATTTCCAATGTCTCGCGGAGTGAACGAACTAATTAGGTGAACAAAAGCACATTGCTCCCGCGATCAATGCGCCCACGCATTTTTGTTTTCCCTCTCGTCAAATGGTATTACGGCACGCGCATAGAACTTTCAAGAGCTTCACCGACGGCGCAAGCAAAAGCATGGGCGATTTTGACGTAATCTGATGTCCGCATTCGGCTTGTTAAGTAACGGTCTGTCGCGTTTTGGATTATTTTTCAACTAATCGGAGTGAATCGATTCCTTAGCTTTGTCGAAGGCGGCCTATTTGCATCCAATTTGGTGTGACTGTACGGGTTTTATTTTCTCGCGGCGTAATCCCGTGAATTTAGGAATAATGATACAAACGGTTCCTGAACTTTGGCTCAATGTGCAATGTGGTTCCTAAACTTTTAATTTATTTGATGTGATCCATGAACTTTAGCCCAATGTGCAATGTCGTTCCTAAACTTTTAACTCATTCAATGTGATCCTTAAACTTTTGATACGTGTTCAATTTAGTCCCCGAACTATAGAAAAATATTTAATATTGTCATTCAATTAATTCAAGTTCAGATACAACATCGAACATTTTCATAAAGTTTAAGGACTATATTGAATGTAAACAAAAAGTTTAGGGATCAAATTGAACAAATTAAAAATTCATAAACGACATTGCATATTGAAATAAAGTTTATTGATCATATTGAACAAATTAAAAGTTCGGAGATCACATTGTACATTGAGCCAAAGTTCATAGACCATTTGTGTCATAATCCCGTGAATTTTACCATTGAAGACCCCATTCTCAAAATCTCGACACTTGCATCTTTCGAACGTCTTCTCGGATTGACCGAATCTTGCTATCAATAGTGCGATCAAGAAAGGAAACTTATGTGACGGATTGGGATCGATTAGAACGCCCCGACTAATGGGACTCCCGGTGCAACGAAGAATCAGAATCGCGCACCGGAGATCATCTCTCGTGCTTCGATTCGTCTAAAAATTGGGAGGATTTAAATCTCGAGTTCTAGGCATGGATTGAGCTTTGACGGTCGTCTGCTTCGGTAATGGGTTAAAAGCAAAAAGCCATTGATGTCTGGGTAAAATAGTAGATGAAGATCCAGGTAAAATCCGTCAAACTCGAAAGGGAGAAGCAGCACGCTTTTTAGGCTTTTCATGGGGGAGGTCAATGCTCAGACCGTCGAGCACGATGTTGTTCGGTCGTCGTCGAGAATCCCAATCTAATCACATGCGCGTAATGGTCACGTCAGGAAAGTCACTTAAAGGGAATAAAAAAGAATTAATTAATAAGATATTTGGTAAAAATACTTTATTTCTTTTTATTATTATTATTATTATATCATTTCAGAAACATATATGTTTTTTT
>BCNH02000008.1:37596432-37620782 GCA_001662345.2 Metrosideros polymorpha var. glaberrima
ACGATGTTGTTCGGTCGTCGTCGAGAATCCCAATCTAATCACATGCGCGTAATGGTCACGTCAGGAAAGTCACTTAAAGGGAACAAAAAAGAATTAATTAATAAGATATTTGGTAAAAATACTTTATTTCTTTTTATTATTATTATATCTTTTCAGAAACATATATGTTTTTTTTTTGGCCAGATTTTAGAGAAAATGTTGATTTATTAATAGTCAACTAACTAAGTTAGAATTAAGGGATCGTGACAGAAATGATACATGAACTTTAACTCGGTGTGTGATATAGTCCATGAATTTTTAATTTATTTAACATGATTTTTGAACATTAGCTCAATAAGCAATGTGGTCACTGAACTTTAACACAATGTGTAACGAAAATATTCAATGTAGTTCCGAAACCACATAAAGATGTTAAATGTTGTTTTTCTGTTAATTCAAATTCAAGGATAATATTGAACATTTTCATATAGTCAATGGACTAAATTGAATATGTACTAAAAGTCTAAGGACCACACTGAACTAATTAAAATTTCAGAGACCACATTGTATACATTGTATTAAAATTCAGAGACCACATTAAACAAAGTAAAAATTCATAAATCACATTACACATTAGACCAAAACTTATGGATCATTTATGTTATTTTTCCTTGAATTAATATACCACGATTCGATTAGTTATTCTATTTTATTTTTGATAATAGGAAGGCACGAGCGTGGAGAACCAACTAACTGAAAAAAAGAAAAATCAGGAGATGTCGAGCGAGGACCGCAACTTCCACAAATTTTTTTTTTTTTTGGTAATATAAGTTGGCCATCACCATTTTTGTAATCAATATTTGTTGGTCTAAAGTAAAGAAAAGGATAGAAAAAGGGCAAAAAGAAAAAAAACCATCCGACATCGAGGACGGAGACAGCCGTCTACGTTCCTCAGACTTTGGCCTGAGAAAGCCTGTGCCCATGTCTCTTCGATTCTGAGATTTTGTTCACTTTTTCCATCTTTCTTCTTATGCGCTCCCTTCCTTTTTGGGGGTTTCGTGAGATTTTAGAGTGAGCTCCATGCAATACCCCGCTGGGCTTCAGGTTTATACACTGATTTTGTTGGCTTATTGGATTAACCCCAAAAACCAAAAGAATTGAGGTTTGTGTCGTGGTCCGAAACCTTTCTGGCCGAGGACAAGTCCGTGTAGCGTCCGACGAGCTGGAACATCCGATTGGCTTTTCTTCAATTCATCGTTTCAAAGATAGTACGGCGAATCACATCTTCAAAATCGACCGTTGCATACCTAATTCAGCTTGGACATCCAATACCTTGAAAAAATTGTTTTACATTGAAAAGCCTAGTCCCGCCCAACATATATGCCATTAAAACTCTTCTTCCTGAAGATTTGTAAGCATTTTTAGAATGATCAGACTTGAGTAACAAATTTGGACTCCACTTCGACCTAACCCACTAAATAGGTACAATAGTAATATCTCACATGGTACCTAAGTAAAAAAAAAAAAAATTGGTGACGTGCTTCTTATGTGCGACTTTCTTGTCATGCATCGACTAAGGTTTCACCTGTTAGGTGGTTTGGCTTGCCCTTCAACGTTACTTTGAGCGAGAAACATTGCGATCTGAATAGCTAAATCCGTCGCACAAAAAATTATGTATTTAATCACTCAATCAACTCGTTGCCTAGTGGATTAAAGAAACCAGGGACAAAAGATTCGCAGGTGGCAATGACTGAACATCTCCTGGCGGAGTGAATATAAACAACAGGCGGTGGATCCTCGACCAAGCAGCAGCCAAAACCTGCCCGCGACATCGGACGAAAGTTATGGACGCGGTGGCTTGACCAACCGCAGGAAGGAAGTTATCCGTTGTTTCTTTCCACTTTAGTCGACAAACTCCCTCCCTTTAGCCGCCCTTCCACACCCTGCCATGTCAGCTCTCTCTCTCTCTCTCTCTACAAAGTGAATGAAACAGAGATTTTTTATTTTTTTTTGTCTGAATGATACAGAGATTTGATTTTTACTTTAAATGCATCGCATAAAAAAACATAAAAACACAAACATAATTGTCTTCAATACTTCAACTCCCCCAAGAAGAGACAACCTTCCTTCGAAAGCAGAGCCCACAATAGATCGCCCCGCCCCACGCACGCGCCGCGACAACTACAGACAAAGACCGATCTATTCCCCTCCACCCGCTATTCACCACTTTGCCACCCTCCCCAGCCCCCCCTTCCCCTATATATACTACATACATACACACACACCCCTCATCCTCACTTCACACTCCACACTCCACTTGACCAAAAGCTTCACCCATTCGATCCCACAGCTTCCTCTTCCTCCTCCTCCTCCTCCTCCTCTTCCTTTGATCGATCGATCGATCCCGACTCGAGTTCCAGCCCGTTCGTCCGCACGGAAGATGCAATACCACGCCGAGTCGAATTGGGGGTACTACATGCCTGGCGCCATAAGGGGCGGCGGCGGTGTGGCGGGGATCGGGGGCCCTCTGTCGGATCCGCTGGAGCGGGTGGTGAGGCTGGCGTCAGAGAGCGCGGTGGTGGTGTTCAGCGTGAGCAGCTGCTGCATGTGCCACGCCGTGAAGCGGCTCTTCTGCGGGATGGGGGTGAGCCCGGTGGTCCACGAGCTCGACCAGGACCCGAGGGGGAAGGAGATGGAGCAGGCGCTGGCCATGCTGCTCGGGAACTACGGGGTTGCCCCTGCTGTACCCGTGGTGTTCATCGGCGGGAAGCTGATCGGCGCCATGGACCGGGTCATGGCCTCCCACATCAACGGGACTCTGGTGCCGCTTCTCAAGGAAGCCGGTGCACTTTGGCTTTGAAAATTGAAGTGTGTTTAGTCGTGGATTAAACAAAAAAAAAAAAAAATGGAAAAAATGGTTTAAATGAGTAAGATAAAAAAGAGAGAAAAGAAATGATGTGAGGGAAGGTGGGGGTGATGAGCTTATTCGATGTGTCTTCTTCTCTGCATAGTATTTCGTTTCATAGTTTGGTGAATGAAACACAAGCTTGCCCATGCATATGACTTTATTACACGTTCGGCTCCTCTCTTGCACATTGTGTCTTGGCCCGTGACGATGTTTATGGTGCATGCCATTGATGCAAAGTCCTATTGAAAATTCGAGCGAACGATCGTGCGAACTAATCCTAAACGAGCCCCGTTCAAGAGGTTTGTCGCTCGAGAGTCGAATTTTTTATGAACGATTCGTGTCTTAAATGCGTGAATTTGGGTTCGATAAACTCGTTTAAATATCGAGAGAGATCAATCCATGCGTGGTAATTACTCACGGGAGTCTTTATACGTACACATCCTGTCCTGCTAATTATGTACAACATATATAGTTTATGTAGTGCCCATCATCTTCGAGTCCAAGCTCTTGATTTGATGCGATATATTACTTAAGTCCAACAGGTTGATACCTACCAAATTCACACCCCAAATCAATCTACCGACGAATGAGGTCTCGCCACGTCGACACGTGAAGGAGCATCGTCCGACCAAGCTTCATGCAACGAATGATGATGCCTGCGGTTTTGCCTGCCATTTGACCGGATCCTTAAAAAGGCTTGAAAATCATGATGAAAAATTGATGAATTTTATTTGACGAGGTGGGGAGATTGGTCCCTTGCTAGCAACTTTTACGGACATATTTTATAAGGGTCTTACGCACCTGCGATCCTAACTCGAGGTCCTTGCAAGCCCCAATCATTTAACAAAATTAGTTCTAGGAAAATTTCTTAGAACATGTATTTCTCGAAAGGGAACTTGGAGGGTGGTTGGAGAGAAACAGAGGGGAGAGGCTGAGCCTAAGTGATGGGAAGAGCAGCTAAATTACCACAGTTACCTTCGATTAATACTAGAATCGACTTTTCATGAGCGCTACGATGATGGAATTCGATGGACCGTCTTGCTAATCTAAAAGAAAAGATAAAACGATGGTTGCAAGATGAACGGTCTAAAGCGAGCCGGATGTTCCAGCCTCCTAGAGTAAGCCGTTCAAGAGAAACCTCAAATTGATAATTGAAACTAGACCAACATTTTCGAACCCCCCAAAAAAAAAAATCTAGACCAATGCAGAAATACTGATCTATCGTCAGCTTGATGTCAATATGAGAAAATATGAATCAAATTAGATTGGCGTGGCCTTAATTTTCTCTATATTCACATGGGGCTTAAATCAAACTAAAGCCCAACGGTTTTCCGAATAATTAAGATGTACCAGTTCCATGCGGTCCAGCTTTAACCTATAGTTTTAAACAAGGGAGAAATTTAGCTTTGAAGGGCCCATCAAGCTACACCCAGTAACACTTGAAATGGGCCCACCTAGAAGAAGGCCCGACAATACACAAATGAAAAGAAACGAAAGAAATTCTCCTCATCTCAATTTGCTAAGGGCAATATCGTCCTCCGGCCCCACCTCCAGTTGGTGGGTCACAAGATATGGCCATCATCCGCGCACAAGCTTAACCAAAATTAAATGGGGACCTCCAATTTTAGAGTTATGACTAAAGGAAAACACGGCCTGTTTGCTAAAAGGGTTGAAATACGTTCATCAAAAGAAGGAAATGAATCCGCAGTCACTACCTAGCGTCGGATGCTTTTGATTGACCGTTCGACTTTAGGTCAGATGCTTCTCGTCGACTGTTTGGCCTAGGAAGTGTTGAGGATGCCAATTGAACCACTGGTGAAACCCAATTTTGCTCGTGATCAGTCCACATGAAGAATCAAGCTGATCGATTAGCACGAGAACAAGAGAGATCACTAGCCCGGGAACCGACACGTGCCCGTAGGCATCGAACTGAGGGACCAAAACCACTAGATGCGTCTCATATAGTGTCACCTTTCAAGGTTCCTTCCAAGGTGTGCTTAACTCCGATTATTGAACAAAAAAGCGGGACATACACGCTGGGGTAGAAACTTTTGACATAAATAGTTTCACGAAGCCACGTGACTTCAGTAATTGAGCTATTCAGAATAAGAAGGTGACATCTTCAATTCCTCGCTCACTACCAATTCACAGCCCCAACCAGAAAAAGAAGTTGAAATCCCACACAATCTGTGACATCTCCTTGGTGGGTCTCACCCGCAAAAGTAAGCTTCCAACCATAAATCATTACGCGGTCATTTACAAAGCATAATATTTTTCTGGGAAAATTTCAAATAAAAATCTAAAATGCTCTTAATTTTTTTAATTAAGGGTCCGAAGTAGACGTTATTTCAAATAAGACCATGAAATACCCTTCTTGTTTCAAATAAGGGCCTAAAGTGCCATCTTTATCTCAAACAAGGACTTGATATTAAGGGCATTTTCGTCCTTTCACTCTTGATATATTTTTCATTTTTAAAATATTTTTTCCTTTTCTATTTTGTCAAAAAAATAATGAAAAAAAATAAAATGAAGATGAAGCAGGCACTGGCCGCTCTGCCGCTGCCTCACCGTCGTCGGAAAGGGCCGGCGACCGCGGGAGGAGAGGGGGAGGGGGGGATGGTCACCGAGGGTCGTCGGGCCCCGGCCAAGGGCTGGCAACCCTCGTCGACCGAAGGCGAGGTCCCGGTGACCTCGCCCAAATCTGGGCGAGGGTCGCCAGCCCTCGCCCAGCGGCACTGGCCCTCCGGCGAGGCTCGCCGGCCCTCGTTGAAGCTTGAGCGAGGCCTGGTGAGCCTTGCCGAGGGTCACCGCCGCTAGCCCTCGCCCAGATCTGGGCAAGGTCACGGGCCCTTGCCGTCGGTCGGCCAGGGTCGCCGGCCCTTGGCTGAGGCCCGACGACCCTCGGCGACCATTCCCCCCCGTCGCCGACCCTTTCTAGCGATGGTGGGGGCGGCAGCCAAGCACCTGCACTTACACATCATCTTCATCATTTTTTTTTAATTTTAATTTTCCTTATTTTTTCAAAAAACAGAAAGGAAAAAATAGAAAAAAAAATTAAAATTGTAAAATGACGAAAATACCATTTAGATCGTACCTTTATTTGAAATAAAAAGGACACTTCAAGCTCTTATTTGAAACAACATTCACTTCAGGCCCTTATTTGAAAAAATGAAGGCACTTCGGGCTTTTATTTGAAATAAAGTCCATTTCGAGCTCTTATTTAAAAAAATAAAGGCATTTTAGGCCTTAATTTGAAATTTTCTCTATTTTTCTGTATCTATGAATTTCAATAAGCATTGATAAGGGTCAATGTACAGTACATATAAACACGACCATTATATATATATATTTACGCTTACAAATTATTGCAAAAATCTGTCGACATGGAAAAAGATCCGTACGTGAGATTGAAGTATTTGCGACTATTATGAACACTGAGGGTCCATAACCTGAGAAGCTACAGAAAGTCTTGAGAACAGAACGATGAGTCTCCAATCCTGCAATATGAACAAGCATTACATCACAAAAGTTCCTTGCAATGGACCCTCTGTTGCTATAATCTAGACTTATCAAAATGGGTCATAAACACATTTTTTAACCCATATTTGATGGGCCGAGTTAATTAGTAAATAGTTTTAAAATGGTAAAACCTAAAAATAATATGGATGTTAAATGGATTTACAACTTATTCAGACCCAACTCGTCTTTATAATTCTCTCTTCACTGTTTCTCACATTCACTCGATTTCGCGATCGCTCACTCCAGGCTCTCACCTCATATTGGATATGAGTTTTCCTAATTGGCTAAATATGAAAGTGTTTTAGCAACGTGAGCCTAAACGTGTTGTGTATGGATTGAATCAGGTATTTGTCATTGGATTTATATTGCATGAAAATGAGTCAAAACGAGTTAAATTGGACAGTTTGGGTCGGGCCATTTTCGACCCGACCCACCCGTTTAACGGGATCACTATAATTATTCCAACTCCTCCGAATCATTTTCGTATCTCTCGCTCTCTAATCAGCCAAAAGTGGCTTCACATGTCTTTGTTTGTAGTGAATAAATAAAGGATTGTATTTAGATATCTCCGGTTACAGTTGGTCCTCACACCAATAACTCACGGGCAGATCACTGCTCTCTGGAACAATTTGTTTTCTCTCTGTGCTCTTCCAGCTATCTAACAATTTCACTTTTCAGAGGGCCAAAGAGACAAGACCTTATAACAACATGCCATTTCTATAGAACCTTCTCTTTCTCTCACTCATCCCAAAGCTTTCCCTTCTCATATGGAGTCAATGATTTCCATTCTCGTTCTTCTCACATATTTGTTCGCTCACCCACTTCACATCCTAGCCCAGCCGGCGCAAGCCTCACCGCCGCCGCCGACCTCTCGCATCACCGTCGTCGGCGCTGTGTACTGCGACGTATGTCTCACCAGCACTTTCTCCAAGTATAGCTACTTCTTGCCAGGTATATGCACAAAGTTCATCTCTTCAATAGTCACGCCAATTCACTTCTTCACCCAAGTGATTGTCAGTCTCTGGAGTTTGAATTGTGGGTATCTTTGTCAGGTGCTGATGTGAACATCCAATGCAAGTTCAAGGCGAGCGCGCCGAAGACCACCGAGCAGATCAACTTCTCGGTGAACCGGACCACCAATCGATACGGGACATACAGGTTGGACGTGCCCTCGGTGGACGGGGTCGACTGCGTGGATGGCCAAGAGATTGCGTCCATGTGCCAAGTGAGCTTGATGGGGAGCTCGTCCTCCGCGTGCAACATGCCTGGGTTGAGGGCCACGGCGGACGAGGTGACGGTCAAGTCGAAGCAAGACAACCTGTGCATATACAGCATGAACGCGCTGAGCTATCGGCCCCCCGAGCGCAACATTACCTTATGCGGGAACAAGAAAGAGGGATTATTGCAAGATGATTTCAATTCCTCCAAATTCTTCTTGCCTTACTTCCCACCATACGGCTTTCCATGGCCACCGATCCCTCAATTGCCACCGTTTCCTCCTATCCGAATCCCTCCGTTGCCGCCTTTTCCATCAATACCATTCCCGCCTCTTCCACCGTTTCCCTGTCCCTCATTCCCGTTCCCAAACCCGCCCTCGCTGCCATTTCCGTTCCCGCCTCTTCCGCCGTTTCCCTGTCCCTCATTCCCGTTCCCATACCCGCCCTCACTGCCATTTCCGTTCCCACCTCTCCCACCTCTGCCTCCGTCGGGGATTAACTTAACCAATCCCCGGACATGGATCCCGAGAATCCCGTTATTTCCTTCTCCTCCTCTTCCGCCACCACCGCCATCGCCATTCAATCCATGGGACCCGAGGACTTGGATACCGCATCTCCCTCCATATCCTCCGCCGAGAGCTCAGGATCAAACTCCCTAGTGCAGTGTGCATCAACATATGGTGAATGTAATCTTTATATGGTTTTGGTTTTGATTTTTGTGAATACTATGATTTATACCATTATTGGCCTCCTGGAAAAAAAAAAAAAGCTTGTACGCATGTGGATCTATTGACGTATTTAGTACAAACACACGAGTTGGCCGGTCAGTCTCACAGCTCAAGCCTCGGTTGTCTTCAAGTCGAGAAAAGCCAGAGAAATGAGAATGACTTTAGTTGATTGAAATTGGGACCGTTTAGTGCTGCTAATTCATACGGAAGATTACTGCAACGACTAAAGATTTATTCAAGATGGCGCAAAAGAAAATGTGAAAAATGCAACAATTTTTTTTTTTCGATTCGCCCGACTCCGAGAGCAATTCGTAGTAAGTTCATGTATCGGAAGCTTGGCCTCGTATTCGAAGTACAGATTCGACTCCGAAAGCCACCGAGACGAGAACAGCTCACACGTTTCGTCGTTTGGAGTCGAATGACTCTGGTTGATCTGCAAATCGGCCTCATTTAGGTTATAGTCATTCCAAATTCGGAGGCATTAAGGGTGCAATGACTAGTAAAAACGCATCGTCAAGGATCGATCCCAGAGATTAGCAAGGTGCACTTTAGATCATTGCGTTTTACAAAAGTTTGAACAAAAAACCCTGAAGCTTATTGCATTTAGATTGACGCCTTACTAGGTGCGATGCATAATTTCTCCATGAGCATAATGTGCGGGAGAATTAGAATTCTTTGTTAGGGCAAATCCAATTCCATAAGCTCTCAGAAATCGGGTTTCAAGCCCAAAAAACAAAAAGTGGTGGTTGGCTTTCTCCATAATAAAAAACTATAATCTTGAGTTTGGTAGGGCCGAATGAAATGGAATGAAATGATGAATTCACATTGCATTTTTGGTGGATTGTAGGAATGAAATGGAATTGTGTTTCTTGGGATTAATTATAAGGAAAATTTTGTGGGGGTGGAATTAAATGGGAATTTTCTAATAGATTTAATTCGCGTTGTACTTTGCGTTAATTATAGTATATCACAATATGTACATGAAAATAATATTAATTATAATCTAATGGTATAATAATTATATATTTCAATATAATTTAGAACTATTACTTTGTTAATATTAATCATTTTATTCATTTATTATTTATTTATTATAACTTACATTATTATGTATTTCTATGATTAGCTATTAGATATACCTAGAATTAATAATCACTTAATATCAATCTTAATTTTTTTTACTATACTTTATTATTACTAAGTATTATTTATTACCAAATAGCACGATCACGAATTTTTTGTACTTACTTATACTTTATTAGAGGTGGAATCTAGGGGGTGAGCAAAACAGGCTGGGAGCCCGAAAGCCTTGTCCGACACGATTTTTCGACCCGAATAGGCTCAGGCTTTGATTTCGGTCTCCATTTTTTCTTTATTCGAGCCTGTCCATGCCTTCGAAATGGGCCGAACTAATTTCTAAAAATAAAAGAATATATTATGAGTACAAAATACAAAAAACTACATTGAAAAGATAACAAAGAACGTTAGATTGTCACAAATGAGTTAAAAAAAAAACACAAACACATTAAAAGAAGTGATTTTTGAAGCCGAAAATATAACAACCAATTTGTTTCTACTTAAAAAAGAAATGCTGGCTGAGCATGAATTGGCTTGGTCCTGACCGATTTAGTTTGGACCAAAATCTAGAAATTCCCGGTCCCTTCACTATCGTAGAAGCCTATTAGAAGTCGCTCTTTGTCCGAGTTCTCTGACTTTAGTGACCCACTCTCCATTCTCATTAGATTGGATCATTACATGTTATGCACGAGTCGTACAAGCTTTCGCTTGTTGACTTGATTTTCCCATTATCTCCTTTAATTATTGATGCCCATTGCATCGGGCCCACAAATCATGAGCGTTTTCTCGGCAAGAAAAATTCCTTCTTCTCTTGATTTTTAATTTAATCGAAGCGATCGAAGTTTGACAAAACATCACTTGATGAATCGAAATGGCGACGTCAATGTTTGCTGCCGTGGCATGTAACCCAGTTCTAGTTGTGCACGCATGATGGCTCACAAAATTGGAACGACGACGTTCTCTGCAGAATTACTTAAGAAGCACAATAATTCTGGCATTTCTTTAATTAGAAAAATTAAGCAACCAGATGGCACGCGCATGGCCTCATTCTTTGTTTAATCCTAAAAGAATATGACTCGTGAGAGCCTTCCTAGTTCTCAGCCTTTAACCCTACGTAAATAGAGGTGAGCTATTTTATATATTTCATCAAATCTCTTGTACATATATAGTCTTGCACCTATCAATAATATGAATTCTACGGAAATATGAAGAAAATTTATTCTTAAATTATCTTACCACCTTATTTATCGACTCAAAAGAAAAAGTAATTGAGATAACTGCTCTGGTCAAGTTTCTAACATCACTCCTATTGAGCCTCCACCCTCTCCCCCTCCCAATTGTGCTTGTGAGATTTAAAGGGATTACAACCAACTATTTTAAAAACTTAAATCGTTAGATGAATGAATAGTTTAATATTTGAATATCCTAATAGCCCTCAATGAGTAAGCTTTTCAAACACCAAACTATGTTAACCTTCTAAGTTTGACAGTGTGTTTCGTTTATCTTAAATAAATTTTCATACATTGGACTAAGTGAATTACGAGTCGATTTTCATGGGTGTCCCCTAATTTGAGGCTCGTCGGATAATCCTCAAGTTCGATGCCTCGTGCTTCGAGGTGTGAGGGCCCAAATGGCTCTACCAGTTCAACTGATTGTGATTAAGGGGAGATGATAATTGATCGATTCAGTCTGTGACAGATGGGGTGTACAGAATCAATTACGATTTAAAGAGAATTTATTCTTTTTAGTGGGATCTAGCATTGTGCCCATGAATTCTTAAAATGCAGGAAAATTATCAAATAGTCCTAAACCTTTTGACAATTTTCTAATGTACTCCATCCAGTCAATTTTGATTAGAAATCGCTAATGTGGACGACGGCTGTCCTACATGGCAAGGTCGGTGTTAAAGTAGACGATTTTTGTAATTTCTATTTCTATTTTTTATTTTATTATTCAAAAAATAATTAAAACTTGCAAAAATTGTCCACTTCAATATTGGCAGTGCCACGAAGGACAACTGATGTCCATATCAACGATCTTCGGCCAAAATTGATCGGTTGGATTATATTGGTAAATTATCAAAAGATTTAGGATTCAAGGTTTATGACTGAATTAACACAAGCGTCATAAGTTTATAACTATTTCGGTAATTTCCCTCGACGGACTCGATTTACTTATCTATATAAATTCTCCCTCGATTAACAGGATGGGGTTCTAGTTTTTCTTATACCAGCTCCCTTCGATGACTTGGGTAGCATCTGAGAAAATGAGTACAATAATCAATGATGAGATAAGAATTCAAGAGCAGTTCTCTCACGAAGTTAACTAGGAAAACCAGTTGATTAATCCTCTTTACGCTTCTTCGGAATTGAGCAATCGACTCGACGGGTCATTGACCATCCCAATCCCACCTCCACAGCTCGAGATATGATGGGGGGATTGTCCCAAGACGGCGATACTTTCAATGTGATTGAATTGAATAGTGTATGATCGGATAGCCAAGTAAACGGTGATGAACTCCACTATATAATTTCACTCAGACTTTAGGAAAAAATTCATTTTTTTAAAAATATTTTTGGGCCAATAATTCCCATTTGACCTTCTCTGCCTATAATGACCATTTCAGAAATTAATAATCAAGTGGAGTGACATGATTAATGTAATAAACATCAAATAATAATTAGCCAAGCTGAAAAGGCGATGATCGGGTCTACATCCGCATACATAAACACGCACCGACCAAGTGCTTTTCGAAAAAATTATCAAAAAAGTTCTAAATCTATTATACTTTTACCAATTTAGTCTCAAACTTTTTAAGTTTGTCAATTCAATCCTAAACCTTTCAATCATTTTGGCCGACCACAGGGGGAGAAAACAAAAAAAAGAAAGAAAAATTCAAAATTCAAAAAATATTAAAATATTATTAAAATTATCTACGTTGGTGTCGACCAGTCAAAATGACTGAATTGACACAAATGCAAAATTTGTATGACTCAATTGATAAACTTAAAAGTTTATGATTGAATTATCAAAAGTTTAATTGGTTTATGACTTTTTTTGACAAATTTTTCAGAGCTTTTCTATTTATTCATTTACCTTTTTCTCCCTTGGTTCTACTAAATTATTCGAGCACCTTCTCTAATTAGTCTAGTAGTTTTCGAGAGGTGGGCTCAACATCCACCGCCGGTGGAGGAAGAAGCTTAGTTAGAAACTTGTACAGTTAGCATCCTATTTGTTTATCAGGGGGTGGTCTAATGGACCAATCGCGTTGCTCGTGCGCGGCTTGCGTCTTGACTGATTTTGCGATCGAAATCTTCGAGAGCCTCGCTTCCGATTAGTCTGCTTCGAGTCGTGTTGTGAGCCAAGCTCGTGCCAGCTTGTATCTCGAGCATTTACTAACCCCATGCAAAGAGATTTCCTGGCTTTCGGTACACCGAATAGGGTTGCGATGACGGGCTCGTAGGCCTATAGGCGGACCGAGTAGCTACGATCCGAACCACACATTCCGTAATCGGTGCGAGACTCGTGATAGGCCCCGCCAGATCAATCACGGGCTGAGTTACGGCCTCCGAATTCAGCCCCCCGACTTTGCAGTAAACCTCCCTGTGAAGACACTGTCCCAGCTGTTCTTTCATTCATCTTACCAAGAACGCATACGTACTTCTCCTCACGGAAACAATCAATTAAAGCAAAAACCCAGTTGTCCTATTCCAACAGCCACCTTAATTCCCAGAAACTAGCCTCTTCCTGTCCATTGAATAATTTTGCAAGAGCCAAGAAGGCGTCATTCCTATTTATTTATTTATTAATTTATCGAGAATGCTCTTTTTCTTTTTTCTCATTATTATTTTATTGGAAAGGAGAGGTGGCTCACGCCTTACATTTCCCGGATCGTTGACAAATGGGTAATTTTATTTCCATTATATATCAAGGTGCTCTTCTCTGCCACAACCATTTACTCCAAAGCGAAACTCAAATTGAAGCGCAATTCCTAAAGCTATTTCATCTCTCTCTCTTCTGATTCCAGTCCTTCGTCTTCCCCCCAGCATCTCCCGAAGCTGCACGGTTCGAATTCCGCATCCTCGCCGTCACGATTTCCGAATTCTCATTCGGGAATTTGGGCGTGTATAAGTGTTTTTTTCTTCCCCTTTCGTCGAATCTGGAAACATGAGCAACATCATGAGGCCGAGGCTCCAGGTCATGTTCGATTTGGTTTACGATAGAGGTTAGCAACGTTAGGAAGCTAGGAGGGGGCGCAAAAGTATAGTCCGTATGCACCTTAATTTCATCCGTATTTTGCAGCTAAGTAGTTCGAGAAATTAAGCGAGTTTGGTCGAGCGTTCTTAATTTTGTCCAACGTCCGAAATTATTGTCTCTCTCTCTCTCTGGCACCCGCACAATTCCGATCAAACTTGCTTTGTCTGAAACAAATATGGACGAGACAAGAAGAACGCCGAAGAGGGGTCTGATTTTGAAGACGTGGGAGCGGTGCAAGACCCTCGGCCGAGCCGGCAAGAGCTCCTCCAAGCCAAGGCCGACGCACGGCCCGAGCCTTGCCAAGAAGAGCAAGTCTTGGAGCGCGTCGCAGCCTAGCTCGTTCAAGGAGGACGGCATGCTGCCGCCGCCGCCAACACCGAGCTGCCACAGCAGCCTCAAGCAGCGTGCTGCCGTCCCCGGGGGCTGCTTCTCGGTCTACGTGGGCCCCGAGAAGCAGAGGTTCGTGGTCAGGACGGAATGCGCCAACCACCCCTTGTTCCAGATGCTGCTCGAGGAGGCCGAGTCCGAGTTCGGGTACAGCAGCGGGGGGCCCATCGAGCTCCCGTGCAACGTCGACCTCTTCCACCGGGTGTTGACAGAGATGGACTGCGACGGGGATGGCTACGGCGGGGGGAGGCGGCTCGGGTGCGGCTACGGGGTTGCCGCGTACCAGCTCCTGAGCCCGGCTCGGATGATTGCCGTAGGCCATCATTACTAGTTTTCAACTATTGCTTTAAGCGTTGATCATCATAAGGTCATTACTACTCGGTCATGTATGCGAACAAAACAAACCAATGTTAGTTCCATACGAGGTCTCACGTCAAGAGATGAGCAGATGCAACCAGCAACCTATGTTGTAATACCATGTCATGTTGTACGTCGATATGTTCCACTATCGTATAAGAGTGGTTTACCAAAAATCATCTGACGCTGCATCCTGGATTTCTTTAATTTCTGTTCTTTCAAGTTGGCCGAAAAATATTATTTCTTTTTTCTTCTTCCTTTCTCTTTCACAAAAGGATTAGGGTTTCGCGCGCCGCAGTGTTCAATTCCAGTTTCATGTATCCGCGATGAGCTTGAGCTTGAGCTCAACCGATTCAAGCTGCTAAAGTTGATGAAGAAAGTGTCTGGTGCAGTTCTGAATCATGGGTGTCTGTGTGAAGACGTTAAGCTGATCAAGATGTGTGTTTGATGGCCGCACTGTATTAAATCGAAGCTTGAGCAAGCTTTCCCGATTCGCGGCGGGCCGATTGCTGTACCGAACCACGATCGGGTTTGCTTCATTCAATCAAGAATAGATGCCCAGCTATCGCCCCCACAGAAAGCTTCACAAGCCAGACTGGTTGGCTGGCGCGTTGAAGCGGACCAAGAGTCTTGAATTTTCCCAGTAGAACCTGCTTTACTGTGGCGTCACGGGCTCGCAGATCATGCCCGATCTTTTGGGAATATTCTATTGCGGCCGCATAATTTAAGCTGTATTTGCTTTCTCAACCACACATCACAGGCTCACGTCAGGCGTACGAATAGGCCAAAGGAGCAGAGGGAAACGACGTACTTCGGTCGGTGCCGGCGACACCTAAACCGGTGAAGCCTGATGAAGAGAAGGTCGTGTCTGAATGACGACATCTCTCCCCTCCTTCGTCTTCGAGCGATGATACCATGAAAAGAGATGGAGCTCGTGGTGAGAGAGAGAGAGAGAGAGAAACTGTTGAGCCGTCGTTGTCTCGAATCATCTCGACATTAACTATGAATTTGAGTGGATCGTAACCCTGATGAGGTCCGCCGTCGCCACGGACGAACATCGTTTAGCTAATCAGCTTTTGCCACAGCACTCTACGAGAGGAAGAGGACGAGCTCATGCCGAAGGATCTTCAGCTAGATTCTTGGAGAGAAGCTACATCCTGAGACGAGCGGGATTCCCATAAATAACCAAAAAAAAAATTGCCAAAGTAAGTGAAAAGAGAAAAGGAAATCTAAAATATTAATGACCGAAATTCCGATAAACACACACACACATATATATATTCATTTGATTTAAATCTCATTTCACGTTTTTAAGGTGGTTTTTCTTTTATTTTGTTCGCGTCGATATTTAATTACATTTTAAAGAATTATACGTCAATTATTTTTTTTTTTCCTTTTATGCGAGTCTAAAACTCTAATTCCAATTATAGCTTTGTGGTGCGAAATATTAGAAAATGTATGCACCTAGAAGAGCTAAACCCGTTTCAGATAAACACAGATTTCTTAATTAAGTAGTTCTACAAATATTCTTTTTTCCTTTACCTGAACAAATAATTTATTTTTTCCGTTACACGTTTCGCCATCGGTTAGTATCAGGTGCTGGGAAATCGTGGGAACGCGATATCCGGTGACAATTGCTTAATGAGTTTATGAAATGACCGGCGGGATGCGATGACTATTTGACCGGAGGCTTTTTGTCTAGAATGACAATCGTATGGGAATAACGAAGTGACCATACGGTGGAAAGTCCATGGCCCAGGCCCACCGCTTAGTAAGGAAGAAAAAAAAAATTTAGAGGAAAATTAGTGGTTCAAAAATACCTTTTATTTTTCTTGTATATTTCGCTTGCATATATCTTAAGAATATAAGTTTGTAGATGGTGATTGAAAGTATTTTTATTAATTTTTTAGGAAACGAGAAAAATACCTTTTCGATTTTTTAGATGTTTTCATGTGATAAACGCGAGCCTCTCGAAAATGGAAGCTCCCGGAAGCTCGCCGATCGTGCTCCACAACGCCATGATCGTCACCATGGACTCCGAGAGCCGCGTCTACGGAAACGGCGCCATTGTCATCGAGCGCGACAGGATCAAAGCCGTCGGCCATTCGCTCGACCTTCTTCGCCGGTTCGGCGACGTCGCCGGCGAAGTCATCGACCTCCGCGGCCAGATTCTACTCCCAGGTCCCCCCCTCCTTCCCTTCTCTCTCTCTCTCTGTACTTCAATCGGTACTTGGAGGCAGTAGTGCTCGCCTTCTGCCGGTCGATTTTGACTTCGATCTGGTGAACTAGGTTTTGTCAACACGCATGTGCACACGTCTCAGCAGTTGGGGCGAGGGATAGCCGACGACGTCGATCTGGTGACTTGGTTGCACGACCGGATATGGCCTTATGAGGCCAGCATGACCGAGGAGGATTCCTACATCTCCACTCTGCTTTGCGGAATCGAGCTCATTCACTCCGGTGTAAGCGCCCGATGCTGTGGGAATTTGACTCTGGTGTTCCGTTGGGCTTTTCTCGAATCGCAAATCGGTGATGCTGTTGATTCGATCGAGCAGGTCACTTGCTTTGCTGAGGCAGGAGGGCAGCATGTTCCTGGGATGGCTAGAGCGGTGGAATCGCTGGGCTTACGCGCGTGCTTGGCTCAGTCTGTCATGGACTCCGGTGAGGGTTTGCCGGCATCTTGGGCTGTTCGAACTGCAGAGGAGTGTATGCAGGTTGCTGAACTGAACCGAGTGCTAACAATCATTAATGCGTTAAGGAAGTCTATGTCTAGACAAAGTCAGAGTCTTTTTGGGCTAAATTAGACTTATCAGCAGTAGTTTGGCGCTATCGCTGTGGTTTTGGCTTTGACCATGGTAATTTTCAGTTTTTTTTTTTTGACATACTAGAGAAGAAGCACGGACAATGCTCTCAATAAACAGAAGATATATAGAAGGTTTAAATTACCAATCAACTCCATGAAGAATGTGACCATAGAGACAGGTATCAAACTTGTATAGAGAGGCCTAAAAAGACATGCCTGGAGTCCTTGAGAAGAATCTAAACAGACATGGATAGAGGCTTAGTTGCTGTACAGTATTGTTGTCCTTAGCTGTTGCCTCTTAGATGATAATCAGCAGCAGTGATGAAATAAGAAAAGTTTTACTTGTGAACTTTTGATTCTATTGAACAAGCCTTAAAAGATAAGAGAGAGCTTTGACTTGGGAAATAGTGGAACCCAAGTTCTTTTTTGATGTACTTACTGCCGAAACTCCTGCTTTCCAGTAATTCATAGAATCACAGAGATTACATCACAGTATAGAGGACATGATTTCTTTTCTATATCCTTCTGCTTTGGTCATTACCTTTTCTGCAGGGTTGAATCTAGATGCTTCTCAATGTGTCCTTGGACCCTAGTATCTATAGATATCACAAATCTCGTTATTTGTCTGGACAGATATTGCCATTGAGTCGAGTAGAACAATTTCTTGTTTTAGTTATGTTTATATGAAATTGCATAATGGGCTTAACTTTTTCCTCACATGACTAGCTCTAGTTTCAACTGCATTCAAAATTGAGTCATAGCTGCTGTCGACAATGGACTCATGGCAATTGGCTTAAAGGATGCAGTCACAGAAGGAGCTCTATGAGAAACATCATGATACTGCTGATGGACGTATAAGAATATGGCTTGGAATCAGGCAAATTATGAATTGCACTGATGAACTCCTACTTGCAACAAGGGATACCGCAAGAGAATTGAAAACTGGAATACACATGGTACTTGTTCTTTTTTATCACTCGCCCTTCTTCTGAGAGCATCACAGTGAACAGGCTTTGTCCTCACACATGTGCTCGAGTTCTCTAATGAGAACCCGTAAAAGTTAGAAAACTCAACTATTCAACCTTGCTTCTGCCTGTAAGCTCATACCAGTCTGGACTTTTTTTCCTTTTTTTCTTATTTTTTGTTTTTAGTTATTATTATTATTTTTTTAAAGAAGAGGAGGTTGGAGGGGGGGTTACCCATTCTTCTGGAAAAATTCTTTGTTAATTTAATGGGGCCTTCAACTGTTGTAATAATCAATACTGAAACTTCCAATCTCTTCTCCTGGAATAGATCAAACTGATTTTTTTTTATTTTTAAATTTAGCATGTTGCAGAGATACCCTATGAGAATCAGCTGGTAACTGAGACACGGAATGTTGATCATGGAACGGTAACATACCTAGAGAAGGTTGACTTCTTACAGGACAATTTGCTTACAGCTCATTCAGTTTGGGTGAGCAGTACCGAGGTGAACTGCTTGCTGCACTCAGAAGAGTAACCCATCTTTTGTTGCCTTGCAACTGTAGTACCATATCTTGCGTCTTGTCATAACTGTCATTGAGGATTATGAAATTTTCTTGTTATGTTTTTCTTACTCTAGATTTTTCTCTTTTTTTATAATTGATTCAGCTTTAACAAGAGAAGAACAAATTGCTGCTTCTGTAGATTTAGGATAGAATTTGTAGAAAATTAATAAACTTCAATCTTAACACTGATAAAAAAAAGTGAGAATACCATGCGTGTTTGCCCATTCTCCAGTTGATGATAGATCAAAAGTTTGAAGCTGACTTCTTTCTCCTTTAAAAAGTTCATCTCTACAGATTTCCTTTGCATCAGCCAAAAGGGTGGAGCTTGAATGGTCTAGAACCATTATAGTATCTCGAACTAGAGGTGATGATTGGGCGGGCTCGGGCCGGCCCGAATGTCGGGCCTATTGAATTGCCCAAGCCCACCCATTACACAATTTATATAGGAATTTTTGGGCTAGGCTGCGAAAAAAAATGGACGGGCCCTGCTTTCTTATGTAGGAGCATTGCCCAAGCCCCTCATTTACCTCTTGGGCTTGGGTGGGCTGAGTGAGCCGCCCTCCGGTTGACCATCTCTATCTGGAACAGTAATATAAGAAGCCTTTCCGGTTTGTCGTTTGCTGAATCCTACAGTAAGTCCCATCCAACGCTAAATTGATCAATTTTGCGGTGTGTCCATGCTGCTTGCAGATTTAAATCCGTATGACAATTGTAGTACGGGTTCCTTGTAACACTATGTTCAAAGTTTATTATGCAGATTCTGTTGGTTTGTAGTGAAGACGAAAAGACAACAGATT
Organism: Metrosideros polymorpha var. glaberrima; assembly: GCA_001662345.2. NCBI lineage: Eukaryota > Viridiplantae > Streptophyta > Magnoliopsida > Myrtales > Myrtaceae > Metrosideros > Metrosideros polymorpha. The sequence goes on from BCNH02000008.1 coordinate 37,615,990, forward strand.
AAAGACCATCCATAGAACTGTTGTAGTCATCCATGTCATATTAACTTTATGTTCGATTTTTTTTTTTTATGTGGTGAAGATTAGGTCTCGATATATGGACAGAGACATTATTGTTCTGAGTGTCCATAAGTGCTTGTTGTAATATATTGGCTTCATATTTGTGCCCTCGGTTGTGAAGATATTTTTTTCTCTCCTTTAGGTCGGTTTTCTTTCACATGCTGGAGTTAAAGTTTCTCATTGCCCCGCTGCTGCAATGAAAATGCTGGGATTCGCACCTATTACGGAGATGCTTGATGCTGGAATCTGTGTTTCACTAGGAACGGATGGCGCGCCATCAAACAATAGAATGAGCATTGGTTCGTCCAAACTTTTAAATCTGTGTTCCAAGTCTCATATTTTCTTGGTAGATGATGGTTTCTTACTCTATGTGCTATTGAACCTTATGTTAAAAGAGATTTTCCTATCTGTTAGTTTGACGACAATCAAAATGATCCCAGCTTTTTGATTCTGCTGGGCATGGTCTAGGGTAGTTTGATAATCACCATTGACCGATGATATTAACTTCTCGGGAAACTATGTGACGGTACTTGGCATAATTATCAGATAGCGAATTCCGCTGATTCATGCATACTCTATTGCTGTACAGTTGATGAGATGTACCTAGCTTCACTTATAAACAAAGGACGTGAAGTTTTCAAAAATGGCGTAACTGATCCTACAGCACTTCCTGCTGAAACTGTGCTCAAAATGGCAACAATAAATGGTGCCAAGTCAGTACTCTGGGATGATGAAATTGGTTCTCTTGAGGTTGGGAAAAAGGTATTATGGCCCATATCCCTCATCACTCATATTGCTTGAGATCAGGAAAATTATTGACTAGGTTTCTGATTTATAGGCTGACATGCTCGTGATCAATGCTTCCACTTGGCATATGGTTCCTCTTCATGACTGGTATGCGGCTATTGTTCTAAAAACTCAACATTGCGTGGTGTTCATTCAATTCTAACTCATCAGTCATGCAGATATAGGATGGGCATATTCTTCTTTGACATGTGTGGTATCTGATGAATTGTTCTACAGTGTGTTGAAACTCTAAACATAATCTAGACTTCAAAAAGGGAAAACTCAGTGAGAAGATGTGGCCACTTTGCAGATTCCCTGAACAAGTTTATAACTTCATTGCCAATGTGCTCAATCCAATTCATACATTGTTTTCTTTGAATCTCTACTGTCCTCCTTGCTTTAACTTGCTCCAACAAGAGTTAAATCTTATGTTTGTTGTCTGCAGCATTTCTGGCCTTGTATATTGCATGAGAACTGAAAACATTGTTTCTGTGATGTGCAATGGTCAGTGGATTATGAAGGACAGAAGGATTTTATCAGTCGATGAGGTAATCTTCCGAAGCCTATACAATTGATTGCATGCAAATGACTCACCAGGGTCAAATTGAGACTTTGTTTTTGCTTCTTATGCCTTCAAGGTCGTATATGTGTGGATCATGCAGTCATTTTAAATGACCTTCTAGTAATTCATTGCTTTGTTTCTTATCTGCCAAGAAGCATGAACTTTCACAGAGTTATCCCTTCCTTCTTTTTCTATCTGCTAGGTTATCAGACTTTTTTGGTTCCATCTTTTGGAAGCTATCAAAATTTTTAGTTTCTGATGAGAAGGTTGATATTTGCTCCAATGCTTCTCTTCTCCCTACCCATTTTAAGTAGGTCTTTAATTTATTATCCATGTATAGCGTCCCAGGTTTTAGAAAGCTTCCTGCTTATTATCAAACAGGCTGTAAAATTTTCAATAAATATTTGATGTCTCACTTTTAGTTACCTAGCAAGCTATATCGGATAACTTACACTTTGTCGATTACTTATTTGTTTTGCTGATATTGCTGGAATTCCACAGGAGGAAGTTATTTCACTAGCAAAGCGGGCTTCAAGTGAACTCTTGAAAAGAGCAGGCATCAAGATTCCAAATAGAATGAACATACTTTAGTAAGTTACTTCTCTCTGCAGATGTGAGCTCATGACATCCTGGACAGATGCTGTTCAAATGTAGTTTCGCTTTCCATGGATCACTAATTTACCTATCATTCCAGACTCCAGAAAATGGCGTGGAGGGTGTGCATTAATAGTTTTCTCTTCCTTAAGTGGTATGGATTTATTTCCCCGTACTTCATCAGTCGAGCTAGGTTGTAGCTATTCTTTTCACTGCTTATTCGTTGGCTGATACGGGTGTCAGCCGCTGCTTACGAAACATTAGCTCACCTCTTCAATCTTTTGCAGTACTTTGATTCAAGTGCAGGCTGAATAATCATTTTACTGCGAAACAACCACATGTGGCTTCAACATAAACTTTGGGTCCGTTTGCTTCACGGAAAACGAAAGATTTGAAAAATATTTTCCAAAAAATGATGGCTTGAATAGCTTGAAATATTTAGTTGAGAAAATTGTTTTCATTATCAACAACAATTTATGTCCAAACATTTTCGTAGATGATGGAATTATTTTCGTTCGTTGATTTTATTAAGAGATACAAGCGATTATTTTTAGAAAAATATTTTTCAAATCATTCATTTTTTGCTAGACAAATGTACCCTTTTGTCTCAAATAGTGGGCACTAGAGAGATTTATTCACATTGCATGCTGGGGCCATCTTTTGCAGCCTTTGCTTTGCAATGCACTGCTGTTATTTTGTACTCACCTAATTAGGGCAAAATTATAACATGGTCAAACTTGAGTTCGAACATGTGAAATGTGTATTCACCTTCTCATCATCTTCCCATTAAGTATCCTTTTCTCATCAGTGCAACAGCTATGATTCTTAATGTTTATAGGAGAAGGTAATTTGGCTTTCACAATTTTGGAAATGTCATTTTACGCATTCTTGTCTCCCAAAGCTTGTATTGTTCCGTTAGCGATGGAACTCGTGGCACTAAAAAAGATATTCGAACGCTTGGAGTACTAAATATTGTGATGATCTGTCTAATTCATGAATAGACTTTAAATTGGATCGGTATTAATTTTTATTCACCCTTTCGTAGGGCGGCGGAAGACATCCTTTCCATAGTTGCATAACGTTCGTAATTAGCTTCACATTTGGTCATAGGTAATTTCATGGGTCAGAAAAAACAAACTTCGCTTAAGTATAATTTGTTCAACATGTACTAAAATAAGGGTAAGTACCTGCAGAGTGTCGGGACTTTTTGGAGGAGGTGGTGTGCCATGCAGTTTCGAAATTTCATCCTTAACGTTCTACAGGCCTTCTGCGTCTAAGTTGACTCTTTCCAATTGCGAGACCAGTGAACAGACTGGTTCTCTTCTTAGGAAAGCTCGAGAAAATACCAAAGAAATTAAGGAGGACAGAAATATGCGATTTAATATTATTTTATAAAATTAAGTTAATTATTCTTGTAGAATGAGAAAATATGGTCTACATGGAGAATCCACAGCAGGTTCATTAAATAATATGGCATCTTAGGAAATTTATTCAACTGGCTGTAGACTGTATGATGAGAAATGTTTAATAATAAACACGGTATGCGAGGCATATATGTGAGTTACCTATTTTGAGGGTTTTAAATTAAATTTTATTAGATAAATTACCTACATGTGAGTTACCTATACATTAGATAAAGATGCACCGTTGCCTTAGAAGTTCATATCATACATGGGTTTTCAGGAATTTCTTGGTAAAATTCCGATGCCCCGCCATTATTGAGTCCAAAGGGCATGACTCGATAGCAAAAGGTACCCCATGGTGTAGCGAATGTTGAAGATCATGAAAGAGGCGATCAGAATGGCGGTTCGAATTTTTCTATTAATTTATTTTATAGAGAGATAAAGAGACTAAATTAGTTTAGTCTTCATAAATTTAATTTACGGGTACTTTCGGAGTATTCATTCTCTTAACACAATTGGCGCCGCTTTTTTCCAAGATTACCCCTCCCCCCGTCTGTCTCTCTTTCTCTCTCTCACGCGCACGCACCCGCTCAAAATCGATCGGGAGAAGGAGCTTGACCGGAGTCACCAGCTTCACTATTAAATTGGCCGAGGTTTGATCTCAATTTTAAGAGGGTTCGGTTCGATTGTGCACGAAGAAGAAAACATACGGTAAAGGTGTGCGGGGATGGAGGGGGACGTTTATGGAAGCAAACAATAATCTTGAAAACAAACTATAAAAAAATTACTTTTTTAAGCTCGTATTTCTTAAGCATGTTCAAAGAAATAAGGAAATGTTTTTAAATAGAATCCTACTTCCAATTTGATATATAATGGATAAACTGTGGGCTAATACCACTAAAAACTCCAAATCGATTCGCTTGTGCCACATTTACTCTAAATTAATTTTCAAATCACAAGAAATCCCAAACCGATAAACCGTATCATATTTAGCCTAGACTAATTTTTCGCATTACAAGAAATCACAAACAGGTGCATTCGTACCGTATTTATCTTAAAAAAATTCTGAAACAAATCTTTTTTTTGGGGATGAAAATGGCAAAGGGTATCCATTTGTGATTTTTGTTACTCTGCGATAAAAGTGGGATAAGCTGAGCGGACTAGTTTGGGAAGAGCTGTTCGACGAGCGAGAGTGACCAGTGCGCGCCCTGTTTTATGTTTATCCCTTTAAAATACCAACCGGAAGCAATATCTATCTGAAAAAAGAAAAATATATATTTTATCCCGCTTATTTATTTATTGAGCCAATGGTTAAAAACAGAAGAATCTACACGTGTCCAGAACCTTCTTCCTCCGGAAACTTCTGGAACTTCTGGAATCTCCCTCCATCT
>BCNH02000008.1:37620808-37656679 GCA_001662345.2 Metrosideros polymorpha var. glaberrima
CTATAAAAACCTCTAAGCCCTCCTTCCTCCCCCATCACAGAGCTCACGACCAGAACTCGCAAGGCACGAGAAGAAAAGAGAGTTTCATTGCAGCTGATGATGGACAGCCCGTTCTTCAGGAGCCATTGGAGCACGCCCTCCCAACCCCGGCCTCGCTATTACTCCCCTCCGGTCAGAGCCGTCCCGATCCACCGCCCGGCGGCGCCGTCGCCGTCCCCCAAGGTGGTCTCGATCCCCGTCCACTTCGTCGGATCGCAGCGGAGCCGGTCCGGCTCGGCGCTCAAGATCCAGAGCGCCTTCAGGGGATTCCTCGTGCGGAGGAGCGTGAGGAGGATCGCGGCGATGAGGAGGGAGGTCGACGAGGTCGAGAGGAGGATCTCGACCGCGGAGGCGGTGGAGGCGATGAGGCGAGACGAGAGGGAGAGGCTGAAGGTGAACGAGGCGCTGATGAGTCTGCTCTTGCGGTTGGACTCGGTCCGGGGTGTGGATGCCGGCGTGAGGGAGTGCAGGAAGGCGGTGATCAGGAGGGCGATCGCGCTGCAGGAGAGAGTGGACGCGATCGTCGCCGGACAGAGCGGAGGAACCGTCGACGATGATTCTGAGAAGGAGCTGGGTGTCGAAGGTGGCGATGCGGCGGAGAGAGAATCTGTTGAGGCTGACAATCGTGGCTCCGGTGTCGTGCCTCCATCGAGCACGACCGAGGCCGTCATGTCGCGATTAGAAGGAGAAAGTAGACCGAAAATGGCGGACGCGGAGGATTTGGTGGATGCTGGTAGCGAGAGTAACCAAACAGAAGAGACTCCAGCGGAGCGTGAGGTGCATGCGGCGCCAGAGGCTGACGGGGCGGCAAAGCCGGAGGGGGAGCATTGTGTTGAAGCTGATGCAGGTAGGGATCGTGAGATGGTACAGCCGGCGGCCAACGAAGAAGATAGAGAAGCCTGCGAGCCAGACTCTGAGATGCACGCGAACGAAGATGAGATCACAGCGGACAATTACAATGTTCAATCGGCGTGCGAACGCGTGGAAGATGCCGTGGCCACCGGAACGGAAATCTCAGCTGATTCCTCCGCCAATTCTCAGCTCCCGATCGAGGGAATTGACGAGGACGCTCCGCCGAAGGAAGACGCCGCGATGGAGGCCCAAAAGCCCGACAAAAACGAAGAGAGGGAAGGCCATGGGAGGGAGGAAAAGGACAACAGGAGGAGCGAGGAGTTGCTGGAGAGGATGATGGAGGACAACGAGAGGATGATGGGGCTAATGGCGGAGCTTTTCGAGAGGAACGAACGGCAGACCCGGCTGCTGAGCTCGCTGTCGCAGAGGGTGGAGCAACTGGAGAGGGCTTTCGTGTGCGAGAAACTGAGGAGGAAGAAGAGGAGGGAGGCCGCCGCCGCCGGCCTGGGCGACGCGACGGACTGGTCGGAGACGACGTCGCCGGACCCGAAGAAATGTGGGAAGAGATGACAGCGATGTTCGGCAGTCGATAAAGAATAGACGTAAGAGAAAAACAAATTTGCAGCATTCACCTTCTTTTTCTCTGTGTCGCCTCTTTTTATTCCTGTACAGAATGAAATCAAGATCTGATGATTTGTGTCGCGAGCCCAATCTTCTCTGCAACCAAAAACGAACATCAACTCCAGATTCTCAGGCCCTATGTATGAAGCTTTCGGTCTATAATGGGCCAACAAATCAAGAAGACTATTCAGGCCTATGCATATTGCCGACATTCTATATAGACGGTCCACCAGTCAGGATTAGAAAAGCAAATCGGAAAAGAAGAGAGCAGCTCATTTTCTTCGGCTTAAGTCCGGGATCTGGACCGAACTACTGCTTTCTTGGGTGTTGAAATCCCTTTTCGTGATAAAATTAGGTGCGACCCCAGCTAAAAGACTTCGTAATTCTTGAATCTTTTAGGTGGAGTAGCCCTCTATTTACCATTGAGCGGCGCGGTGGCTACTTTTGCCCCTAGTTCCTCTTATTATTGTCATTTTTTTTAAAATTTTATTTTCTAACGTGACTTTTCACGATTTATAGAAAGAAAATTTCAAATAAAGATATGGAGTAGGGTCATTTTCTAAATAAATAAATAAGTCAAAAAAGGATCTTATTTCAAATAAAGGCTTTAAATACCAAATCGGTCTTAAATAAAAGCCTAATCTCGCTGGTCCGCAAGCTTGCTACTTCTCTAGTGACCAAAACAAGGGCGTTTTTGTATAAAAAAAAAAAATGTATGGAAAAAAAGCCAAATTTATAAAAGTAAAAATCTCAAAATTCGTTTTCTCTTCCCAACCCACTCTATGAATGAAGGTTGAGGTTTTGAATAGAGTGTTGCCTGAGTGAGGACCTGTGGGCACTGGCGGCGGCGATTGAGGAACGAGGGATTTCAACAAAACTAAAAGAAAAAAATTCACGCAAAGCCTTCATCCAACAATTAAAAAATTGTTACAAATATGTCTTTCATTTTGCCTCCGTGATTCTGCCAAGGTTACTTTTCTAAATTGGAGCACTAAAACTCTAATTTTCCTAAATCCTCTAAATTTTTTCGTTTCCATGAATGTCGAATTCCTAATTCTTAAATTGGTGCGACTTATATGTTTTTCGCCCAAGAGAAGGCGATTGCCTTGTCACTTCATCGTTTATTCCAACATTTCCTCACTAGCTTCCGCCTGCTTTACAGCGAAGATGATCCAATTAATATCACTTTGTCTACAGAGCCAGAGTTCGTAGCAATCGACCCTCACAAGGCATCGTGAATTTCAAGCAGATCATTTGACCATGCTGGCGGCCATCCCCACTATTTGCCTTAATAACAAATGCAACCGTGGCATTACATGCGGTTTCGATGAATGCCTCGGTTTGAGCATTTTCCTTCCATGCATATCTGCCGTCTGATCTCTCCCTGGCTTGCCACAAACTAGACCCCTTCCGCAAAACATATTTTGAATTACTTGAAGGATTAATTCAAAAGAACCCTATCCTCGTATTAGTGCAAATTATTGTCATCGCTGTCGTATTCCACGACATGCCTATGCCTTGTCGACATATTACGTCAACAAGTGCAATCGCCTTCTCTCGGGCGAAGGAAACACCAGTTGAACCAATTTAGGAAATTGACATCCATGGAAACAAAAGAAATTAGAGGATTTAGGAAAATTAGAGTTTCAAATCAGAGCTTCGATTTGGATAACTAGCCTCGGCGGAATCACGGAGGCAAAACGAAAGACACAATCGTAACAATTTTTGAATTGGGGGATGAAGGCTTCGTGTGAACCATAAGAGGAGTTTTTCCTTTTGAGGTGTGTTTGTTTTACAAAAAACTCAAGCATTACAAAATATTTTTCAAAAAATGATTTGTTATATCGCTTAGAAAAATTAGTCAACGAAAAGTATTTTTATTATTAACAATAATTTATGTCTAATTGTTTTCGTGGGTGGTGAAAATATTATTCATTCATTCATTTTTCTAAGCGATACAAATGATCATTTTTCGAAAAATGTTTTCTAAATTTTGAGTTTTTCGTGAAACAAACACACCCTTAGTTTCATTCGAATCTCTCGCCCTCCGCCATGATGCCGCCTGGTTGCACGTCGGCACCTGGTCACATGCCAGTGCCCATCGGTCCTCACTCAAGCAATAGTCCATTCAGAACCTAAGCCTTCATTCACAGAGTGGGTTGGGAAGAGAAGAACCAATTTTGGGATTTTTGCTTTTAGAGATTTGGCTTTTCTATTTATATAATTTTTTTGATAAAAATGTCCTTGTTCCGATTGCCAAAAAAGTCACATGCCTATTGATTGGCGAGATCAGATCCCTATTTGAAATTGATTTAAGCACTTCAAATTCATATTTGAAACAATATTAACTCCAAGTCTTTTTTTGAAAAAATGACCCTTATTTTATGCAAAAAAATAAAAAGCCTTTATTTGAAAATTTTCTAATAGAATTTTGATTCCAAAATTTGATTTTTTTGGGACCGATTTGCCCTTCCCATAATCCCAAATTGCAAAGATTAAAAGGAAAAAAACACATAAATTTGAACCGAAAGGGTAGCGACTTCTTTGACAATCTCTAAGTCGTCGTCTCTCGAATACATCGTTTCTCCGCGCACCCACCCCAATTCTCTTACATATTTATACCGACAGTAGCTCAAACCTCGACCTTCCTCGGCAGAAGAAAAATATCTTCTTCACCTTCTTCCTCGTCATCCATGGCCGCTTCTTTCACAGCTCTGGTGAATCCCTCGTTCCCCTTCCGATATCGCGTAGTATCCCGCCGATACTTTTCCGGTTAAGCATTGATTTTTGGGTTAATTTTCGTTTGCATTTTGTTGCTGAGCAGTCCAATGTTGGTTCGCTTACCAGTCCAAGGAACGGCTCGGAGATTAGAGGTTTGAGTCCATCTTGTAATGTCGCCGCCAGCGTTCGACCGCCTCCGTTGAGGGCCGCCAGCTTGTCGGCGTCGTCTTCGAGCTCTTTCTCCGGCTCTCTGCGCCTGATTCCCCTCAACTCTTCTTCTCAGAGAAGATTCCGTCCGTGCTCGGTTCGAGCAAGTGCCGAGGTTACCTATGTTGTCCTCTCGTTCTCTTAATCTTTGTGCTGTTCGCAGTATAGGGACGAGAATTAAGTGGATTGACGGTTGAGTTGAATTTGTTGTTGTTGTTATTGTTGTGGGAATGAGTCCTAAATTATTGTCAAAACAAAGTCAAAGCAATGTATCGCGATAAGCAGGGACGGTCTTTCTGGGAGTGTAAGGTGTTGTTCCCGTGAAGTGGATTGAGGACTATTATTCTCTGAAGCTAATCGGCGTCTGCATAATCTAAGTGCATACACTGTAGGATACATCTCTTATATATGTGTGATGGTCTCTTCTGGGATTTCAGGATGCGGCTGTTCAGTCAAAAGTTACCAACAAAGTTTACCTTGACATCAGCATCGGTAACCCTGTTGGGAAGCTAGCTGGAAGAATTGTAATTGGATTATATGGCGATGATGTTCCGCAAACAGCAGAGAATTTCCGCGCTTTATGCACAGGTTTTCTTATTCTCTAGTGTGGAACTATCTTATCAGCATGTATCGAGTATTTCATTGTGCGAATTGGTGGTTGTTTTCAAAAGTTGATTATCCAATCGTTCTTTGTTTTCTTCAGGAGAGAAAGGCTTTGGATACAAAGGTTCGACGTTCCACCGCGTCATCAAAGATTTTATGATTCAGGGAGGTGACTTTGACAAAGGAAATGTGGGTACTTCATCGATGTCCTCAAATTCTCTTGCAGTACTTGTTAAGACTCTTTGTACCCATTCATTACTTGTGATCGGAGTGAAATTAGTCAATTAAACAGGGTGATGCCAAGGCCTGGTCTCACTGAGGCCATGTGAATGATGGATGATGCGGTTGGATTTGTAATACTTGTTGACAAATAGTCAAAATATATCAGTCTTTTCTTTTGTAAGATGACTCGCGGACAGTTCAAAACTCTTCCACTCCTAATAGAGCAAACAACTAAAAGCAGAAAAGAGAAAACCGAAGCAACGTTAGATTGGGGAATCTAAAGGTTGTTAAAGACATTAAAGGTGATGAGACAGAGTATTTCTTGTAGTAAGTTGGAAAGCCAGTTCTTCGAATAAAAAGAACAATAATTCAAGTTGAAGAATATATGATGATCTGGACTCATGTTGTGAGAGAAGTTTTGGTACAGATTTCAAATGTATCATAATACCAGTGTTCTTATCATGAGTCTCCTATGATGCTTGTATTGATGGTTTACATCCCTTTGTCTCAGATCATTAATGGAGTCAAGTATCACAGCCACTTCTAACCATCATGTATATTTTTCCTTTTTGTTCCATTTTTAGGTTTTGTCTGGTATTTGTTAGCATTTATGCTGAACACTAGGGGCATCCTTTCCAAAAATGTGGCAGTTCTCAGTGACTTTGTAGCTAATATCTATGAGTTGCCGCATTTGTTCCTTGAACAGCTGAGATTCTTTTGGAACTGTTTGATTTTTTATAAGGCATGCTATTTATGCACATAGAACCATTCAACTTAGTGTGTTGTAACTTGTGCTGATTCTTGTCAGGTGATTTTGGTTTGAGAGTGTTAACAGTTTCGAGGAATTCTCTCCAATCCTTAATCTGTCTGAAGTGTGAATTTATTGGCATTCTATTTCTCTTAAGGGTGACCCCAACGATGATGGTTTAAATGATTCTGAACCAGTCTCATATTTGTCTCTATTGCAGGGAACAGGGGGTAAAAGCATATATGGCCGTACTTTTAAAGATGAAAACTTTAAGTGTAAGACTATTTCTCTTATGCCGTACTTATGGTAGGATAAGGACACATCTTAGAAAAACCAATTTCTGGTTACTTTTTTGGTAGAGGACTATGATCATAAGATATCTGACTTAATGCTTGATGCATCTCATATGCATTCTAACTATAGTGGTCGTTGTCAATACGGATTTCTCATAATTTATTTTCATGTAATAAGCATGTGGTGGCGGCGGCGATTCCTAACTTGAACTCTCTCACTTATTCTGAGTGCTGTCCTCCAATTTTCAGCCGAATATGAAATTATAGTTATTCTTCTATTGAATGTCACACATGTCAAGATCCCTCTTATTATAAGAGTAATGGAATGCATTGCAGTGTCTCATGTTGGACCTGGGGTGATCAGCATGGCAAATGCAGGCCCCAACACCAATGGGAGCCAGTTCTTTATCTGCACTGTGAAGGTAATCTTAATTTTATATTTCTTCTACTAACCAGACGTTGCTGATAATTTGTCATGTCACTTTAAAAGTCACGTTTTTCCAGCGCTGAGAATAAGGATACCGTTTTGGAAGGTTTCCTCGATTTTTCATATTTATCTATGTTTATTATTGTTTTTTTTAATGTGGGGGCTGGAGTGTGTTTGGAAAAAGGAGCCATTGCAGAAATTCCATAAAGAAGTATATTCTTTGCCCGACTCAAATTTTGAACCTTGGAATTTTGTTTAGGATCTCATTTATGCTAGGAGAGCTTGGTGTCTGAGAAGTAAATTTTTAGAGAGAGAGCGAGAGAGAGATGACTGATGTCTTAGTTATTGAATGTCCCTTAAAGCCTGGCCAACTGCTTTTATAGTTCCTGACCTGCCCCATTATAGACCATTTTCACATAAGTTACAACAATTCCTTGATTGGAATTGTGTATATGTTATGCTTTGGGGATGCCACTTTGTTGATCAATAATATCATACATGACTGGTTAGTGCGTTGCATGGACAAAGCTTCTAAATTTTTAGATAATAGTTTGCCCAAACAAATTGTGTGGAACATAGTTTGTGAAACCAGTTTGCTTCTGCTTTGGATCTGAATAGCCATCACTTCAACCAAAAGTAAAAGGCACTCAATTAGAGGGATGGCATTAAGACCTACCCTAACAAAAAACCCGCACCGCCCCACCCCACCTCAAATGGGGCGAGTAAAACCCACAGTTTGCGGGTTTTGGAGTGGATGGGGTCCCACTCCTTTACGTAGGCCTTCTACCAATACCATTCCTGCTGTGTCCTTTCTATTTCAGGACTCCATCATGGAAAGTTCTAAGGAAGAAATATTATTAGTTTACACTACCAAAATCTATGATCTCCTGGAGAATTAGATCAGTCTAACGTGGCTCTGGAAAACGTCCGCACCTCTCTTGAGCGAGATTCTAAGGCTAAGTTCTTTGTTACCCCGCTTGAGTGGAATATTGCAATCAGAGGTGATGGCAGCTGAGAGGCAACTTCTTATTGCAAATTTGTCACCTTTTTGCTACATTGCTCGTTTTTCTTACAGCATCCTTTAATTTTGAGCTCAGTAACTACCTATTGGAGTTGATCAAAGTTGTTATCAGTGCTTCCTTCTTAACATTTTCCCGCGAAATATGCTTAGACATTGCTCACATTTTTTAACTAGTTTAATCCTCATATATTCATCAAAATTGCTATGCAAGCACATTATCCATGTATGAAGTTTATGCATGACAATATTTCACTCCAGCAATCACAATCCACCAGAAATGTTGCCTCAGTGTTCATTTCCATATGAACCACATATTAGCTGCTTCTGTAGCCTATATTAATGATCTACTTATTGTTTGGGTACTCTAGCGACCTCTCCTGTTTATAAAATCTTATCGGTGCTTCAATTTCTCCTGCTCATTCTTTTCAGCCATGTCAATGATGATTCATCTTGTTTAATGACAGACGCCGTGGCTGGACCAGAGGCATGTTGTGTTTGGGCAAGTGTTAGAGGGCATGGACATTGTCAGGCTTATCGAGTCACAAGAAACAGACCGAGGAGACCGTCCCAGGAAGAGAGTGGTCGTAGCTGATTGTGGCGAACTTCCCGTGGTGTGATATGCCTCGATTAGTCATGCTGTGCAAATTAGTACTGGCTAAAATCTGAGTCATGCCCTCCCTCGAATTTTCTTCTTTCATTTCCCTGTGTTGTTGAGTAAACTTGGGAAGCGCCAGTCACGATTGTTAGTGCTCGATTATCATAGTGTACTGACGGAATCTTCTTTAAATTGGAAGCACAGAACGACTGCTTCTGAGTCGTTTCTTTAGCGTAGGACCCCTTTTGAGCAATGGATGATATGATACCGTTAGATGTCTGGGATTTACTTGAATTTCCCTTCTTTTGCCTCCCAATTGTGTTGGATCCTTCCGAGCTGTAACAAGGATTTGTGCATTGATACTACTTGGGAGGACAGTAGCGTGACAAACAATCAGGTAACAGAGCCGAAGTGCGCGACTTTGCTGTGGCGTATATTCCAGACCATTAACCCAGATTTTCGCGATGCAGAACGGTGCTCGCGCGAAAGCTTCCGCTTCAAATAAGAATACTCTATTCCTTCATGTCGCCGCGTTTGGTTTGTCCATGATTACAAGTCTGTTTCAACTTGGATTAAAACTGTAATCCGAGGGCGTTGTCCATAGCATAAGAGACCCCCATTGAGAATGCGCAAGAGGGATGCATTGTGTTGTTCACAATCCTGATTTCTCTCTTTCATCTTGTATCTGCTCTGCTGGAAGTGGCACGATCGTACATAAAATAATCTGACTTCTGTGCGGTGGTAACGAGAAATCGACTGGGATTTATGATTATTCGCAAGACAAAGTGGAAATTGTAACCAATGAAATCCCTCCTCGTACAAACAAATGGTTTCGGCCACTCTTTGTTTGAGCCAGATAGGCAAAAAGAAAGAAGGCAATCCTACCTGACCACTGACCAGTCATCCGGGCCCAAACCTAATTCCCTCAGTTTCTTTCTTTTCCTTCTGTCTTTTTTCTTTTCCCCCTTCGGAATATACAATTTTAGACATATCTATGATAAGATGATAAGGTCGAGGTGAAGATCCCTTTCATCTCCATGTCTCAGCCCCATGCACAGAGGTGGATTCGGACAAGATACTCCCCACCTGACTTTTGAAGAGGTGCCGCCGTTTTGTGTCTTACTTTGAGTGTAAATTGGCGCCAATCCTACGAGAAAATGACCAAAAAAAAAAAAAACAGTTTATTGCGAATTATTCTAGATCAATGAGATAACCAATTGAATGCTCTTATTTGTTAAACATGAGACGGGATTCTATTATAATGTAACCGCAGCTTGGGGCGTAATTGAGTCTTAGATGAAGTAGGGGCGATTCGACACAGTTCGCTTTTGAAACGAAAATAAAGTGATTTGGATTGAACTCAAATATATTTTTATCCCGTCTTAGTTGGAGACTTGATTTTCCTTAATATCTCCACTCTTTCGTTGGCATTATCGATTGATTAAGGAAGTTGGTCTTATGTGACAATATTATTACTAAATCGTTGATAATTAAATCTTGAGTTGATTGCATTGAAGAACTCATCCTCGAAGCTTGATTCGTGGCTCCCTCATTGGGGTCATTGATTGTGCTTCCGCATTATAAATATTAGGGATAATTACACAATTGATTCAAGAATTTTGGTCTAATATGCAATGTCATCTCTAAACTTTTGATTTGTTTAATGTGGTCTTTAAACTTTGGTCTAATGTGCAATATCGTCCATGAACTTTTAATTTGTTCAATGTAGCATCTGAACATTTAGTAAATATTCAATCTAGTCCCTAAAATATATGAAATATCCAATGTTATTCTTCCATTAACTCAAGCTAATAGAATTTGCTGATTTGGCTTCCAATATAGTAAATTTGAACGGTGGACAAAAAAATAATGTTTTTACACGTGAATTAATATACGTAAGATATTTAAGTCTAATCGGGATATAATAATCCATGTTATCAAATAATATATTTAATCATTTTTTTTCAAATTGAACAAATCAAACAAATTAAAAGGACTTTTATATTTTAATTTGAGTTGAACATCTTACGTGGATAATCCATACCTTACCTTTTACTTTTTCCACTATTCAAACATATTGGATTGGAAACCAAATCAACAAATTCTATTAAACTTGAATGAATTGAATGACAACATCGAAAATTTTCATATAATTCATGGACCAAATTGAACTTGTACCTAAAGTTTAGAGACCGCATTGAACAAATTAAAGGTTTATGGACGGCATCACACATTGGGTTAAATTTATGCAGTGTCATTTTTCGAAATATTACTATTTGAAATATGTGACTTCCTTAAAAGATGCTCTTTTCTCAATACCTAAAGTATGTAAACATGTAATTTTACTTTTTTTTTTTAATTGTCCAACTAAGGCTCTCGAGACACTTATTAAAAAGCCAGTTCATAAGCTATAAGCAAGACTCAATCAGCAGTGTACGAAAGTTCCTACTTCTTAATTTCACACCCACAAGAAGCAAATCCGAACCTACTTATCTTAATCACCCTATTTGACAAACTCTTACCCTAAATGGTTATGGTTATGTCTATCTACCAGGAGACTATTCTATTTCTATGGCAGCATCATTATTCACGTCTTGCTGACAACATACACCACTCACCCTAGTCCCCTCGAGAGACCAAAAGCAAAGCATCACCTTTTAATGACGTGGCCATTGAGAAAATAAAAAATAAAAGGTCGAGCGTCACGGTCTTATTGGGCCAAATGTGATTATGTTAGGACAAAAAATAATAATTTTATATGTCACTGAAAATATCTTAAATATAACAATCGAGGAAAAAGTTAAGATAAGAATAAATCTTCGGGGCCAAAATTCACCACGTTGTGCACGCCACATGGGAATGGGATGGATCGAGCCCTTTTCTGAGAATATTTTTAGGAGTTAGTGCTAATCCAATGATGATGATGATTGTACATGCTTGTGAATCAGGGCAACTTGCGCACACCTTCACCAACTGGATTCGATCAATTATTGATTAATTAATTAATTAACTAATTAATTAACTAATTATTCCATAGACTAAACCGGCGGCTCCTAGTCATAATCATAGTCGGAGAGCACTTCTAAAAGTCAAAATATGCAATTAAGAAACTTCGCAGGGGTGTCTTCTTCGACCTACCGATTGCAAAAAGGGAATTAAAAACAAAAAAACAAAAATCAATTCACCATTTCCATCATGTCCTTCTTTTTTCTTGGTGTCTGTAAGCTTTTGGAAGTAGATACGCAGGGGACAAAGGATTCGGAGAATGAAAGGCGAACATAATGATGCCTTTGTCCTAACCGATGGATGTGGATGACATAAACGAACAATCAGAGGTCTAATCATACAATAATCTTTTCACTGAAAATGAGCAATGATTGACTTGCAATTAACACGTGATGCAATTACCCTTAGAGAGAGAGAGAGAGAGAGAGAGAGAGAGAGAGTTAATCGGGTATAGTAGACCGGTACTTGATACGCAATATCGAGCGACGTACCTCCCAATTTATACCGGACAAGATGGGAATTCGTCAATCGAGTCCCTTTGTGACGGGGCACGATCGGAGTGGATCCGGGTCGACAGTTGTAGTCTGGTAGACCCGGGGTGTCTTTGTCATTGAGCTGTTGCCAAAGGTTTTTATTAGGCAGTTCTCCCACCAGAATCTCTGCAATTCATGTCACTATGTACAGTACAGATAGGGACCCAGTTTAGATGTCTCCATCGAACTTGGTCCCCTTTATAGCTGTTCCTGTCTTTGTGCCTATGGTCTCCGAGGAACATGAAGGCCAACATCACAAGCACGCGGCACCGAACGAAAGGCAAACGGGACTGGGCCCCTGATCACGTCTCAAGTTTGAAACCACATCTCGAGAATCGGAATCTCTCTCGTGCCAAGGTCCTGTTCCAATTGAACTCATGCAGCACATCGACAATCCATCTCAATCGTATGAGAAATGTCTACATCCCCGCATTCCGATGTCTTACTCTGCATCAGCCAAGAACTATTCCGAGGTTCTAAATAAAAGAGAGCGAGGAAATCTAAACAAGATTCAGATTGAATGATTGACCAAAGTACAGAGGAACTAACATATTTACAACATCCTCCAATAAAGCAACAGATGCGGCTGGAGAGAAACTATGTACAAGGTATTTTACAAGCCAATTTATGATTCTACACACTTTGAGCCCTGACCCGGATCAACCATGGTTGACGCCAATGGTCGTGAATGAAAACCCGAGAGCGAGCTCTGAATCATCCTATCGTCTATAGGCACTATAGAAAAGCTACATTCTTCCTAAATCGCCTCTCACGAACTTGATTTTATCAAGCCCAGATTGTAAAGGAACTTCTCCGACCGTGAGCGGAAGAGGTTGCCCAGAGAGAATTTACCGGTGTCTTCTGGTGGAGACTGCGAGTAGGTATCGTCTTTAACGCGAAGTATTTTCAGGCCGATCTGTTCCCGGACAGCCTCGATCATCTCGCTCTTGACTGGATTACCGGAGCAATCGGTCACATAAAACATATTCACAGCTTGCGAACCCCTCGTGGTAACCTCGGCCCGAGTAACCGACAGACCATTTTCTCTGAATATTCGAGTCACATCGGACAGAAGGCCAACTCTGTCGTCACAACAGAGTTCTAGTTTTATTCCCTACACAACAGAAAAACCAATTTTACCGAAAGGAAGAGGAACTTAGATCAAGAAACATTAAGACATTATACGTGTGCGAGTCGCGAGTCTCTGTGGATCTTGTACCTCAGAAGTTCGCCTCTTAATAGCAGCCCCCAAGCAATGAATCACTCTTTGCCTCTCTGCCTCGGAACTAATCGGGGAACCATCCATGTGCCTGATGTAATATTCCTGGTGCAACAGAAGGTAAAGAAAATATCAAGAGAGATCGATGCCACATGAATTTGCTACATTACACATTCTACCACAAAATAATTGTGAAGTCCAGTGCAGAGAGGAGGGTAATTCAATTGAAATGCAGCCCGAAAGATGAACCGGAACGCCATTAGGTACAGACAATCACTCAACACAAACAAAGGGTGTAAAAAACTTCTCTAACACAAACATCTGCAGCACTTCCAACCGTATTCAATCAGAAATTCAAATCGAAGGGTAGGAATTAGTAGGCCTGCTACCTGATAAGCCTCAGGTCCCTCGGCAATGACAGTCCCATGGTACACGACATAATCCATATCTGTCAAGGTGCACACCGTGTCGAAGATTAGTTTAGAGCGATCCTGGCATCTCAAGTTCACAACAGTATATCCCTTGTCTGTGCAATTATCAACCGTTACAGAAAGTTTGCTCCGGTCTCCCGCAGATCCTCCATCCACACCATCCACGTCATAATCGCGATCTGCATACATCAACTGATGGAGCCTCCTTTCGGTGTGAGTGGAGCCCACTGTGACAGCAGTATTCGCACTCTTCTTATCTCTGTCACCCTTCAACACGAATAGGAGCAACTGCTTTATCTTAGCAAGGCGGTCGGGGTCGTCAATTGGCAGACTGGACACTTCATCGGTGATATAAACGACTGACGCCATCCTCGAATTGTGGGTCCAGACTTCAGCAGCCACTACATTACATTTCAGGTTGGCCAGAACCGCGAAAACCTCCGAAAGCAAGCCGGGCCGGTCTCTCCCCGTCAGTTCAATAGTTGTGTGTTCTGTGGCAGCTTGGACACCGACAGAGCTCCTCAAGGAACGAAAACTCTGTATTCTGGGGCCCAGTGACTGTCACATGTAAATCGAACCATCATTATCAATTGAAACTCACATGATATAGCTCAAAATGCAGAT
This sequence comes from Metrosideros polymorpha var. glaberrima, assembly GCA_001662345.2. NCBI lineage: Eukaryota > Viridiplantae > Streptophyta > Magnoliopsida > Myrtales > Myrtaceae > Metrosideros > Metrosideros polymorpha. The sequence continues at coordinate 37,634,971 of BCNH02000008.1, forward strand.
GAACCATCAAAGTTCGGGTGCGAACAGCAATTATAGCTCTAATTCTTTGTAGACACTATATCCGACATAAATGAATTCATCGGCTCGTATGGTGAAGATGCTGATGATCCAATCAGAAACCTCCCTACAGGCATTACATGTTTCATTCAGATAACAGAACACAATTTCTGCCGAACTGTTCTTGTATCTCATGTGGCCATTGTTTGATCCTCTTGAAACATTGTTCCCCAATTCTACCGGACATGATTTAATTGAAACGAAGGAGCATTTTCCAATTGTCATTTTCGTTGAGATCATGCATTTACTCTACACAGTGCTTCATGAAACATTCTTACGAAAACAAAAACTCGTAAAATTTGAAGTGTAGAATAATTCAGTCGATCTACCTGCTGAATCCGTTCGGCAACACCATCTTCAGAAAGCTTGTTCCCTTTCTGATCCGTCACGTGAAACACTGCGAACGGCGGCGATCGTAACAAGAACCGGTCATTGATAATGCAGTAACGAGCAAATGAACAAAGACAAGAAAAATTAAATTCAACTGTCTCACCATCCATGAACCACTCTCCATCAGAAGAAATATAAGCGCGGCGAATCATGAGATTCATATCAGTCAGGACCTGAACCACCTCTAATAAGCTCCCACGCTTATTCGCGCTATCAACCTATCACAATTTACAACAAGCGAAACACAATTACGGCCTAAATTCCAAAAAAGATCATACGCAAGACAATACAGAATTTATGAAAACCATCACAGCAAAGTACCTTGATCAGAGTGGCCTTTTTGCTGGAGGCATTATCAACCGTGACCCTGAAAACTCACCACCAACCACAGAAAAAAAAAAGCACAGGAAGAACCCGTCAACGCCTTGAAAAATAAAAAGTCAAATTCCAGCAAGAAAGCAGAAGAAAAATCACGGGGCTAGGAACAAGAGCCCGCTTTGCATCCGCGAAAACAGAGGCACAAGAAATGAATACCACGACACGAGACAGACCACAAGAACAGGGGAACGAGCGAGGTACGGATCGACGTACCTCGGTGGGTTCATTCTAAGAACAAGTTTCTCAAACTCGTCATCGACGGCGAGAGGCGAAGACCAGCAATCCATCTTTTCGGACAACACCCAGAAAGCGAAAGCGAGAAAGAAAGAACCGAGCGCCGTCGAAGGGAGAGAGAGAGAGAGAGAGAGAGAGATGAGAGGTTCTTGCTCGGGTTCCGCTCTTCGTTTCCTCTGACAAAATGGTCTCTGTCTCTCTGTCTCTCTCTCAACTCATTGCGATTTTCACACACGCCATTCTTGAAATCCCCCAACGGGGTCGAAAGTTTTTCCCTTTTTCCTCGTTTACCTTTTCTATGTATGGCGAGCGGTGCGTTGGTCGGGGTCGGTTGGGGGGTGTGGAGGCTCTTGAGTTGGACGAAGAGTTCTTGGAGGGACACAAACAAGAGCAGATCGCAGAGTACAATTTCCTTTTTCTACACACACATACCATATCGAGAATCAATTATAAATTAAAAGTATAGAATGCAATAGTTTTACAAGGTGAATCTGATAAAAAAAATGATAATTTAAGACTGGAATATTCCTTCCTGCTTGCGTGTACCTATCTAGAGTCTATTGAAAAATTAGTTTTTTGGAGTTAGTTTTTGTCCCACGTGATAATAATACTCTTGTGACATTTTAAGTATGCTCTTGTTAGGCAGTAGTGAGGTACAGCGGAGACCAGAGAGTAATATAATCGACCAACTCCACATATGAATCACGTTGTCTGGCACGGTGGAGCACCTACGTGGATCTCGGTAGAAAGAAAATCGCTTTCGTGAAACATTTGTGCGCAATTAGAAATGAGAATGTTAAATTACAATCCGTCTGTAGATACGAGACATTCAAATGTGACGAGGTCTGGCAATCCCTTTTAACAAAAACATACGGTGTTATTCAATGAAACTGACTATCATGTGATTACAGAACTCGGACATGACATGTGAACACGAAGTGCCAGGCGCATTTAACTTGTATGTCTGCACGTTTTTATCGAAAATCAAATTACATTATTGGTTCGACGTACGAGTGATTCACCGCGGGGTGCCCGGCTCTCTTACAATTGGTGGAATCCCTCTGTTGGGGTCACGTAATTGGGGGGGTCTGGTGTGGCTGAGCTTGTTGCTATTCTGCTGTTCACATGGCGGCTCTTTGAATGAATCTCTCTCTCTCTGTCTTTGTTTTTGTATTGAGGACACTCTGCTCTTTCACTTCAGGAGGGTCTAGTCAAAATAAATATTTTAATAACATCCTAAAATCTTTTCTTTCTTCTTCTTTTTTCCTTTAATTTTTAAGGTTTTAGCTTTATCACCCCCTGAAATTTACTTAGGATTGAGCTAGGCCGACAAGTTTTGCATCCGGTCTCACATAGAAAAGAGTCTTTTTTTTATAGCTTGATTACCACGCTTAAACGGGTGCCGGTTTATGCGCTGATCGGGGAGATCTTAGTTCAAGCATCGCAAGAAGCTCCGAAGCTTTTGTCAAAGGACCGTCGATCCAAAAGACCACGATTTTCGATCGATTCTCGATAGAACGAGAGTTTCGAATCTCTTTTGATTTCGAGTACTCGCCACAGCCGACATTAATATGTGCCGTTAATTTGTAAAATAAGTACTATCAGTAACATCGACCGGCGGTAAGAAGTGCAAATCATAAAAATGCAAAAAGAAGAAGAAAAAAAGAGGAAGAAATTTCTTCTGACCAAATTCTTGGAAGTTGCACATCACGTGGTTTAGAGCATGTGATTCACTAATGCAATTATGCCCCTATAGATTGAAGGGCGAGGTTAGGCTTCCCCTGTCTTGCTCTCGGAATCGGAAGATGTACGTGGAGATTTGATTGTGCTTTCGTGGGACTCCTTTGATCCGCCTTTACCCCTTTTGCCAAATCTTAGCAAAAGCCCCACCGTCTGATCATCAAGGCTCAAAATCTTAGGAAAGATTTCTGCTGCGTTTAGGAGGACACCTTCCTCTGCTTCTTGTCTTAACCTTCTGCCAAATCTGAACGGATTCTTGCTTTTTTGCCTTAGCTGCATTAGTCGGTTTGACTATATAGACTACCTACTCTGCTTTGGGGAAGCTTTTTGCTCGTGGCTTCGACACTTTCTCGCCCTCGAATTTTGCGCAATGACATAGTAAATGTGAAACTCGGCGACAATTTTAAGCGAGTCTTTGAGGATATAGTCAACGGCGACAATTGAAAAAATTTTCAAAAAAATCCTAAACCTATTACACTTTTATCAATTTAATTTTAAACCTTTTAATTTTATCAATCAAATCCTAAACCTTTTAAATTTTTACCAATTCAGTCCTAAATCTTTTAAATTTTCAATTAAATCATTTTGGTCGACTGACGTTGATATAGATAATTTTTAATAATATTTTTTTTATTATTTTTATGTTTTTTCCTTTTTCCTTTTATTTTTTATTTTCCAATGAGGACCTTGCCTAGCCATGGACGGGGAGGGCGAGCGGCCAAATGGCGAGGCTCGCCCTCGTTGGCCTTCTTCTTCCTTCAGCCGACTAGAGGAAGAAAGAGGAGGAAAGAAAAAGGAGGAAAAAACATAAAAATAATAAAAATTTGAAAAATAATAAAATATTATTAAAATTTATCCATATCAGTGCTGGCCAGCAAAAAGGACTAAATTGGCACAAATGCAAAATGTTTAGGATTTAATTGGTAATTTTAAAATGTTTAGAACTGAATTGGCACAAATTTAAAAGTTTTAGGACTCAATTGACAAACTTAAAAGATTTAGGACTGAATTGACAAAAGTCCAATCCCATTCAATTGATCCTCAAACTTTATGTATTGCGACGAGGGTATTGAAAATTCCCTCGTGCCCTCTCACATCCTTACTTTGAATTGAGAATATTCATATTCTAAAGACTAGAGAGAGCGGAAAAAAGCCTCTCTCCTACCTCTCCATGGCGTGTAATATCACGACGTGTCGTCATAATTGGGTACAAAATTGACATAACCCGTTATAACACTATGATGATTCGTCTTAGTCAAGTGTTAAACGGTCGCAAAAAAAAGTAATGATTCTAGTAGCGTGCCTTATGCTACTAACATGAGGTCTGTATATGCATGATTTTTTTGTGTGGTTTTCCGATGCCGTGCTCCAAAATGTGGAGGTAATTGGTTGAATAAAGTCCACCTTTTCCTTCTATTTTTTTACAATAAAATACCTTTGAAAAATAATTTATTTGGGAGCCAGCCTTCCATACCATTCCTCCAAAGATATAATAGAAGATAAAATAAAATAAATTGAAACCTCAAGTCAAGATCGACTATGATTGGATAATCCCAACAACCTGGCTATTTGTATACCGTCCAGTGAGAATATTTATCTGAGGTACACTACTAGCACGTCATTTTTTTTACGACTGATTTATATCATATTAAGGTCGTAAATTAATGTTATCTAGTGTTACGATGTTCATATACTTAATTATGAGAACACGTCGTGACATTACACGACACATCTGAGGTACCGAAGAAGTGTGTAGTCCCATTATAAGATGTGCTTGTTGTTAGTCAAAATCATAGGGTATTCTTTTTGTTTCCCCCTTTTTCGTTTTATTTGTATAAAGGGTATGCAAGAAATGATAAGATGTGTCGCGGAATATACATAGAACACGAGAAAGTCATATTGAATCAAGATTAAGACTATCTAGCAGCAAATAGCAATGCTGCGAGCCAAAATAAAGATATTCAACGAATGCCATCAATTATATTATCAACTGTCTCAACATGTTTTCGAAAAAAAAAAAAAAACTTTCTCAACACGTTAGAAATAATGACACATCACTTGACATTGAATGGGTCGACGACACATTACTAGACCAATCATAGGGCACGAGGAGAGTGCAAGATTATAAATGGATTATTGAGAAGAAAAACTTAGAAGAGACGCGATTAAATTACTTTTATCATTATAACGCATGATTAGAAAAAGAAGTTAGATGCGTTTATAGTGCTATGAGTTGGTATGAACTCACAGAGGAAGAAACGTGGTGGGGGTGAATCAACACTTAGCTCAAAAGCGAATGGAGAAAGATATAAAGTCACATTACTTATATTTGGTGAATAATTGCGGTTTAGCTACTTGTTAATTCTTTCTTTTTTTTCAATTATTTTTCCCATTAATCAGAGTGGAAATCATGTTAGGAATGACAATAACGTTCAACAATACACCACAAAAACAGGGAAGCCATCTAGATGGACTCAATTAACCTTAACTACAGGGTTTTATTAATTTGTTCCTTTTTAAACTATTATATTCCCACCATAAGGGTGTTGGAAACTCAACAAAAATCTGTTCCTCAAAGTCATTTGTCTGCACGTATCAGCCACTTTATGACTTCCTCTCGAGATTACTTCTTAAAATAAAAACATCAATTAATTTTTTTGAAAAAATTAATCTAAAGTAAAAGGGAAAAATTGTCAAAAATTGCTAATTCAGTTCTAAACATTTTAAGTTTGCAAATTGAGTCCTAAACATTTGAAAATTGTGCCAATTTAGTCCTAAACCTTTTGCATTTGTGCCGATTCAGTCCTATTGACCGACCGCGCGTTGACGTGGATAACTTTTAATAATATTTTATTATTTATTTTTCTTTTCTCCTTCTTCTTCCTCTAGCCGACTGGAGGAAGATCATCGGTCTCAGGCGAAGCTTGCCCAGTGATGGCGAGGGCGGTGTGAGCCATGCCCCACCACTGATGAGCCTCGCCCAGCCACTGGCGAGCCTTGCCTTGTCGGATTTGGCGAGGTCAAGCGGCTAGACGGCGAGCCTCGCCCTCACCAGTGGTTGGGCAAGCTTCGCCCGAGGTCAGTGAGCCTCATTGGCCTTCTTCTTCCTCTAGCCGGCTAGACGAAGAAGAAGGAGAAAAGAAAAAAATAATAAAATATCATTAAAAGTTGTCCACGTCAACCGCCGGTGATGCCACGTTAGTGCCAACCCGCAAATAAGATTGAATCGATACAAATGCAAAAGATTTAGGACTTAATTAACAAATTAAAAAGGTTTAGGATTGAATTGACATAATTTTAAAAGGTTTAGGACTCAATTGGCAAACTTAAAAGGTTTAGGACTGAATTGACAAAAGTGGAATAGGTTTAGGATTTTTTTGATAATTTTTTCAAAGTAAAAGTCACACTGTAAAGCCAATTTAAAAAAGTCTTGTGTGTTATGCAATATTCAGACAAGGAATTTTCTAAACATGAAGTAGGAGCGATAGGGTTTGTCCCGTGCAATTTGGGTGTGCTCGTGTTGAGATATATAAGCCATACGATGTGTCCCGTTTATAAGGTGTTTCGCGAGTCTCTCGATAGTCAGGCTCTCTGAATTCATACGTTGTAAAGTCGGGTTCGGGTTATTTCACTAGTTTTCAGATACTCTAATCTCCGTGCCCGTGTCCTTGAATGATGGAAAAATTATTAAACCAAAAGCCAAATTAAACACCCATTTAGACTCTCTTTCCACCTACCTTGCTCAGCCATTTTAAAACGCCATGTGCCTGCTTCTGCTTGTACTCTATATATTTAGCATATGCTGATTAGAATTCCTACTTTGGTTTGGAAAATGGGGTTGTAGGGTTGTCTTGTTGCATTCTGAAAGATTTGTCAATAGAAACGAATCAAACTGGTCCATCAGTTCGACTTCCACCAAACTCGAGCTTTGCTATAAAATGTCATTTCCAATTTGATGAGTCAATACCTTAATGAGATCATATGACACATAAAGTGCATCCAGCACGTACCAACCAAGAGGGAAAGTGCCAAAACTGAACCTTTAGGAAAGCTAGAAGATGGAAAAGGGAACAAACGATCACATGGCAATTTAAGTGCATTGACATAATGGCATCAGATCATAAATTTCCATATTCAATAGATTGAAAAAATTAGAATGCCTCGAACTCTCGTAAAATTTAATGCGGCAGACATTGAGCCAACTTAATTACACACCAATCAAAAAGACAAGTTGGCTCACATAATGTCTAATCGTGACGGGGCTGTATTTACTATTTTACTCGGTCTTAGATCGCTTTCGGTCGTGCAGCTCTTCGCCCACGGATACTGACATTATGAAATTAGCATCCACCCTCATTGACAGCTCCAAGAAAACCACATTCAATTCAACGATCTTGGCACGCATCAAATTCAACCACTGCCTCCTTCTGTTGATGCTACTGTTCACACACACACACACACAAAATTTGCCTTCTGTACCCTTTTTGGCTACCTTTCACATTGCTGAAGCAGAAGCTGTGGGGGGCCTCTTTTTCTGCTTTTTTCGAACTTAGGTCTCGGCAAGTAATAAAATTTCGTTACCACAAACACCAAAACATCGACCCCACGTTGTGCTCGAGTTGTCACGTTCATCACGGATATGTTAAAGACGGGACCTCTTCGTTTCCCCAGATTCTTTTTGACCGAACCATCAGAATGTCCTTCTATTTTTCTTTCTTTCTTCTTTTTTTGCCCCAGTTCTCACCAATTCTTTCAACAGCTGTGATTCTGCTTCCGTACGAGTTGTGCGACAAGCAACAAGAGGCAAACGGGCAGTTCTACGAATCCTCGGTGACCGACGACCATCAAATTACAGATAAGATAACAAATCTCGATGGTTTGGCGAAATTTTTTGAAGTGTTTGTGACGCACGATGTCTTGCATCGAAGATACAACACATTATAAAACGGCGTCTTTAGGACAGTGGATCGGTTTTCATAAGATGCCACGAGGGGGAGTCTTGATCGAATCTGAGCTCTCTTTAATGAGCAGGATCCAATATATCTTTGCGTGGTCCAAGAGCAACCCATGTTTGGACCACTTACGAACCTGTCTGATTCTAACCAGTTGCAAAACTGTTGCCCCACTTTTGTTGAAAAGGAGAAAAAGAAGAAGTAATTTCCTTCTTTTATTCTTTTGCCGACTTGGGTCTGAAGATGCAAGATCAGAGAACAGAATTAGCAAGTGGGTTGCTTTTTGCCTTGCTTTGAACCTGCAGGCTGCAGTAGAGATTGTGGAGGGGCTTTTTATGGCCTTTCCTAGGATAAGAAATTTGTTTTTTGCTCGGACGTTTAGGTTGCGCCCCACAAAAGTATGAAATGTGTTGAGAGGGAAACAAATTTGTCCTTGCAAAGTAATTGCCCACCATCTGATTTTGCAAGACCTGAAGTCTCTGAAAGCTTCCTCTTTCTGCTCATAAAAGTGAGAGAATCTCTCAAGAACTGCATGGTCAATGAGAGCATGGGGGGACACTTCTAAGATACCAGAGTGTATGGTACAACATTACGACGTGTGTACATCGTAACACATGATAAAACTGATTTACGATAATCAAGTGCAAAACAGTCGTAGAAATGGTGGGGATACCGTGCTAGTGTACCTTAGAAATTCCTTGGACATGGGCTTTGGTAATAGAAATTGTCTATGGGGCATCTAGATAGAGAATGCAAATTTGAACTTGTCATTAAGATATTTGAGCATGCACAAACGTGTTTGAGCTTTAGACTAATGAGCCGAGTGGCGACCCGGTTGGGGGAGTGCGGTCGCGTGCATGCGAGCTTTGCGACAAAGTCCATGCACGAGCTGGAGAGCTGAGCCGGGACATTTGGGTTTCTTCAATCCTAGCGAATACATATCTTGTTCCGAGTGAATGTTCTAAAAGTACACGCAAAAGGCTAGGAGGAGATGTCCCAACTTGTAAGAACAAGATATTGCACTAATATAGAAAACCGAATAAATTCAAGAAAAAGGGAGCCAACTATACCTGGATTGGTGCAGAGGGGCTTTGATATTCTTGCTGGTTTTTACGAGGGATCATATAAGAACATATTCCTCCTTGCAATTGCACTGACATCTATTGAATTCTTAAAAACGTTGACTTTAAAACATAAAAGAGAGGCAAAGTAGATTTTTTCGTTCTCAACTTTCTCAGTAGACACGTTGCGGTAAGCATCTATCACGCAACTTGTCCCAAAAGCAAACACATGAGGAAGGCCACCGACCCAGAATAGGATTCCTATTCTGGGTCAGGAAGTGAAGTGGATAAAAGAGATGAGGATCTTTTAAGGGTTTTTGATCAATGACCTGATTGGCCCAAACGATGACGGCGAAGAGTAGCATCATTTGCCATCCGACGTTGAAAGTGAAAACAAAAATGGAGGAAATTATTTCAATGTTTGACAAGTATTTGACAAGAACGAATCGAAAAGGAAACTTTAAGGCTCTTATTTGGCCCCTTTACCTGTAGGATTCAACTAAAGCCTTTCACATCTGGCCCAAGTCAGGATAAATGCTCAAATTTGTGCAATGAGCAGTCTCTGGACCAAGATTACAAAACAATGCAACTTGAAGTGGGAAATAATATGAACGGAAAAAGAAACAAATAGAAGAATGTTATCTGTTGTAGGTCACTGGCCTGTGCCAAGATCACCCCACTTTACGTTGTACCTTGCAGCAAGACGGTGTGCCCCAACAGGGCCCTGACTGCCGTAAGGATAGCTCTCAGGGACGGTTTTCATCTCCTCAATCTCTTTCAACACAGGCGTGAAGATAGCCCAAGCAGCATCCAACTCATCACCACGGATAAAAAGCCTCCTTTCCCCTTCGAAAGCATCAAGCAAAAGCCTCTCATATGCATCGGGAATCTCCTTTGAATATCTACAAATGGTACAAGCAGAAGTTGTCATGAGCATATATCACTAAATGAAGCATTATCACATGAAGTGTTCAAATTTGTATCTCTTTTCCCCTTTTTTCCCATGTACTTCAAATGTAAAGCCACTTAGACATTGTCCTAGAACTTTTCTTTATAACTACAATCACAATCAATGAATTAAACGAAGCAAAAGAAGGACAAAAAGGATGCTTGAAGAAATACTACAGTAAATATATTCTACAATGATTGATGTGAACATGTTTTGCTAGTAGTTTCTTACTCCCAAAATATGTCATTTAAACGAAACAAAAGGGGAGAGATCTACGATTACATATGCTCACCACTATGGATAAGAAGTACATTAAGCAAAAACTTTCTGAAAAATGTCAGAAATATAATTGTACCTCGCGGCATAGTGTAGATTCAGATTACTGTGGTCCAATTTCATTTCCAACCCAGGGACCTTATTGTTTATCATCAAATAAATAGCCTCATCTGGCTGCACTCTGATGACTAGCTCATTCGTGGCTTGATCAAGATCCGTTCCAAGTTTCTGGTTATACAAATTGCCAGGCACGTGCCTGAACTGTACCCTTATCTCAGCCCTGAAAAATAAAGGTGTGAAAGCAAGAAAAAGTTGGACAGTTGGGCACAAGATGGATGGGTATGTAATGTGCAAGTTTCATATAGATATGTTGAATCTGCAACTTTTAGTGACTCTAGTTACCTCCGATCTTGTAATGCTTTTCCAGCTTTCATCAAGAAAGGGACCCCTTCCCATCTTGCGTTGTTTATAAAGAGGGCTGCTGCGGCAAAAGTAGGAGTTAAGCTCCCCTTCATTACAGTCTTGTCATCGGTGTAGGCTGGGTAAGTGGTAGATCCCTCCCTGCGGCTTGTGTACTGGCCAATTACCACATCGTCCAGATGTAAAGGCTTCATGCAACGCAAGACTTTGACCTGGTATGGGACACAAATAATTCAAGTTATAACTCGCATGCAATGACACTGAGCTCTTCTATGTGAGCTGTTCAAAATGCTACTCAAGTATGCAACAAAAGAATTACAACATGTCACATAAAGTTTCGGGTTAGAACCTTCTCATTTCTTATATCCTCTGCATCCAAGCTGACTGGAGTTTCCATGGCAAAAAGGGCCAGTATTTGAAGTAGATGGTTTTGCATGATGTCCCTTATTATTCCATAGTTGTCAAAGTACCTAAAAAGGTCCACATCCACATACAATGAATAAATGGACTTCCGTTTGACCTTAAAAAGAACAAAGTAGGAGAGAAATTTACCCTCCACGCCCTTCGGTGCCAAAATCTTCTGAGAATATCAACTGTACATTCCTTATATACTTTCTCGACCACAGAGGTTCAAAAATGAGGTTTGAGAAGCGGAGGACTGACAAGTTCTCGACTAGCTCCTTTCCTAAGTAATGGTCGATCCTGTAAAGAAATGATGCTTATCAATTCGTAGTACTCGTGCTCATTGCATGAAAAGAACCAAATTGTCTATAACCACTCACCTGAATATTTGATTTTCCTCTAAGTATTGCCTGAGTGCTTTTGTCAGGGCAGCTGAGGATTCTGAATCCCGACCAAAAGGTTTCTCCACAATTACTCTAGTCCAGCCGTTCCCTGATGCAGCTGATGAGCTTGAACATCTTACAGCATCTACGAAGATATTTGGAGGAATGGACAAATAGAAGAGGCGATTAGAAATTCTCCTGCCCTACACAGGTTACAGCATTGCCAAATTAATGGAAGTCAACTCAAGAGAGGATGAGGATGATTACAAAAGGAAAAAAGGAAAAAAGGGAAATGGAGGTTGAGACATTGATCAAGAAACCAGCAAATTAAGGATTCTTTACCTCATCTGAATTTACAAGATCCTAACAGGGGCTAAATCCGATTCTGAGATAGAATTATGTTTTGCTTACGATTTACAAACATTACGTGACCAGGGAATCACATACAACCACATACTCTGTAATTCCAGTATACACCCTCTGTTACTGTAACAAGCACCGAGACACAGTGCATTCTGAAAAGTCATTGCCGACCTAAATTTCATATGCATAACTTGTTTACCAGACAAAAGAAACAATAACTACACCCCTATGTAGCACATTAGTTCTCAGAGTGAGCCTTTATGTGTAGATGCAGATCCCAACAAACTTATTAACTCAAGACAGCAGATGGACAGGGAGTTTCATAAATAGTTGATTGTAACTACTGAAAGATAATAGAGAAGCAGCTTAAATAACCTCTGAGCATCCGTTGGTTTATCCCAGGGGCGGCCTTTCAAAATCAAATATGCAAAACTGCCAGGCACTTGAACTGTTCCATTTCAGCATTTCTATCTGTCAAACTACACATCTTACGTTCCAAGCCTCCCATATTTAGGTCAACTCAAGAGCCTGAAATACTAACGAATATGGTTGGCTAACCCACCATTCGGACTTTCAATCAAGATTAGTCTTCTGAGAGTGTACGTAGGTTCATAGTTGCCCATGGATCTCTGACCACCTTGCAAGTGATGATCTTGGTATATTATGTCTAGGATCAGCCAAGTTCGCATCCGAACATTCCCATCATTAACTCATACCACTGAAATGCTCTCAGTAAAATAGGACTAACTAAGAATCTTAACTTAAAATCATAAGATATGGACATCAGCAATTTCATTTGAAACAAATGACCAAATTCTACTCGGTGCATATGAGCCCACTCCATCTCAATCATAGATCATGTGGATCTCACGTGGGGTCCCCACCACTCAATGGCTGAGATGAAGTGGACCCACATGCTCTGGGTGCATTCAAGAATTTTTCCACGAGCAAAACAACTAAACCTACTTCTGGAAAACAACATGTTTTCAACAACTAGTACACCCCCATTCCAGTTCTTCTACCACAACTGCACCATACTTTTATCAAAATAACCACTAGGACTATAATTGTCAGCTGCTCATAGAAACTTACAATGCGATTGAGAGCACAAGTGCAAACTAACATGTCCCCCACTTCATTGTTAGCACAAACATGCAAAAAAATGTACTCTGTTCAATTACTTTGAGAGCTTACTTCATGCAGTTTTAGCTTCTTGTCTAGCTCTGCAAAGTTCTCCAGGGAATCATAATGGCCTGAATGATAGAAACATCTCTTCAGGAACTGGTCCATCTTTTCTTCACAATTCTCACTGAAAATCCAGAATTAATGGTTATCAATGGTGAGGATTCTCATAAAAGTAATAATCCAAAAGAGAGGTCTAGACTGTTGGGGAGGAGAAAGAATCTTATGTATCATATATACAGTGCATCACCAATTAGATCTTAGATATTGGAAATTCAGAGATAGATTTCCCTATTTGTTGTAAAAACAATCCCTTTCTAAAATAGTGACCGGCTTGTTGCACCATGCTAGTGGTGTAACTGTTTGCATTATATATACCTTGTATATTGATAATCTTCATCAGCCTTATAGGCTTGAGTTGTTGAAATTTAAATATGGTATTAGACCGAGTTTAAATTCTTTATGGCCCATTTCAAGTTTCATTCCACATGTAATTCTTGTTTGTCCTATGCCTATTTGTTATTTCCACATGCCGTCCTTCATCCAATGTGCTTATGAGAGGGGTGCTCATATCCCATATCACTTATCCATAGGCTTCTTATGAGCATTAAACATATAGTCTTCCTCCACCTAGTAGCTTGAGCTTTTGAATTGGAATTTGAAATAGTTTAATAAAAAATACTTTCTTCATGACTGCAACAAAAGAACTAAAGAAGGATCCATGAATGTGAAATATTAGCCACTTGTGGTGTTCGAGCTAAAAGCTGTATTTACCTTTTATCGATCCTGCAAGTTAGAGAATTACTGATCATGTTTCTGAGTTCAGCATCAGTCATCTTACTCCGAGCATAACCACATATAGTGAAGTGCTGCAACCATGAAATCAACAAAAATTTGTGAAGCAATTTGGATGAAGTCCTAGGGAATCAAGATAAAAAGGCAGAATCATAACTAGTAAGATTTTGAAAAGAGCAACTAGAGAACTTCCACACCTTAGGGAGACAGTCTTCATAAAATAGTGCAAAAAGCGCAGGAAAGATCTTCTTTTTGGCAAGGTCTCCAGAGGCCCCGACCACTGTGATGCTGACAGTAGACTCATTCTTGCTGCTACTTACGTTTTCCACCTCGGGCAAGGTCAATGACAAGGAGTCTTTTGATTTCTTCAATGGAAGTTCATTTTTTACTGGAATGATTGTTGTAGCCCCTGCACCTATGATTAGCAAAAGCCGAATAAGAAGTTAAGAACCAAGTTCCTCATCAGTGGAAAAAACCTGAAGTTGGAAATAGGCAGAAGAAGATGTGCAAGAAATTCTCAATTTTTATCACGTTCTTCTGTCCAGCTCTCCAATTTTTTTTTTTTTATCTACGCCTCTTCAACCAACTTCAACGAATATTTAATCTCATACAAACCAAAAGGGTCAATGCAAATAAGCTACAGCTGATTCCGTTGCAAATGTCGAAATCTTTCTGGTAGCATCTACTCCTATCAAGTTCGATTCACATTCCATTTTTACTCATTGAAACAGAGAGAAATATGCATCATCCTATGCCAAAAAGATCTTCTGAATCTTTATTTGTGTATCCTATTTAGCCCATCAAAACCAAAGCAAGCTTCACTGGGTTGGAAGAAGGAATATGAACACAACAACAACAAGACTACAGGGCCTCAATATGAAAGAAACAACCTTCACAGGAAGCCAAAAAGAGAAAGAAAAAATAGTAACCGCCCAGAAAACTAGTCATAATTCGGAAAGCAACCGTACCAGAATGAAAAGGAAAGCTTTTGGTACACAGGCCAAAGAAAAACAATCGCAGTACCATATTAGAAAAACGATCACCATCAAACCCGACCCGAATAACTACAATGCGGGTGGTGGGCATTGCGAAAGCAAATGCGTATTAGAAAGAGGAGAGCATCGATTTCGACGAGGTGACCTTCATGCACGCGAACGGCATTGGCGCAGTGGCTCCTGCGAAGTGCAAGCCTGCTTGGGATGGAGGGAAGCGTCGCTCGGTGGTGATGCCCGCAAGCTGAAGGAGATAGACGAGGCCGCGACGGCGAAGAGGGTGGGGTCGTTGCGTGCGATCGACAATGTGCAGAAGAAAAGGTATCCATGTAGAGCTCTCTCTCTGAGTCTCAGCTGAGCTTTTTTCGTTCGGAAGTTCCTACTTTTCTGGATTCGGCTTAAAGAAGGAATGAACATGAAGAGAGAGAGAGATTGGCAGTGTTTGTGGAAATAAAAGCTTCGGAGAGAACGAGGGCCGAGGCCCTGGGAATCTCCGAAGCCGAAGGAAGAAGGAAGAGGAGTAGTTGCAGAGGAGAGTGTGGGGTCTGGCCGGGTGAATTGTAAAGCGTGATTAATTAGGTTAATCGGAGAGGTTAAAGTGGGTGGTTTTGCTTAAATGGGCCGAACTCTTTATGGGCTTAAAATCCTTCATCGGTTGAATTTAGTCTGAGCAAGGAGAAGGCATTTCAAATGGGAAAAAAAAAAGAAAAATTGTCTTTGACTCTTGAGATCATCTAATTGTACGAACGATTTGGAGTTGCAAACTTTGATGGATGTATAGCTTTGACAGTCCATGCGTGAATGCAGCAATTCGATCGTTTAGGGACTATATAACTATTTGCCCTCACCAAGGAAAATCTCGAAAGCTTTTCAGAGCTTTTATTTTTGTTTTCGACTCGAGGTATAAAAAAAAAACCAACTAAATTGTTTTAGGTTTCACCTGAAACTTGGAACTTACCCTATCAAATCTGGTTCATAGTTTTTGAAACATAGAACTTACTCTATTTACCCTGAAACCTGTAACTTACTCTATCAACCGATTCCACGGGTTCTAGGGTTGATTCTAAGTCTACTAAAAAAGTGAGCAAATTTTTTTTGTGGGTTCCACAATTTGATACCATGTTTGTCTTGTTTGTCCCACCTGCGCACGTCTCTTCTTCACCTTCATGGCTTGACAACTCCAATTCTATAATCGGACTCATCTCATCACATCCATTCACCTCTATTGACATGTTATCTTCAACTTCACACATACGCAACAATAGCCGAATATAATTAAAATTTTCAAAATAAAGATCAAACATTTATATAATACCACCACCTTACTAAGAATCGTTTGTCGACAAATCGTACCAGCACAAAAAGCAATCAGGGATGTCATCCTGTATGATTGCGTATGATTGCAGCTAGCAATCTTGCCCTCCTTTATCACGATTCATTCATCCAACTTCAGAACAACGGATTGAACAGATCTCCCTAAGAGCTAGTCAAGAACTAAATGTATACCTTGGTGAAATATAAGCATAAAGGTCAAACAAAATCAAGTTACAGAATATCTCGGGGGTAATTGAGTCAAAATTAAAGGAAAGTTAGGAGAAGGTAAAATATGAGATCTTGTCCGCAATCATACACATTGATACATACAATATACTTGATGATAACTTCTCTGCTTGTCTTAGTAAGAAATTCCGGAATATTTCCCTCAAGACCAACTTCTGTATAAGCCTCAATAAGCAAGTCCAGAAACTGCCCTCAACCCCCAAATTGTGTCAAAGCATTTGTGACAAGATAGCACTCATAGCAGGAGATGTTCTTCAATACTTAAAACCCCGAATTGCAAGAACGAGGACTCGTTGGGGGTGTTGTTTTTTGTTTCTCATTTTCCTTTTTTTTTCAAAAAAAGACGATTTTGGGTTTGCTTCGTGCGAGATTTTTCCCTTTTGGTGAAATCAAAAATTTTAAAAAAATGGGTGAGACACCTGACAATATTTTGGGACGTGTTTTGTTAGGTCTAGTTCCCGGTTCAGTTATTCGATTCTCGGTTCCCAGTTCTCGGTTCCACCTAGGAATCGGGAACCAAACCGCATGGTATCGGTTCTCTATGTTCATAAGTACAAACGGGAACCCATCAATGAATCGTCGATTCGATTCTAGATTTTGATCTTTTGAGATCGGGATCTACGAGATCGTCGAAAAATTGATCATCGTCTTTCTTTTTCAGAACGCTTTGCAAAGTCTTCATTGCAATGTCACTTGCCATGTCAAATTAACAACAAAGATTCTATGCCTTGCATCCACTTATGTTTAACACAAGTGAAATATCATGCATAACTTTTGTTAAGTTCCTACAGGGTAAAACCCGCGGAATTTACTATACTAATTTTGGAGTGAGTGAACTCTTAATGATAAAACGTCTCAAAATTTTAGAGACTACATGTGCAAGATAATTTTTTTTGGTCGAAATGCAAGATAATTCATTAGCTTGAGAAGGATACATTCCTTTGTTTATCTAATCAATATAATGTCCTAAACCTACTATTTTAAAAGTCAACGATGGTCTATGATGCAAAATACATGGTGGAGTCAAGCGTCGGCGCATATTACAGATCTGGCCTCAAGCCACCTTCGCTTGTTAACCCTAGCAATGAACGCTTCAACTCTCCTATTCAATTCCTCAGCAGGCAATTCCTCCTCCTCCTCCTCTTTACCCTTCTCCAACAATTTCCTTGTCCCATCTGCTCCCACTTCTTCAACTACATGGTCTTCATCAATGAAGTTCTTCTTAGAATCACTCTCCTTATTATTTTTCTTCTTCTGAATCGGAGTATAGACTTTGACACCCTTCTTGCCTCGATTGATTCGGTTGACATATTCCGCGTAGAGGTTGTCGGCCGGAGACGAGGACGAGGCCCGGAGCCTCGATTCGCCAATGAGGAACACGATGATGGCGTTGACCACTATGAAGAGGCATTTTGGGTGAAGAAAGGTCGACTTTATGTGAGGGAGTGCGACAGACAGAAAATGATTCATGTAAGACTCTAAGAAGGATGAGGGAAGCAAACAATGGCAAGAACAGACTAGGATGCACATCGATGCGGTGAGAAGATCGAGAATCAGATGGTTATCGGATGGGATGAGGCGGTTGTTCTTGTGTTTCTTCATGGATTTGAGCTTTTTTGGTCTATAAGATCGATCCATTTTCAATGGTGGAGAAGGCAATTAAAGCACTTCCCAAGGAGAGTTTGAAGAGAGAGAGAGAGAGAGAGAGAGAGGGCTAGAGAGAATTCTTTGCCATCTGACTGAACGTTGGAGAAGAGAGAACATGGGCTTTATATAGTGGAGGTGGGATATTTTGGTGAGATTCTGTATATTCATATTAGTACACACACACACACGCAATTCTAATAATGCGGGAAAAAGCAAAACTTTTACAAAGGCATGATGGCACGGGTTGAAAATGTGCTTATTTTGGGCGCTTTTACTTTGGCCTCCATTTGCTTATTTATTTATTTGTTTTTCTCCTTTTTGTGGTTTGCTTGTCTACGGTGTGCTCCAATGGTTTTATTAGCTGCTTTAGCTTCAATGCTGCAAGCTGTCTCTGGCAGATCCTCCTTGCAGTGCTAAAAAAACTCTCTCTCTCTCTCTCTGGAACAGCTCATCTCTACCTCTCATGGTGGTAGCTTATCTAAACCCTACCACTCCCCTTAAACCCTAATAGCCTCTTCATCATAGCTCATCCCCTCTTCTCTGGGTGGAAGCTAGCTGGGTTTGGGCTTTGATAACACAAAATTCAGGCTTGAAAGGGTTTATTAGAGTAATTTTATTAAACATCAAAACTTTCTACCAGAGGACTTTAGGACTAGGAGTCCAAATGCTTTTCTAGATTCTCCCAAACTCATCCCTAGACCCTCAAAACGAATAAACTTCTGCTTACTTGCAGATCTTGTCTAGATCACATTGGGAAATAACCTGTCTGAACTCTTCTAGTTACATTAAGCAAGGTTAGGTCTATCCCAATTTTGTGCTTTAATTGAGTTAATTGATAGCCTCAATTATTATCGGATCGATTTTCCCCGTTATACGACGTCACAGCTCACAATTAAACGATGAAAAACGAAAAAGTAAAAAGCATATAGCTCGTGCATCTTGCCTTTAGTTAATGGGAATAGAAAGCGAATGGAGAACCGAAGACCAGCGGCACTTCTCCATGCTTTTCTCAAGAGGTTTGGCACGCCTTTTTCCTTAATAATTGAAGAGTAGGTATTTGTTAACTTTGAACTTGGGAACCACCTTGCCAACAACGCCCAGCTTCGAGAATTAACCTGCAATATAAAATCCGGATTAAGGTGTTTGGGTTTAGAATCCGGATTAGTCCTCTGATTATTAAGTCGGTAATTAGAAGAGAAGTGTACAAAATATTCGAATTAGGATTCTGAAGAGCCCCAACCCTACCTAAACGTGCCCCCTCACCTTACATAGACATTTTTCAGTGGATTGTCCGGCCATGGTTGAAGGGATAATTACCAAAAAAAGTCCTAAACCAACCTATAGCAATTGTGTTAATTTAGTCCTCAACTTTTTTGCTAGTTTAATCATAAACTTTTTGCAATTGTGCTAGTTCAGTTAATTCGGCGAATTTTGGCTGGCCGGCACTGATGTGGACACCAGGCGGCCCCGACGACAGAATATTTTAATATTTTTTTTATTTTTTGTTTCCCTCCCCTTCTTTCTCCAGCCGGTAGCCAGAACTCAACGACCGGCCAGAGGGGACGGTTGGTGAGGATGACCTTGCCGGCAGTCAGGCGAGGCTTGCTCCCACCACCACTGGAGAGGTTCGACCTCGCCATGGCTGGGCGAGGTTCACCCTCATTAGTGGCGGCAGGGGCGAGCCTCGCCCTCGTTAGTGGCGGTAGGGGCGAGCCTCGCTGGTTGTCCCCTTAGGGTCGGTCGTCGAGCTCCAGCGATAGGCTGGAAGACGAAGAAGGGGAGGGGTGGGAAAAAAATAAAAGGAAAAATAAAATAAAATATGAAAATATGAAAAAAAAAATATAAAAATATTTTGTCGTCAACCGGCTAAAATTCGTCGGATAGACTGAATTGGAACAATTGCAAAAGGTTTAGGACTGAACTGGCAAAAAAAGAGTTTAGAACTGAATTGACACAATTGTAATAGATTTAGGACTTTTTTGGTAATTTTCCCGTGGTTGAAAGGTAGTTGCTTTCGGTGACAATTGGCAATACGTGCAGCAAATATCTATTACTAAAGACACTCAGCATCCCGACAACATGTAATGCTCTATAGTAAGTTGTATAGTTTACATGGTCAAATCGATTTGGGGTATCACTGTGTGCATGGATTTTTAGTTGGTGGCGGCACCATTGTGGCCGTCCGATTTAAGCCAAATGCTGTCTGGATTCATAATTTACCGATGAGATGATTTGACGGGCTATTCCCGCCACTCTATCACTTGAAGTACTTCGGTAGTAGCTTTTCCAATGCATCAGCATGTGGATTAATTAGTCATCATAGGGGCATAGCTCGTCTAATTAAGGTATTCTTCTTGTGAACATGGTTTGTCAAATCTCCTCTGATTTAGACACTACCTCTCTTTTGATCAACAACAATCAATAATGAATCTCCCCCCATGCTGGAAATTGATGAGGGTTGCACAGATGTTGTGACATTCCTAGATTAACTCACTAATGTATTGTCCACTTTGGCTTGCTCTATACCGTGCCTCACGTTTTTGTCCTTCGACATACAAGTAGGCACCTTTCCAGGAGGTTACCCATTTTAGGAGTGCTCTCACCTGAGCACGCTTAATTTTAGAGTTCCAAAGCCAAGTGTTGTCATTACTTCAAAAGGCATTTCAATGAGTTGATTCCAGTTTTCATATATGTATTTTAGCATCGTTCTCCCCATGTTCGATGCACAGTTCGGTTCATTCATGCCTCATTCATCATGCTAGAAGCCTGTTAAGAGCCATTCCTTGTTTAGACTCTCTAGTCCTGGTGACCACTCTCCACTCTCGTCGGACCGTGTCATTACACATATTAAAATTTTATCAGCTTGGGCTCAACTTAATTTCAGGTGGGATTCCTCGTGGTTAGCTGAATCTTTTTCCAATCAAATTCAAATCATAAATTTTGACTTGCACCTGCCCCCTCCCATCCTCTCTATGCATAGATAGATTACCATGACGAGTACGAGTGGCTCAAGTAACACACGAGAGAGCTTCATTACATGCACAAGAAAACTCACAAAAGTCCAAGAAAAGTGAAAATTATGGGGTCACTTTAATGTGGAAGTGGAGATAGGGCGGTAAAGCGGTCCACTACAGACGTGTTCAAGCATGCGAAGTGGGTACTTTCTTTCTTTCTTTCGTTGCGTTTGCTTGATTAAAATAATGTCCTCCTTTCTTTTCTCTTTCCTTTCATTTTGTATTTCCTCTTTAAGAACAGCTTTCGCCTTTTTATTTTTATTTTAGGGATACCGGTATCGAAAGAAAGTTCGCAGGGAACTTCCTCGAGCAGGTTCTTTTCAACATGGAAAATTCAACCACGAAATGGCGAGTTGCTTTGGCGAGACGATGGATCTTATTATTCGATTCCCAGATGGAATATGCTATGAGAAAAGAGGGAGTGACCATGTGTGTTGCAGGTTCATGGAAGGATCCCAGAGAGGTTGACGGAGGAAAAAGTAGAACTTCTGGTTGCCTCTGCAGATTCGTTTACGCACTGTTTCGCGGCAATTATTGAGTAGATGCTTCTAGTTTTGGTGCTGCTAAAAGGAGCAGGCTGATGGGATTCTATTATGGCTACGTTTGTTTGAAAAAAATGGCTGATTTAAAAAATAATTTTTCTAAAAATAATGAATGCTTTCATTACCAACAACAATTTATATTTAAATATTTTTGCGTATGATTAATATTTTATTCATTCATTCATTTTTGTAAGCGAAAAAAGCAATCACATTTTAAAAAATATCTTACAAATCATTCGTTTTTCGCAAAACAAATGAAGCCTACGTTATCTCGATTTCAGTATCTTAAGAATGGGCCATGTCAATTATAGTCAGTTTTGATCTTCCACATATTTTGCTCACCAACGAAAAGTTACACTTTATAGTCTCTTT
>BCNH02000008.1:37657647-37685150 GCA_001662345.2 Metrosideros polymorpha var. glaberrima
AGCTGCAATGGTTTGGGCGAAAGGCCGACCACAGTAAAAAAAAAAAGGAGGAGAAGAGAAGAAAAAGAGAAAAGTAATAAATAATCGAAAAATTATTCACATCAACGCCGGCTATGCCATGTATGACACCCGACATTCACATCAGCGATTTCTTGTCAAAATTGGCTGGATGAACTCAATTGGCAAAACTTGAAAAGGTTTAGGATTAAATTGATAAAAATGCAATAGATTTAGAACTTTTTTGGTGATTTTCACTGCAGTTCTTTTATGGTTGCTATTCTTGTATGGTTGCTATTCATGATCAAGATCAGATCAAATTCATGTAAATTCCATGTGAATCCCTACCTTATCTGACAAAGGTTATTGTGAATTGGGTACATAAAAACCGAATCATCCATACGAGGGAGGAGAAGTGCTCCCAAGACCATATCGAGCTCACATTTACTCTATTTCTTTTTTTCATCAAATGTCCATGAACAATAAAACTAAAAAAGGAACGAAATGATACGATACGATAATTATATTATTCATTCGTGTGGCAGTGGAACAGCTAAAAAAAAAAGGAATCGAGCCAAGAATCTTGCCCATCTCACATGACGGAACAAGAATGGACATTCTCGTTGCTGAAAGCATTCTCGCAGCAACAACAGAGGTGGTTCACGCAGCAGTAGCACTGCGGAGGACACTGAGGAGGGCAGTGAACCCAGTAAATCAAACGGACACCGTCCTCGTCTGCCTCGCCTTTCTTCTTCTCCTCGCCTTTCTCATCCTCATTCGCTTCCTCCTTCACGATCTCCGCGTGCTTGCCCATCTGTTTCTTGACGTGCTCCACGAGCTTCGGCGGCTCGACCGCCCCTTTGACAACCACTGTTCCTCTGGCCATGTCCGGTTTCACAGATAGAACACCTGGTGTAGCAACATAGGGCACGGGGGGAAGTGTGTATTATGAATTCCTTGTGTAATCAACGAGAAAAAATCACCTTCCATTTGGTAGATGCTCTTCTTGATATCACGCACACAGCCCTCGCAGTGCATGAAAATCTTTAGCACTACTGTTTTGACCGGAATCTGCAATTAAAAAAACTATTGTTATATACTATCACTAACCCTAGAATGAAATATCGATCTTGCCTAGGTTATAATACATAAAAATCATACATGCTGGTAAAAAATCAAACCTCTGTCTTCTTCTTCTCTTCTTCTTTCTTGGGCTTTGGCAGTTCTGGGCTTATGAGCTCAGCATTTTTGTTGAACTTCTTCCTCAACCTCTCCAATACCTTCACGATATCCACATTTTCGCCCTTGACAATGACCTCGTGTTTCTCCATATTCGTGACGATTTCTTCGACACCTAATGTTCATGACGCGAAGATTAGTTTTTCTTTCTCCTGACGAGAAAAATAGCAGAAGTCTGACTGTTATACACAATGGAAATAATGCTCGATGTTCAGTGACAATATGTAAAATTAACTTTTTTATCCCTTGCCTATTCTAATATGAGAGAACGTGATGAACACGACAACATGGGAAATGACTTGGAATGTCTTCATCTTCTGCAATTGAATGGCTGCCCTGGATAAACTATGTTTCAAACACCAGATGAAAAGGAATGAAGGGAAAAATGTCGATGTACCATCGAAACCTCTGAGGCAGTTGCGAACAGTGTCGGCGCATCCCTCGCAGTGCATGTTAACCTTTAACTTAACATCTTTTCCTTTGCTCGTCATATTCTGCACCAGCTATTGCAATGAATAGCGAAAATTTACAGCAAAACGAACGGTGAAATTGGTTTATGAATGTATAATAGACTGAGCTATAGCTTATTGCCATCTCCTTCTTCTTATTTCATTTATAAGCATCACCGTTGCCTTCTCCTTAATTTATGGATACATTTTGTTACCTGATTAGTTCGATTTTTCACCCATTATGCTCGTTTCATTCTTGTTATGAATGGATTTCATTCATTTGGAGTTTATGAGCCCGTTCCGGTGAAATTTGTCCATGATACACGCACAATAGCTTGAGCAAATTGGTTTTTGTACGAGCACCATATATTTTTTACATATATAGGGTAGGTAGATAAGATAGTTATAGTCATTACGTGCAAACAAGATCTCTATGGTTGCGTTTGGTCATCAGGATATGATATGTTATATCTTATCCTATGTTTGATAGGTGTCCAGGATAAAATAAATGGGGATATAAAGGGAATATAGAAGGATAAAATTATCCTAGGGGGAGTGGGATAAAGTGGGATAGGATTTCAATTCCGTTCCTTTAACTAGAATACTCCCCCCAACCTCCACGCCGCCACCTCCTGCTACCGCCCTCCTCTGCCGGCCACCCACCACCACCGCCGACCGCCCGCCTCTAACCAAAATTCTCCCCCCAACCTCCACGTTGCCCCCTGTTGTCTCTTGTCGCCACCGTCGCTCGCCCGCCTCTAACCAGGTTTCTCCCCCTAACCTCGTCGTCGTCGCCGGCCACCTGCCTTTGACCAGAATTCTCCCCCTAACCAATTTGCTGTCCGCCGTCGCCATCGAGCCTCCGCTACTGAAGCCTCATTGCTAGCTATTTTAATGAAAGGAAAACTAATAAAGTAGCCTTAACTTGTTTATCTCCAAGTTATTTAGCTGTATATTCGACTTTAAATCTGTCATTACCAAACAGTAGATAGAATATGACAATATCCAATGATTTCTTATCCTATCCAATCCAGTCCTATCCTGACCAAAAATCTGGGCTACCACACATAGTCTATATGTGTAAAGAGATCAGTGATGAATGCATAAAAATAGATATTTCACAATGAGTGGACCTATTGAGCATATTCTTAAGTTCTTAGTCAAGCAAAATGCATGCTGTGAAGGAAACCAACTTTATGTTTTTTATTTTTATTTTTATTTTATCAGAAATTCAACTTTATGTTTGAATGTAGTAAAATCCTAACATTTGTTGATAACTCATTGTGTAGCGGATTGAGAAGATTCACTACTTATGTCACCAGGAACGCGAAAGTGTAAGAATAATGTGACCCACGTGATATTATTAAGCAATGATTTAATAATTATTTAAATATTAAAAAAACCTATTTGCTATGAGAAGTTACGGTTTTTATGAATATGTGCAATTAACGTGCTTTGATGGAAGGCACATGTTGAAGAGGCACCTGTTGAAAGACTTAAAAAATGAGTCTGGTCCCCTCTCCACCTATTACGAACGAACGTAAGTTTGTATCTATCCTTCATTAGATAGATACGTTAAGGGAAAAGCGGGTTAAGGGAGAGAAATCAGATTTTTTTTTTGTTTTTGGAGCACTTAGTTTTTCAAGGATATTGCGATGGGTAAAGATATGCTTAATCCCTCTCTTGTCGTGAAAATCACGAAGGTCTAAAATCATTTAATTATGTATTTCCACATAAAAGATTTACGTTATTGCTTACAAAAAGATCCAGCAGCGAAGATCCAAAATAACAACCCAAACCTTGGAAGAAGCAAAACATAAGATTACAACAGAAATCTCGAATAAACAACATGCCGCTATAGAGTGAAAAGGCAAAGCAAGGAATCATGTGTTATTCCGCTAGAAAAATAATTGTGTAAAAAACCAAACAAATGTCTTTTACCATGCCATTTAAAAAGAGTAAAATTTTTAAAAGCACCATTTATCGGGGCAAAATATCAAAAAAGTCATAAATTTATTGCACTTGTGCTAATTTAGTCCTAAGTCTTTTAATTTAGATAATTTAGTTTTAAACCTTTTGACGATTTGTCAATGTAGTCTTTCCGACCAATTTCGATCGGAAATTACTGACGTTGATGCCAACTATTTTATGTGGCACGACCATATTAACAGGGACAAATTTATTATTTTTCAAAAAATTTCTAATTTTTTTTATTATAAATATTAATTTTTTTTCTTTTGTGTGAGGGCCTGCAACCCTCGCTGGTTAGTTGGCGAGGGTCACGACCCTCGTCGGCCACGGGCAAGGGTTGACTGACCCTCTCCCAAACTTGGCGAGGGCCGTGAAACCCTCACCGATCGTGGGCAAGGATGCTTGGCCCTCTCCCATAGTTGGTGAGAACTGGGAAGCCCTCACGGGCCACGGCCCTTGCCCAGTGGTCACTTGGGCAAGGGTCGAAACCCTCTCTTGCGATGTGACACTACGGACGTCCACGTCAGCGATCTACATCCAAAATTAGCCGGAAGAACTACATTAGCAAATCATCAAAATGTTTACGACTAAATTGACCAAATAAAAAGATTTAGAACTAAATTGGCATAAGTGTAATATGTTTTCTGACAAAAAAAATGTAATATGTTTACGATTTTTTTTTTTTAATAGTTTTTCAGTTTTATCAAAACAATCTTCAAAATAGTGCCTGTCTTTAAAGAAAAAGCCCATGAAATTAACGACTTCATGTCAATTCAGCCTCCCAACTCACTGGTGGCTCAAATCTTCGTCGACCAACAAGCACGTGGATCTCACACGTCATTTTCTAAGCAGTTCCCAGGAGCACTTTTTTTCCCTTGTTTTCTCTCTCTGTATTTGAAGCTGCAGTGGAGGCTTGGTGTGGGTGAGGAACTCGAAAGTGTGGACGACGTTGAAGGTGAGGCCGCCGATGCGCTTGTTGTGACGGCTGCGGACGGATGCCTGTTTGTTAGTATTGATACCTTAGTTTTGGCGGACGATTAATTGCAAGACACCCAAGAACAAATCAATACGCCGTGTATCCTCTTTAAACGAAGCAAAATCGGAGAAAGCTGGACAAACCCCATGAACCCTCGGGAATGGCCCACTTGAAAATAAACAGAACGATCTCAATGTGCTGTAGTCACACAATTTACCAAAACTTGTTTCTTCCAAGAGCAGAAGTCCAACGCCCATTGAAGTTCGACTGGAGCCCTTATTCAAAGCTGCATCATGCGAGCCATCATTGCATCCCCTCTCTCGACACGTGTGTTTGGTTCAGATTTAACGGGACAATCTCGTTGCGCTCGATTTGCACGTGTCGAATCATTTAATGATGTTAATTAATGCTGGTTCCATTTGATTCTAAATAATGTTTACCTTAATAAAGGGTCTCATAATAACTAGCCATCTTCATGGCGTGTCTTGCCGCTATATAGGCTTCATCTATCCAATTTATAGGTTGGAACATTTTCAAAGGTAAAATCTTTTTTTATTAAGCCTATCTGTTTACCCTAAACAAAAGGTGCTTTTTTGCTTTTCCATCGAAATTATGAATGCTGTTCAAATTTTAGAATATTGAATTCACGCATCAACATCCAAGTGTTGTGAAAGATTTCAGGAGTTTACGATTTAAGAAAGTCAAAGTGCCTAAGCCGCAACATTTAGATTAAGCAAAAATTAAAAGGTAAGAAGTAAAAGTCATTTTAGATTTGTCCTTAATCTTGTTTCCTTACTTGACAAATTTAGGTTGAAAATCAAGCGAGAGTTAGTTTTTATTATTTATATGCATCAAAGCGGTAAAAAATCTTTGTCAATGGAATGATTTTGTTGATAAGTAGTAAATTTGCAAAACATTTTTTTGGTCAAGTAATTTTAAGAAATTGAAATATAGAACAACGAACGTGGTGTTACGCACGATAAAAAGAGTAACTACGTACAAATTTCCTTTTTAGATATTTGAGAAATACACTTATTGCAATTCGTTTATTTCACGAAAAATAAATGATTTGAAAAATATTTTTCCTGAAATAATTATTTGTATCGCTTGAAATAATTAGTCG
This sequence comes from Metrosideros polymorpha var. glaberrima, assembly GCA_001662345.2. Lineage (NCBI taxonomy): Eukaryota > Viridiplantae > Streptophyta > Magnoliopsida > Myrtales > Myrtaceae > Metrosideros > Metrosideros polymorpha. The sequence continues at coordinate 37,663,403 of BCNH02000008.1, forward strand.
ATGATTAATGTTTTCATTCTCGACAACAATTTATGTCTAAATATTTTCATAGACAGTGAAATTTATTTTTCGTTCATTCATTTTTACAAACGATCATTTTTAGGAAATTATTTTTCAAATCATTCAATTTTCACGAAATAAACAGACCCAGGTGCGTTTGTTTCACTGAAAACTTATGATAAAAGAAAATATTTTCCATGAAAATCATTTTCAATGATAAATGGTTTTTTTTCATTTGTTTTGTGGTTTTATGGGAAGTGTTTTCCTTCTTGCCAAGAAGAGTAAGTCGTTTTGCCAAACGTTTTCCATAAATCGATTAGTTTCCATCATTCAAACACTGGAAAGTTGGAAAACAGTTTCCCAAAAAACAGTTTTTCTTCAAACAAACGTACCCTTAACAAGCGTCCCAACTCCTAAGAGCATTTCTTCATATTTTTCGATTAAATTTTTCTTTGAACTGCCACGATAAGTCGTTCAAGTTAAACCTGAGATTTACATGTTCAAAACGAAATAGCATCGTGGAAAGCACTCATAAAATTAGGCCACACTTGAATTAATTGGCAAAGCTAGCCAAACTCGAATTGATTTTAGGGACACGACCCTTGCATCTTATGCCGTTATAATTAGATCGCATCATGAGTTGCGGGTGACATGAAATACGGGTGGATGGACTTAAAAGGAAGGAATTCAAGCTCGACATCCTATTTGACAAACCGTTGATCAATTCTAAATTAAATAACTTCAACATACATTTTAGAAGTCATGGTTAGATCTGATCAATCGACGAACATCGGGCGGACACGACCGCGTTAGACCCGAAAATCTTTGCCCGACCCCGTATATGATCCGACAATATAAATTTCTCTACATGACTAGAACCGACCAAGCCCAAGGAGCAAATGATTTTTGTTTGAATGCATCCCATTGATGTCTCAACCCTATGGGCCAACGTAAGAACGATGAAACTCAACGGGCTAACGGGCTCGTGACTAAGCTCTTTCAATTAGGCATTGATTAAACCAAAAGAAGCTGGGCGCTATGAGAAATCAAAGAACTCGAAAAGGGGTTAATATCAAAAAACTCCAAACTATTATATATTTGATAAATTTATTTTAAATTAATTTTTTTGTCATGAAAAATCACAAATTAGTACATATGACTATTCAAAATCACAAACTAGTATGCTTGTGATAAATTTACTTTCCGTTAATTTTTATTAAATTGGTTAATGCAGCGAAAAATCCTAAATTAATAAAATCCCAGGCTGATACATTACGTCAGCTACAATATGTTATCAAACTCAGTAATTTGATAGTAAAATTCGATGAAGATTAACGAAGATTAAATTTGTTATAGGTATATCAGTTGACACTAAATTAATTATATATGTACTGTTTTGAGGTTATTTTTTGTATTAATCTAAAATAAATCGGCGTAATTCTCCAGTCTCCGACACATGAGAGACCGTGAGGGAGCCGCGAATGAAAACGCGACAAGTGGCGCACACGCGCTCGGAGACGAGCGTGGGCGTGGGGACACCAGAGCGCCTCGGCGCCGGGGTCCCTCTATTATAACCTGAAAAAGAAAAGACGGCCTCTCTCTCTCTCTCTCTTCTCAGTGTCTCCCTTCTCTACCAAGAAAATAACCCTACTCTCTCTCATTTCATCATCTTCACCAACCAAAAAATCTCACTCTCTCTCTCTCTCTCTCTAGACTCTCTGCCGTCCCTCTTCTCGTTTCTCTTCCAGACACACTCACCCAGGCCGGGACGAGACGAGACGAGACGCACCGGAGCAGAGATGAAGATAAAGAACAAAGGCAAAGTTCACCCATCCCCCTCCTCTTCTGCTTCCCACTCTTCTTGCAACGCCAACAGGGACGCCCTCTCCGTCACGAGGCTCTTGCCGGCGGCCATCCTCGCCCTCGTCTCCGTCCTCTCCCTCGAGGACCGCGAGGTCCTCGCCTACATGATCACCAGGTCCCTCGACACCACGGCCTCCCCCGCCGGCGACGGCTCCGGCAGGAAGAAGCCGCAGCCGTCGAGGAGGGCGGCGTCGCCCTGCTTCGACTGCGACTGCTTCGACTGCTACCGGAGCTACTGGCACAGGTGGGACTCGTCGCCCAACAGGGAGCTCATCCACCAGGCCATCGAGGCCTTCGAGGACCATCTCGCCAGCGGCGAGCTCAGCAAGAGCAAGAACGGCAGCGGCCGAGGCAAGGCCAAGCGACGCGAGCGAGACAGCAAAATGGCCCGTCGGGCCGCCTCGGGTCAACCCGAGCCCGAACCCCAGATGCCCGCGATCGAGACTGCCGCGCCGTCCGAGTCAGAGGACAGGCTCGCCGTTCCGCCGGAGAATGAGGTGTCGTCACTTACGCCGGTGACCTCTCCGGAGAGGGCTGGAACGGAGAAGTTTCCCGAGGAGTCCGAGCTGAGCTGCCAGATGCCGGCGGCGGCTCAGGTTGCATCTCAGGCGGCTGACGGCGTGGCGGCGAGGAGGGCCCCGGCAGCGACGAGCAGCCACAAGGGTTTGGCGAGGAAGGTGTTGCCGGACGTGTTGGGGATACTGAACTCCCGTTTGTGGAGCCTTTGGAGTCCGAATGTGTAGTCAAAACGTCATAAAAAGTCGTCTGTTTTTTCATTAATTAATCAATCAATCAATCCGCCTTTGTCCTTTTTTTTTTCTTTGTTGATTTTTGTGTTCCTCGAGCCAAGAGTAAAAAAGGGAAAGGGACAAAGACTCATCTGTTTTTCCTGGGCGGGACCGTACATGCTAGATTACGACTATATTTATTTTCAAAGAAAATAAATATACACTTTGAAAATAAATATACACGATCGTCTCATATCTTTAATCATTTTCAATATCCTAAATTTATATATATATATATATCCCTTCCAACGAACGGACTGAAATGCCTGGTCGGCGGGGAGTTATTTTTCCCCGGAAAATATATTCTTGCCTTTTCTGAGCGATTTGATTTTGGTTCCACCTTTTTGGTTCTGCTCCTCTTTTGCTTAGGGACCAAGTTTAGTGTTTGATTAATTAGGTGGGCGTAAGTATCAAGTTTGTTCTTGGTGACGTGGGGCAATGCTATTGAACAGCGAACTATCTCTTTTAGTTAGTGCGACGTTAATTTATATACCGGAATGCCCCCACGATTTTGGTCACTTCTTCACCATATTCTCCTTTGTCTTTTGGTTCAACAATGTCAAAAAAGGATGCGCGAGTGTCGTTGCTTTCTTCCTCTTGATTCCTCTTTTGGGGGGCATTGTGTAGTTAATTATAAGCAGCTCTGGTGTCTGAGACAGACCAAAGTACCCCTCGGTTTGGCTGGTAAATCTATAACATCATCGTCTCTTTCGTCTGCCTAACTGGATAGGGCCTGTTTTCCAATCGAATCTCTTTTGATGTCTTATCGTACCCTGTTTTTTTTATTTTTTTCTTTCCCCCCTCTAGTGGCTATGAAAGATAGGCTGTCAAAGCTTCGATTACATGTCAAGGCTTGGTGGGATTGTTACGTTGGACACTGTAGAGAGCGTAGGATCTGGTGGGCTTTCTATTTTGGTGGAGAGAGAGAGAGAGCTTGAAGCTTTGGTTGGACTGTGAAGTTGATGTTCATGGTGAAATCATTAAAAGCTTAGGTCTGCTTGTTCTCGCGCGCACAGCGAGAAAATAGGAGAGATGTATTGCTGGACTCTTACATTTATTATGTTGTGGGGGCCAAATGGACTTTTCAGTAATCGGCCCCAACATGGTCAATGGGTGCTTATATGAAGTATTTATGTGATCCACAGTGAAGTGCACGTGTCTATACTATGATAAATTGAACATGTCTCTATGTTTAACGTAATCTAACTATTGTTATGATAAAAGTATTCTACGTAATATTTTTTTAGCGATGGTGTTCTTTTTGGCCGGACTTATTGGGAAGAAGACCTAGTTTCACTAAGGTTTATCTATGTTCTTTTAGGGGAACATTGATCACAAATGAGAGTCAATTGTAGGGTAATCTGAATTCTGGGATAAGGTCGCCACAAATGCCATAATTTTTGTATGGCGCCCATCACTTTTTAAACACGTTGATCACAAGTGCTATGTCACGTTGAATTTTCTGCAATTGGGTGAATGTTTTTAATAACTTTTGGCGCTTAAGTGATCGATTATAAGTTATGGCATTCAAGTAAACATTTTTTTAAAAATGATGGCACTTAAGTGGTAGAAAAAAAAGTCATGACACTCGAGTGATTTCTATACAAGAGTTATAGTACTTGTTTTGTTCTTAGCCACTGAATATTTTAGTAGAATTTTCTTTTAACGTAAATATGCTTCGCTTCTCCAATTCATACAATGGTTATATTTTAGGGTTACAATCGATAAAAAAAATACTAAACTATGTTCATTGTGACACATTTTTTCTAAACTTGTTTTAGTGACGCCAAAAATTTCACATGTGTAACACATTTACTTTTCGTCAAAGTTTTGTCAATGAGGATCGTTAAAAATCTGTCTATGTTGACGCCAAAAAGAAAACAGTATTGTGAAATAAAAATGAGGCTATTTTGACAAAGGGTAAATGTGCCATATATGTACAAGTTTGAGATTTTTTTTCATCTCATAAGAAAAAATTTAGAATAAATGTGTCATAGTGGATATAGTTTGAGATTTGATGTCACAAAAAAGAAGTTAAGGAAAAATATGTCGCAATGGGTATAGTTTATAATTTTTTGTAACTTTTTTCCTTAATCTTATCCGGTGTCTCCACCTAAATTAGACCGGGGCTATACTTATAGCATCGGGACACATGTGGGGGGCCCTATGGATGGTGAGGCATCACATTCGACGATTGCAATAATAGGTTTTCCTTATCCAACTTGTTGGCCCATGCATGCGGGCAGAAATGTCCAGTGGACCCCTGTTTTAATCTCCGCTTTCTCCCTCGTTCCACCGTGGACGAGGGGGACTCGCATCTCGCCTCTGGCTCTCTCTCTCTCTCTCTCTGCCCGGGCAATCACGTGAGTCTCCTTTGTCCCATAAATTGCAATCGAATTCGCAGGGAGGTGGTCGAACGTACGGTGTGGTGGCCCGAAATCAAAGCCAATGGCAATGGGACATTCAGTACTTTCGAGCTCGTGTTCGGACGTGACGTACGACTTCCGTTGGGGGCTTTCGTTCGACGCACCGTTGCCTCTGGTATCACCGAGGTGTCCTCCGATGCCTCCGTGATGGGGTGGAGAGATTCGAGGATGAATATGGAGTTTGAAGGAGGTCTAGATATTAAGGGAGGAGGTTGGATACCTTTTAGTCACGTGAAGAATTAGGAAAATGACATAAATGATTTATGAGCTTTGATCAAATGTGTAGTGTGATCTGATCCATGAATTTTCAACTTGTTTAATGTGATTTATGGATTTTAATCCAATGTACAGTGTGGTTCATAAATTTTTAATTAAATCCCTAGACTTTTGATACAAGTTCAATTTAATTCAAAAACTATATGAAAATGTTTAGTTTTATTCGTGAATTTGAATTCATGGAAGAACATCATTGGATATTTTCATATAGTCCGGGGACTAAATTAAACATGTTACAAAAGTCTAGAGATTATACTGAATAAATTTAAAGTTCAGGGATCACATTGCATATTATGCTAACATTCAGGGACCACATTGAACAATTTGAAAGTTCAGAGACCGCATTGTATCTGACCAAAGTTCACAGATCATTTATATCATTATCTCTTAAATAATTAAATTTAAAGGCTTTCTTCCAATAGTTTATGAGGATAGCTTTTCTTCCTGGTTGCCCCTCGGAAGAAGGTGAGCTCGATCCTTATCGGAATTGGTGAAACCAAAAGCACCTTCAGGTCGCTATCGGACGGACATTGACTGCTACGGGAAAACAATACGCGAAACGAAAGGATCTGAAATCGACAATCGTCTCCTTCGATCAAGTTTCGTTTGTCACTCCCTTGATACCAATGACGTTACTTTGAGATAGAGAAACCCACATGGTGGGTCAACCCAACAGCCTGTGGCGTTTAATGAATTTTGGCGGGCAGTGTCTTTCTAATCATGGTGAAGAAGAAAATCTGGTGGCGCGGATTAGTACGGCGTGATGAAATCAAGAACTGGGTTATTATCATATTTCAGTTTTAGCGATTACAAAACAAATTTTGGCCTATATTTTCAGTACTCGAAGACGATCATTGAAATTCCATTACTTATGTCTGCAGTAGTAATTGTGCAGTCTAATCAAGCAAGCTCGACGATCAGACAACGACGCCTTCTCATGGTCCATTGGTCTCGGATATATGCAACCAAATGGGAAAAAACGAGACACGTTGACGTTGAGTAGCCATGTCGCGGTAGAGGCGGATTGCCGCTCCGATCGCCATCGAACGGTCCCTTTGCTTTTGGAAAGCAAGTGCCAATTTGCGTTGATGGGGCACATGTGGTTGGTGCATTGGACGGGCAATTTCCCACATTGGAGTTTGCTGGAACTCGTGCGAGCAACCTAGAATTGTCGGTCTCGCTCGAACATTTGTGCCTTTTCGCCCTCTTTTAAGACATAAAATGCCATAGGCTGAGTTGATGAAAATGTCCTATCAACCTCACAACATCGAGTAAGATGTGAGTCGAAACTCAGGCAAACGACTTATCTTTGAAATTATTTGCACTCGGCACCAATAAACCTAAACAACATAAGCCTGTCAGATTTGGGCCTCAGGGTGCGGACTGATATGCAAAGTATTCGGTCAGATTTTACCAAATGTTAAGGAATCATGAAATAGGAAAGGAAAGAAAAAGAAAAGAAGTAGTCAAGGACATGGAAAAAGACTTACGGAGCGCGCAACTTGGCGTCGGAGGGCTTGCAGTTGCATGCGCAAGTAGCGCACGGGATTCTTCATCACTTGATCGGAGGACAGGGACATGCGGCACGGCGGCTTGTATCCTCATGGCGGAGCCGTAGTGGCACACCACCTGCCACGTCATTGAAGTGCCAGCATTGGCGTGATGGATCTTCATGTTTTGGGGACGACTTACTCGGTCATGCATGCGGAGGTATGTTGCTATGCTTGATCTTTAATTAGATCTTAACGTAAGCGGATTGTATTTAAGTAACCTATTAGAATCTATCATGTTATCATGTACCTACGCACATCAATATCAAAATGTCTCAGGGTCAATTACTTCTTTGATTGATAGCAGCAGGCTTCAGAAAGCATATGTTGATGCTGATTGCTGAACAATCCGGACAATAGTTGTACAAGTATCGACTTTGTGCTAGATTTTTTTTTTACAATGAAAAAGGCGAAGTCCAAATATTACATTGTAATTGTCCCGACGAAACTCATACCAACTTGATCTCCTGACAATAAAGAAATCAAATTACTTGATGGCTTATCTAAAACGAAAGCGTCAGTCGCATCACATGAGTGAAGGGCTTAATTGGCCGATCAATAGTACATGAATTTCCTGCACTAGTTTATTTACTTGAGCAAGGTCAGCTCTTCATTGAAGTTGCAAATATGCATTACGCCATTAATTTTCCTTTCTACCATGAACTTACTCAAGGCTTGAGTGACCCTCGTCCGATCTGGAGACAAGAATCTGGTGGGCCGCACGGTCTTCGCCCTCGAGCAAGAGAACCCGCCGCCCGGCGCGGTCAGAGTGTAGTTCTTGGGCATCTGCACCATCTTGTTCGTCCTTCCCGCGTTCCCCACGGCGATCTGAAACTCCGCCGTTGGCTTTCGAGCGTCCTGGAGCTGGGTCAACGGGACTCCCCCCTTGCAACAGCAGTCGATCTTGTCCCTCAAGGGGACATCAGCCGTCAGATCGACGACCGTTGGGCTGCGCACGCAGGAAGCAGGTATATCACCCTCGAACGAAGAGCAATCTCCTCGGCGCAGCGGGCGTGCCCCGACCGCGCTCCATAAGACCTCCTTCCGGGGCCACGTCCACCCGAGTCTCCAACCGGGCTCCATCACCGTCCGATATTGCTGGTAGTTCGTGATGTCGACCGATGCCTGCGGTCAACCACATCAGCACCGTCCATGAGTGTAAATCCGAGGTTGAAATGCCGGGGACAGAAACCAATTTACCATGCAGCCGTCCGGCGTCCACGACATGATGTCCCATCGTAGGGTGATGTTGCCGTTAAGATCGAGGGGATCCTAGCCGCGAGCACAGGTGAAGTTTGCAGTGAATGAGAGGAGACACGGCAATAGGGTCCAGAGGGTCGCCTCCGTTTTCTCTCCAATGTTCTCCTCCACCTCACCATGTCGAGAGGGCTTATGATCCAATAGTCAATCTTGGGAAAAAATTAGTGTCAAAATCAAATCCATACAAGAATGACGTATGAATTTTCGTTAACGATAAGGTGTGGAGAAAACTATTTACTTTCTCTTGGTTTTTGTAATTTATGTAACCGGTCAAATACACACAACATTATATTTATGGTCCGCGTCGTTTTCATTTAACAAGCATTTTTCGATCCTCTATATAAAATAAGTATGCGGTTCAATGCAAAAATTACTCTCTTTATGCGCGATTAAGAATTTAGCCTAAGATTAAGTGCCTAAAAGATTTGAACTTTGGAGGACCTCCTGCTCTAGAACTATTATAAAGATTATGCAAAAAAGAGAATATGTGAAAAGATTATAAGGAATTTCGTTGGACCGTTACTAATTATTCTGAAAGCGTGAACAATTAGATGAAAATATCATTTGATATTTGTGTGAGGCGTTCGCCCTTAGAAAATTTTGATTCGTGGATAATCAGATTCGATCATGTTCATATTTTTGGATGGAAATTGCCCCTTAAGAATGTCCACGCGAATCAGATTGGCTGAGCACTAAAACAAATTGAATCTTGCAGCTTGAAATGTGTGAGATTATGTGTTTGATTTGCAACAATTTCGGGTCAAACCACAATGAATTGATCCATTGCAAATTCCGGTTCTTGGGGTGGGGATGATCGGCCTTTTGTTGATGGGAAGCTGGGCATAATTTGATACGCACAAACTATTTTAAAAGGAAAATAACACAAATGGTCTCTGAAATTTGGCTCAATATGCAATGTGGTCTCTAAACTTTCAATTTGACATAAATGATTCTTGAACTTTTGGTACATGTTCAAACTAGTCCATGAACTAATGAAAATGTTTAATGAGGTCATTCCCTTAATTTAAGTTCAGGGACAACATTGAACATTTTTATATAGCTCATGGACTAGCTTGAATATATACAAAAAATTTGAGGACCATTTGTGTTAAATTGAAAGTTCAAGGACCACATTGCACATTAGGCTAAATTTCAGAGACCATTCGTGTCATTATCCCATTTTAAAACTTTGCTTGATTTTTAAAAGAAAATTGTCGTTGCTTTCCAAATGCTAAGTTGGATCCGGTCAAATTGGGTGGTGCATTCTTATATCTGGTGCTATGAGTTTGCTAATTACAACCCGGGAATCAGGATTAAAATAAACAAGTGCCTAATAATTCAAGCAAGCTGGATTGGTCGAGTTGATTCCGTTGACTTGTACTCTTTTTGGCGTGAAGCGGAAGAATCGCTTTCGTTCTCCACGTCTCATCCGAGATGTTAAAATATGTAGAGGTTTCGTTCTCAATTCAATCATCTATAAAAGTAGTCCTTTCCATTTACTAGTGTTGCCTATTTTGGTCCTGCTTGAATTGGTCTAGTCAATCCGTATTGTGACTTCGCAACGGTTTGGGTCTTAACGTCTGATTTTGATCGGTTGAGTTTTAAATGTGTTTTAAAATGAACAATTAGGCCACATAGGACTGAACATTGGGGAAGGACTTGATTGCATATTTTTAAACGGCCATAACTATTTTAGATTACTAAATTATTATGACTTAGGGTTGGTTTGGTTCAGTATTTTCAAGGAGTTTTCAATCTCTAAAGCTTTTAAAGAAAATACTGAGATGTCTGGTAAGCAGCTTTTCGTCAAATTCTAATCTTGAAAATACTGAAAACCTAATACTGGATCAGCATTGGACTTTCAGCATTCCTAAAATTAAATCAAACCCACCCTTAATCGACCAAACTTAGACATTTAGAACTCAAATGACTAATGGTTTGAACATGACGACTTATGCTGTACTTTTTCCCCACGGATTTACACACAAATGGTTTCCTTCTTGAGCCCATCTGTCTTTTAGTGGGGCGTTCCGCACCAGCTCATTTCCTCATCTTTGTCCTTCTTTTTTTTTTGGTCGGGATTTCCTCATCTATGTCATTAACAAGAAACCGTTTCTCATTTATTGTTTTTATCCCGACAGAGGACGGGCTTCTAAGCGCTATTAGGGTCAAGTTTGATTTCACCCAATGGTCTCTTAGGTTTGCCTGTGTTGTGTCACTGTTGCAATTTTTGTTTTGTAATTTGCCAAAGTCCTTTATGCGAATAGTGTTCACCAAACATTCTTTGCATTTCGTGAAAACTTCTTAGCCTAAAAGCCAATAGTTAGTTGTGGAGACAAACGATCAAACAATAAAGTAAACAGAACAAGAAAATAAATCGAACAACAGATTTACCTAATTCAGTTGATGCGACATACATTTACGGGGAGAGCAGCACAAGATTTTCGGTAGATCAAGCGATACAACATAAATTACAACCAAATTCAAGTTACTACACTCTTAGTGTTTCTTAGCTATCAATTACACCCAACAACTCATACAATGAGCCTAATAATTTTTCACGAAATAATCTCTCAATCTTGCAAACAAATTCACAAATCTTACCTCAAGATTTATTGGCTTTAACACTCTCAAATTGCTTAGGGTGTAATTCAAGAAGAAGTTAACTCTTGCAAACTCATATTTATACAAATAAGAGTTGGATCCAAAATAGGAAATCAATTTTATGAAATCTAGTCAAACTAAAAACCACTCAAATTAGAAACCTCTTCAAATTACGAAAAATTTCTATTTCAGACTCAAATTTGAGGCATATTTTTCATACAATATTTACAGAACACTATTTGCATTTTATCAAAACTCTTTAATTTAAAGTCTTTTGCAGCACCTATGCAAATGCATTTCTCAAAAGCTCTCCCAAACACAACCTTAATGGATTTTGATAAGATTCACATCATGAAGCTCTTTTGGAACAGTTGGCTTCCGGGATAAACGGAATCTCTTGGTTAGGCATCTAGCGATGCAAACAGAAATTCCTTAGTGGGATGGACTGAGTTGCGTTCGACACGGTATATAACTTTTTGTTTTGTTTTAAATCAAGGTATGAGTTTATATACTCATCGTTACAAGGCCTTTGAGGCAGGTGGCCTTGGCTTTACTCATCAATAATCGACCAAGGAAGAATATAGAGGTAACCTACAAGAAGAAATTCGGAAATTGATGGAGCTCCCTTCTTTGCTTCACATGTCTGTAGGGAACATACTAATATGCGGATGGGTTGGCTAAAGGCCTGTTTGGCAACGATTTTGATTCTCTAATTCTACTCTCCGGAATGGAAAAAGATTAGAATCCTGTTTGGTAACGAAAATGATTATGATTTTCAAAATAAGTGATTCTATTCCTGGAATTAATTTTGGAGCTAAAACAAGAATAAATAAAAAATCGATTCTTTGTTCCGGAATCACTTTTAAGAAACATTTTTACAAAAATAAATCTTTTTTTGCCCCTTGAAAGTCTTGTATTTTCATTCTATTATTGAAATAAAACCTAATAAATCTTTAAAGAAGTGATAAATCTCTTAACTATATAACATTTCAAAGTAAATGTCAAAATGTTAATCAAGTCTTACTAATCATAATGGTTTTTCATTTCCAAAAAACTTACTTAAAACGAATTTCATAAATTTGCTGGTCTCATCTCTCTCTCTCTCTCTCTCGCTCACTCTCTCTACTGCTTCACAATAATTTGCATCTGATCCTCTTCTCTCTCTCTCTCGCCTTTTGTTCTCTTGCAAAACCAACCTTCATGACATACATTCTCAGCCAAAAAGCACATCACTCTCCAGTTTGTGGATTATGCATACACTCAAAAGCAAGAGAAGACATTTCATAGAACAGTAAATGAATGACCAAAAGTAAGGGGCTGAGAGCATTCAGAGACTCAAAAAGTTAATATAAGCACACTAATGATTGAGGAATCGACTAGAAGATAAAAAGAAAAGTGCTCATAACAATAAAGTAGTTAAATCAATAAAAGAAAAGAACCCACTATTTAGATTTAATCCTTGTGAGAATAGTAATTAGTAATTCGAAAGATGTGACGATTTCAATGTCTATTGATTTTGTTTTGTTTTGATATAGGCATTTCACAAGAAAAAGAGAGAAATTGAGAATCAGAAATTATGTGCAGTTATTAAACGCGTTTCTATTCAAGGAACAAAAATTTTGTATAGTTATCAAATGCGTTTTGATTATTTGAAACTCATCTAGGGAATAGAATTAGAAAGAATCATTGAATTAAAATCGTTGCCAAACACGCCCTAACTATCCTCTAAGCTATGGATAGGATTGGAGAGAGTTACAGGATCTGCTACCGTCATCATTACGCGATCAAGTAGGAGCTTTTGATCACATTATAGAGTTCAGATGTAATTTTTGCCTTGGGCGTTTCTTTGTTCCAGAAAAGTAGAATTTAGAAATTAGCCAGGTTGACCAAATCTTTTACTCATCATGTAATCTCAAGTGCTCATGGGAAGTGAATTTTCTCATTACTATAGATGTACTAAAAAAATCCTATTTACAGTTTAGAACGGTCCAAAATCCCTTAGGATGGGCTAGTTGGTTGATATGTCATGGATTTCCAATTTATGAACCAGAAGCCGTTTATTCAAATCCCATCAACTGCGTGCAAATTACTTGAATTAGGGTCACTTGCACATGTTAAAAGTCCGGACTTAATTGGTTCATGATTTTCTTATATCAGTAATTGATTCACGGGAATTGGAGCGATGTTCTAAGGGTTTCTAGATAGTCAGTTCTCCATGCTCGTACCCCAAAATAAACCGTCACATAGATACTATTTAGTTGTCATGAGTTGCGATACCCCCATAAGAACGGCTGGCCATGTCTACTCAGATTTGGTCATGGGCAGTTCAGTGCTCAACAGGCAAGTCTTTCCAAACGATAGGATATGTAAAAGCATGCCGCCCCCCCCTTCCTCTTGAGAGTTTAGAATCAGAAGTTCATTACAAGTTAATGGGGGTAGTGACAAACAAGGCCATTTTGTTGGGTCCATGGAGCAGTTGATTTTGTAGTGGGAATCTATGCTTCGGAACGTGAGTGATTTGATAGTTTTGGGAATTAATGTATGCACCGTTTTTATCCTATCTTATCAATGATCTTGCTATGGACACATCGTGAGCCGAGGATAGCTTATCGGCTCGTTCTATATCAATGAACCATTGAATTTGATGGATCTCGTCGAATCACTAAAATTAACAATTCAGATGCACTTAAAGTCTATGTATCGGGCCTACAAATAGTTCTTTTCCTTCTGTAGGCACACATAAGTCGCTTTATGTGGAAGCAAGTTAAATCGTCAAATGAAAGGTGTATTCATTTAGAAGTAGGACCAGTGACGCTACTCGAAATATTATGTAACCACGATTTGCATGATGAATTTATTAAACCTTTTTGATATTAAATATACTTTCGTAAACCTATCATTTCGAAAAGTGATATTAATAAATTGACACACGTGCACAATTGAAGGGTAACTGCCTATGCCAAACACGCCCATATGTATCATTGGAAAGATCGAGTTTACTCATGGAAACCATTTTTCTTCCGCTAATGTATGGTGTGCCCATTACGCAAAATCATGCGTGCTTTTCCAAATTTTGCAGACGATGCTATTCTCTCCCTAGACTTTGCCTTATTGAGATATTGGTGTCACTTAGCTTCACAAGCAACCTTATCTCAAAGGGGAAAAGAACATGTTTAGTTACATGTAATGATTTTGATTCACTTATTATTTAAATTTTCGTAAAAGGAATATGATTTATGGAATACTTGACAATTATATTGAATTCAAATTTAATATATAAGAGATTCATTGATTACTTGTTAATCATCTTCAATTATATTCATACATAGTCTATATTGTGTATTTTAAATGTATGCTTGGGATTTTATGGAATTGTTTGGTAATCCCATCTTGGCTTTGGTAACCTCATAGGCAGCCCTCTACCACCAATACAATGTTGTGCACCCTTGGACGGCTTTAAAATCCGTTGTTCCGCTTTGAAATTGATCGAGACTTATCTACCGGCGCAATAGTGCAAGCGCGGACGCCTTGACATTTCAAACTCACAAAAAAGCTTGGTCCCCCAGGTTGAGCATAATGCTGAGTCGCTTCATCTATTTCAGCACATGCTATCCTTGTACTGCGATGCAAAACACGCCTTGTTTTCTCACACAATGAACCGAACATCATGCCAAGCCATAGTACTACTTCTGTTCGATAGTCTCTGGGCGGGGCGCGCGCGTAGTATGTGCTGCGCGCGACTTGATTAACACCAAACGAAAACAACAAAAGCAGCGAGGAAAATGGCGAAAGGGAATTCGCAAGACAACCTCAAGAAATGGACAGACGCAAGATGGCTTTTAGATCGTGTTAAATCGTTCAACTTGGGAGCTCCAGGACCCCCACCTCCTCCATTTTGCCACATGATCTGTTCTTTTTTCCCTGACAAATCGAATTACAACCACCCCAGGATTTCTTGCTTTCTGCGTGTTTCGTTCCGTCCATCTCTTTCTTGGACCATCAACAGGCAGCTATTAAATATTATCGTTTGAAAAAGTTCATTCCAAGCACTATTCTTGCATTACCGGAGTGATCGAGAGTCGAGAGCGATCGAAGATGAAGGTAAAGTCCGGTTCTGATACTGATGTTTGTTAGGTCCCGATCGACCTATGGATTGAATGTTCTGTTCTGGTATCTGCAGTTACTTGGTTGGATGCACCGCAAGTTGCGGCACGATGGCCACGAGCCATTCAAGGATTTTGGTGCCACCGTAGGTAAGTCCAGGTGCGTAAGTTCTTGTTTCTCTGAAGTGGGCTCGTCGACAGATTGGACTATGTGTGTGCGGATTCGATCACGATGTGTCTGGCGGTCGAACTTCGATGGAGTTATTAAGTACTGATCTCATAAACATAAATACATTGCACGAATTGACTTAAGTAGGGCGTCCAGCAATCATACTAAGGAAGGCTCTGACGAGGATGATATCGTCAATGTGATGCGCGACTTCTTATGGCAATGCCACAATAATCAACTGCTATCCGAAAGGCCGAGGTCATGGGTTAAGAGAACTTATTTGTCCATTAGAGAGTTTTCTGTAGATCTCATGAAAACCAATGTCCGACCAACATGAATGTACCTTTCCTACTTAGAAACTCTCACTGGTATATCCTAGTTCTTTCGGGGGTATCACGCTGCCTTATCCGTCTAATCGTCTTTCAGGACAGCCATCTCTAGATGATCAGAAGTTCTCTCAGAGGAGAAGCTGCAGCACTGAGCACCTCAAACAGTCTCAGCGCGAACTCCTCCGAATGTCCTTTGCCGGCTTGGAATCGGCCATTTCGCAGGACGAAGAACACTACAAAGAAGAGCCATCAGCTGCAGAGATGACCGACCTTTTCCACGGTTTCCTAGCGATTGGTACCCTCGGTTCTGAGCCCGCTCTCATCCCTGATCCCGCAACTCCGACTTTCTCCGACTCTCTCGAGAACATAACCGAGAAAGAAACTGAGGTGACCGAGAACGATCTGAAGCTGATCAATGAAGAGCTGGAGAAGGTGCTTGCGGCCGAGGCGAACAAGGATGAGTGGGGCAACCAGTCATCCGGGAGGAACAGCCATGTCAGCATGGGGAGGAGCAGCCACGGGAGCAGCATCACGCTCGGCGGGAAGGTGGAAGCGCAAGAGACCAATTCTAGCAATGGGAGTGCTGTGTGCCCGCTCCAGGGCTACTTGTTCGGCTCGGCGGTAGAAGTTTTGGAAGCACCTAAAGCGGATAAGAAGGAGCACAGGACATCGCTCGGAGAGCTGTTCCAGAGGACCAAGATGACCGAGGAGGAGTACGGGTACGGCAAAAAGGATTGGGACGGTTCCATGGTGCATTTCGTGAAGAAGAAGCTGAAAAAGAAGCCCCTTCAAGCTAATCCTACAGCCCGGAGCTCCGCTTTTGACGCAGGGACGAGTTCCGATTCTGGTTCAGCAGAGACTAAGCTACATAAGGTACGCGTCTCTAGTATCGTGCCGTCACATTAGGTATTCCGTATTCGCAGTGCATGAACTCATTCTTATACACTTGTTGGTACTCGCATGAATGTGAACAGACATAGGAATAGATTCCAAAATAACATTAGAAACTGTCCTGCTTGTCAAGCAAAGGAATACATCATGGTGGTCTTTCAACGGTTAACATAGGCTGATCCGAGTACAGATGAGCATACACATGGCGATACGCATTCGACGCGCTTGACGCACTTGACGCACCGTATCTATGCAGTTCGTAAAATGTCCAAAAGGGTTTAATGATCTCCTACAGTTCTTCTCCATGCTTGCTGGCTGAAATGAAAATGTTCTCTTATGCACTCATGAAGCATACAGAACTGCTGCATTCTAGAGAAGCTTAATTTCAGGTAGCCACACCTGCCGTGCACTGTGCTGCAGATCCTGCACATGTTCCACAAGAAAGTCCACCCGGAAAAAGCAGCCGCAGCGAAGAAGTCCGATGAGCAGCAGAAGATCGAAGCGAAGAAGAAGGCAACGAAGAGCAATGGGCACGGCATTGGGAACCAGGTCCTTCCTGAAGAAGACATCGTGATAGTCCCCGAAAAGATCCTCCTGAAGGAAAAGATCCGGCGCCTCAAGAGCCAGTCGAATCGCGCCGCCCGGATTCTGCTCGCCGGGGACGAATCCAACGGGAACGGGGAGTGCTGGATCAAGACCGATGCGGACTGTAAGTCGCGTTTGCCGTGCTCATCTCATCATTAGCTCTGTAAATACTGAAATTTACCAACTCGTACGTGAAATTGCTAATTTTAACTTAATTAATCTATCAACTTTTTTTCGATTAAGTTACCATGTAGGTTGCCAACTCGAATTAGTTACCAACATTTTTTTTTTATTTCTTTTAGTTTACCAACTTTTCTAGTAGGGTACTTAATCGGAAAAGAAAAAAATTCGAGAAGTCAACCAAATAGTGGTTGATAATTACGTATAATAGGTATGAAGTTTGAGATGTTGGTAAGAAGGTAATAAAAGTTGGTCAAATATATGAGAATTCTTTTGTTAGAGATAAGAAAAATGGGTAATTGATGAGAGAAAACCCACATAAACATTAGTAATTAACTTAAAAGGAGTTCAAACTAGTTGGCAATTTAATCGTAAAGAACGTTGATAACCAAGGCAAATAAAAGTCGTAACTCAATAAATTAGACAATTACTAAATTTAAAAGATCAAACAAAAGTCAGCAAGCAACTAAATCATAGTTGGTAATTTAATTGAAAAACAATTGGTAAGCCGAACAAAAAAAGGTTCGTAATTCCTTATAAAATTATTAGCTCTGGTGGAGTTCAGGTCGCACCATAAATGGAATTATCTAGATATTCAAACTAAATGATTAAGTTGTAAAAAATAATGAGACCCGCATCCTTTGTAAAAAACCTTTTTTTGCCTGACGAAATTGTCCAACCAGTCCTCCATCTATTGATGTTAATTTAATTTTAAACTTTCTAATTTTATCAATTTAGGCATAAACCTCTATGCGAAATTCTAATATAGTGCTTCCGACCAATTTTCGTCAGAAGTCGCTAATGTAGCGGAGTGTCGCGTGGGACGACATGTGATGACTGAACTGCCACATTAGCGATTTCCAGCGAAAATTGATTGGAATGACTATTTTGAAATTTCGCGCAAAGTTTTGGTACGAAATTGGCAAAATTCAAAAGTTTATGATTGAATTATCATCCGTATAATATGTTTATGACCGATTGTGTAATTTTTCTCTTTTTCTCTCTTAATCTTCAGTCATGAATAACCAAATTTTCTATTTCTCTAAATGAATTAGAATACTTTTACTCTTTTTCCTGTAAAGAAAAATAAATAATTTATCCACCACATTAGTTTTGGTCAAACTAATAAAATTATTTTATTCCTTTTTCCCAATATCATGTATATCTTAGTCCTTTTCTCCAACACCTTAAAAAACCTCTCGAAATGCCAAAATATTTGTTTATAATTTCGAAAAGTCATCATATATATGTACATGTAACTTCACAAATAATTTACAAAAAGTCTTAGAGCTTACCAGACTTGGCAGAGCAATTGTAAAATATGTATATTGTAAAAACTGAAGGCAAATAAAAGAGATAATTCAATAGTAAAACCGGTAAGCTTAAAAATAATAAATAAGAATTGGTAAGAAATTCAAATAAGAGTTGGTAAGCAAATAAGTTGGTAACTTAGTTGACGAAATGTTACTAAGTTACTCAACTTAATGTTGGTCAATAAAAGTGATAATCCTTTTTTTGGTCTGAATAAAAATGATAATCTCGATATTTTTGTAAGCTTAAATATAACAAATAAGAAATGGTAAGCAACTTAAATAAGAGTTAGTAATCCAAAATAAGTTGATAACTTAGTTGAATAAAAGTTGCTACATTACTCAAATAAATGTTGGTAATTTTATGTAATAGTTAATTAATCAGAGAAAAGTTAGTATTTACTCTAATTACCATTAGCAATTTCTAAAAAGGGGTTGGGTAAATTTAGAAGGTTAGCAAGGTAAACAAAAATGATAACTCAATATAAAAAATTGGTAAGCTTAAAAGTAACAAATAATAATTGGTAAGTAACTCAAATGAGAGTTGGTAACACAAAATAATGTAATAACTTTATTGAGAAGAAACTGCTAAGTAAGCCGATTTCTAAAAGGAGTTGGTAAATTTGACGAGTTAGTAAGCAAGGCAAAGAAAAGTTGGTAACTTGACAGAAAAAAAATTAGTAAACAACTTAGACGAGAGTTGGTGAACCAAAACTAGTAAATAACTGACGAGTCATATAAATAAAGGTCAGTATGTTCTTACAAGACGTGATAAGCTTAATGTTTTTGTAACAATGACAGATAAAATTGGTAAAAGATACCAAAACTTGATGAATTAAAAAAAAAAAAAACAAATAGAGTTGCTAACATAATTAAATAGTAATTTGACGACCCACTGGAGCATCAAACTTGTTGGCATATAAGACTTCCTCTCAGACTCTTTCACACCCCCGAAGGAGAACTAAGCTCTTTCGCTGGTACTTTGGTAAATGCAGATCTGGTGCTGGAGCTCTGAAAGCAGACAGAAGCCGCCGTCCGGCGATCCGATCCGACCGTGAAGGTGTCGGCCTTGCGTTCGAGCTTGTGCCGTTTGTTATGCAATTACTACTATTGCTGATAGTGTGCGAGTAATGTACGAAGAGCTTGAACTGTCGAGAATAAGGAAGAGGGTTGTCCCCCCTCTCGAGACCTGCTTCTTAAAATAGCATGCGAAGATGATGGATCGTTTCTGATTGTGCTTATTTTAGTGCCTGAAAAATGTTATTATTCACGTGCTAGCTCCAAAATCCCACTTGCGTGTTCTCTCCATTCTCGAGCACTTGAAGCACGACACGGCGAGGATTGATTGCGCGAGGGATTGGGCGTCCTAAGGAATTATTCTAAATATACGGAGATTGGATTATGACCAGTTGGGATAGTAACGCATTGGCCCGATGTGCGATGTGATTTTAGAACTTTTAATTTGTTCAATTTGATTCCTGAACTTCAGCCAAATGTGTAATGTAGTTCTTGAACTTTTAATTTGTTTAACATGGTCTTTGGACTTTTAATACATGTTCAATGTAATCACCGAGCTATGTGAAAAATGTTCAACGTTGTCTTTCCATTAATTCAAGATCATGGATAAGATTGAAAATTTTCATATAGTATAGAGACTACATTGAACATGTAGCAAAAGTTCAAATGCCACATTGAGCAAATTAAAAATTCAGGGACCACGTTGCATATTGGGTTAGAGTTCATGGGCCACATTAAACAAATTAAAAGTTCAGGGATCGCATTACACATTGGGTCAAAGTTCACGGACCATTTGCGTCATTTTCCCAAACTGATTTAGGCAAATTCCTATTGGATGCACGAATATGATTAATCAATTTGTATGCCAAGTTACATTTTTCCACCGTACGAGATAAATGAATTATTTAAATGGGTTAGCAACATCATTAATGTTAATCTCTCCCAAAAATCATCGAGGCATGGTCCATACTCACTCCTCATTAGCCTAAAAAACTCAGCTCAATATCCTAAAAAATTTCCAACTTTAGGTTGAGTCTCAATTCTACCGTAATTCTTTTTTGTCTTATAAAAAACCTCTAACTTTAGATTAAGTTCCAATTATATCATAAATTTTTTTTAACTCATAAAAAACCTTCAACTTTAAGTTGTATCCCAATTCTACCATAAATTTTTTTTTGTCTCATAAAAAAAACCCAACTTTAAGTCCAATTCTAATTTTACCCTAATTTTTGTCTAAAAAAAGTCACAAACTTTTACTTTAGTTTCAAATTTGCCCCCATTAATATGTTCAAAATCACCCTTTGTGATCTTATGTGGCATTTCACGTCATTGCTCAACGTCTTCAAATTGAAATTTGGATAAAAACTAAAGCAATTAGGATCGGTAAAGATAGTCATCTTTTCATCCTTGGTCTTCAATCTCTCGTGCTGGGTCGAAGAGCTTGCATTTGGGACACTCATCTCAAGACGCTCGAACAACTTGTGCTTGAGAGTTTTTTATGATACAAAAAAAAAAGCTTAGGATAGAATTGAGAATAGATTTTTATGAAACAAAAAAAAAATTTAGGGCATAATTGGGATAAGAACTAAAGTTGAGGGTTTTTGAATGAGATATAAACAAAAATTATGATAGAATTGGGACTCGACTTAAAATTGAAGGTTTTGTACGGTATCAGGCCAAAAATCTCATCCAAACACCTTTTTAAATTTACAATCCGAGCCCACACATAAGTTCAATTTCATCCCACCATGGACCGGTCCGTCGATAGGCCTGACCTACAAATTGCGTTGTCCAAGCCCATGTATGTGACGAAGGTCCAGGAGAACCGAGCAGAGCCCTCGGCCCCTGAGCAAGCGGCTCGTCATCGAGCACCGATCCGATGACGTCATCTCCCGCCATTTTCTGCATATGGTTCTGCTTCGCGCGCTAATCTAGAGCGAGCAGAGAAGAGAAGAGATCCGGGAAGGAAGAGAGAGAGAGAGAGAGAGAGAGAGAAAGGAGAGAGAGATGCAGAGCCTTCGGACGCCGAGGGTTGACCACCAGAACGACGCCGTCCCCACGCTTCCTCTCTATCGCTCAGCGCCGCCGCTCGAGGTCAGGCTCGAGGACTTCGAGGCTTTCGCCGTCGATCGCCTCCGAGGTACTTCTCTCTCTCTCTCTGTAAATCCGTTCGAGCTCTCAAATTCTCTCGCTCCCGTTTCTCCAGGAATTGCCATTTGGTGCCTCTGGCTGTTTAGGAAGTAGAACTGGTTGATTCCATTCGTATCAATGGCTTCTTTCTTTCTCGATTCATACGAATTTGTGTAAACCGATGTGTAACGCAGTTCTTAAAGCGATCTCTGATGGATTATCCCGAGGAAAGAAGCCCGAGGAGATGGAAAAGCTGGTAAGGCGGGG
>BCNH02000008.1:37685167-37706175 GCA_001662345.2 Metrosideros polymorpha var. glaberrima
GGGGGGGGGGGGGGGGGGGGAAATCTGTATAGACGAGTTCGTTTCCCATGGTATTGTGTAATTGAGCTTGTCCTTGTAGCTACAATTACTTATCAGTTTGATGTTGTATAGGTTGATGAACTGTGGAAAACACACATGAAGCATCCTAAGCTGTCAGAGGCTGTTAACAAGGATGTCATCTCTCATTTCGTCTTGCGCCTCGTGTACTGTAGAACGTATGATCCCACTGTGTCGCGCTAGTTGCCTTATTTACGTAATTGATTCAGTTGTATTTAACTTCTATTCAATTGGTTTTTCCCCTAGTGAGGATTTGCGGAAGTGGTTTCTCTCAATGGAGACGATGCTCTTCCGCTACCGTTTCAAGCGTCGAAGTTCAGAAATTCAGGTAGACACTAATCTTTTTGTGCATTGCCATGCTTTTGGTGCTGAAGTAGGGGGACTGATTAATTGCATCCCATGCTAATTCCTTTCAGAGAGCGCTTATGGCTGATTTCGACCTCCCCTACAAGGCAGTTAATACTGCAGAATTTGAGGTAGGTAGATACCCTTTACATGGTTGGATTACGACAAGATAGTGAGTTAATAGATTACAAGTTTTGATACTCTAGTTTTCGTGCTCGTATTGTTTGATTAGAAACATAGAAGTCGAACAAACCCTTATTTGCCACAATATATTTACTTGCTTGAACCTTCCAGAAACCTGTTAATGTTTTAGTGGTCTGTTATCTTACAGAGTGTGAAGGATAAATTGAGCCAGGTTGCACGTTCCATTGGTCAGCCTCCGCTAACAGGTGCAATAATTTTGATAAATTAACCAACAGTAACATTTTTCCTTGAGTTAAATATGCAGGCTACAAATCATGTATCAGTCATAATGCGGCAATGCCTTCAGAAAAGAATGACTCTCTAGAAAGGTTTTAGATTTTGCTATTCCCTAAAGGTTTGCCTCACGATGTCCCTGTAACATGTCTCTTCAGTCTCCAGTAAAGTGAGCAATGGCCAAATTCCAAAAGAAAAGCATGGGTAAATTTGAGGATATTCCATCTCATCTTCTGTAACTCATAAGTTACAGAACAAGTCATTGATCAATAGCTATTAATCATGTATAATGGATCTCTTACTTGTTGAAACTCTAACCAAATATGTTTGACCTTTCTCTGTTGCAGCGGATGCTATATTTTACAAGGTGAGGTTAATCTGTCTTCACTTTGTCTATGTTTCTTTCTAATGAAGTTCTGATTACTTGTGATTTACTCAGTTTGATATTACTACGATATATTAGCTTAGCTAGATACTTGTTTTGAAGATCTTCGATTGAATGTGCTACAAATGATTCATTGAGTCAAGTGCTACACATATATGAAAGGATGAGTGTCTTTATTGAGCAACTTGAGTTTGGTCATCAAGATCATATTGGCTGGCTGTGATTGGCTGCTTTACTTACCTTTGTCTCAACCCGATGAAGGTACCTTTTGAAGAAGTGCCAGAACTTGTAGCTAGCCGCAGGGTGTATATTCATCAAGGATATGCATATGTTGCTATGAATCAGGTGACACATAATGTTCTTCAGTTTTGGATTTGTCATATCACTGTCAACTTGGTTCGGTTGCTTGATGGCTCTATGATGTTATTTCTTTCTCCTCAGGTGGTTTCGCTTGTTGTCACACAGTTCCGTAGTTTTCTGTCAAAGGCACTCATCCTGACAAACAGGTGATCTTATCTGTCATGGTTAAGCTTGCCATATTTTGGTACCTACTTTTTAGCTAATCATTGGTCCTAAAGATAACATAAGGGGTAGGTGATGCATAAAACCAAGAAAGGTTGCATGTAGCTAGGGCATTTTTCAGATTCAACAAATTGGCTGCAAAGGCTTTGCATGCTGAGGCTTTCCTTGGTTTTACCGAAAAATGAGGTTTTATTGATATAATTTTTCAATACCATTGCTCTCCCTATAAAATAATTATCTTGACCTAATTTTAAAGGCAATCTAAAAAGGTCTTAGTAGGGAACAACCCTAACAAGAAGTTAATAAAAATAAAAGCTGTGTGAGTTCGAAGACATAGTGCATTTTCGACTACAATAAGAAATGAAAATGACGGAGATTACATAGTGAATTTTAAGAGAATCTCATTCTTTTTGATATTTGGTGAATGACAGTTTCTGTATAAAGTTAGATGCTGCTGCTTGCTTGATTCTTGGTAAGGAGACACGGTGAAATTGCTGTCAAATTCTACTTTCGCTTGCAGGAAATGGACCTCGTCTATCAAAGAACAAGAGAAAGATCGCTTGACCCCTGTAAGTGTTGCCCAGAATAACGACGCTGTACTAAATGAAAACAAGTAACGATGCTGTCTATCTATTTTATGCATGGCCTCAGACCTTTTCACTACTTTTTTTTTTTCATAACAACATTTAGATTGTCGAAGTGTTGTCAACGAGCTACTTGGGTCCTGATTATACGCAGGTATTTATACCTTTATTTAAATCGCCACCTTTTAAATCTTATTCTAGAATTTCTTATGTGCTGACTTGGACGAAGTGCATATTCAGCCAAGGGAATCTGCCGAAATATCACTAAAAGATATAGATCACTTGGCTAAGAGTTCCTTCCCTCTCTGTATGCGTCACCTCTATGAAAAGGTGCGTGTTATGGTTTACAGCAAAGCTCTCTACTCTGCTGCTGTGTCACAACTTTTTGTCCCTCTCCTTCATCTCCCTTAATTCCTGTTTTTGCTCTAAATTGCAGTTGAAAGAAGACCATCATTTAAAGCATGGAGGGAGGATGCAATTGGGTCTCTTTCTCAAGGTTAATTATACTTTGGCGATTTATGGTTATCTGAAGCACTGTGTCTCATCATATCTCAATATGTAGTAATATGGACAGTAGCTGCGATGCATGAAAATCACTTTAAATTTGCTTTAAGAATTAAAGTTGTCAGTTGACATGTTCATTGTTATATCTTGACATGCTATGAATACTTATATTTTAAAAATGTCTCGAGTTTGAACTCCTAATGAAAAGTGATCCAACCTGATTTGAGTTGGTTAACTAAAAGGGGTTTACTATTATGAATCCAAATACAATATACATGAGAAGTGGGCATTTTTCGTAAATAGCATCTAAGAGACTGAGTGTTCAAGCCAATAAATTTCGTGGTAAGATTTTATGAATTCCTTTGCGAGATTGAGAGATTGCCCCTCGAGGAATTATATGGTTAAACACCGTGAGTTATGTAATTGGGGCTTAGGAAACACTAAGAGTGTTTGAGTGACTCGAGTATGGTTGTAATTTCCATTGTATCACTTAATCTGGAGTTGAATCTTGTGCTGCTCTCCTCGTAGAATAAGTCCCACCGACCAAACCGCCTAAATTGTCTCGCAAGGAATTATAGGGCTAAATACTGTGAGCTATCTAATTGTGGGTTGGGAAAGTGTTTGAGTAACTCGAGTATGGTTGTAATCTCTATTGTATCGCTTAATCTAGAGTGGAATCTTGGGCTGCTCTCCTCGTGGAATAAGTCCCACTGACCGAAGCGCCTAAATCCAGTGTCCAAATTATCCTTGTTATGTTTATTATATTGTTCGATCACATGTTTCTCACAACAACTTTTCTTTTGTTATATTGGAAAATCTGGTTATAATCCGCATAATTTAACATGATTATTAAATGGTCTCCATGGAGTTTTTTGCAATAGTGAGGGAGGATGAATTCATTCCATAGTTGATGCGATTAATGGTTAAATGTAGCGAAATTTCTGCAATTCGGTACATGTTGCAAAAAAAAAAAGCACTGCAGACACCAAATATCTGCTATAGTTAAATGAGATTATGATTATGATTATGATTCTGAAATATCTATTTGTAATTGGATGATTGACATGTTCTTCTAGCCATTAGTCAGTAGTCCTTTTCTCTCTCTCAAGTTTGTCTGTCTGTATACAGGGAGTTGGCTTGAAGCTGGATGATGCACTTGCATTCTGGAGAGCTGAATTCTCCCAAAAGGTAAGTTGATCTATTATTTTTGCATCAAACATTAGCTTCTCAAGTGTTCTGGTTATCTGAGATCCTTTTCCTTTAATTCTTATGTTTAGAAAGTCATGGGCAGTGTCATTTTTCTCTTGCTTTCCTCTATTTTAGAAGAAAAGGCTAAGGGTGAAAAGATATGTAATTATTGGTCATCTATCAAGCTTATGCCGCTTCTCTTCACAGGCACATGTAATTATTGGCATGAGAAACTGCTATACATGCTTCTAATAGGGGATCATGCCTAATTTATGAGATTCGATGCATGCTAATAAATAAATAATAGGTGCACTGGCGTACTGCAAGGTATTTTGCTATGCAAGCAGACATTTGAGTGCATGTGCACACTAGTTTGCATTTTCTTTGAAGTAGAGAAAAAGAATGGTCTAAGAGGTAGCGTATATGTGGCTCACTATAGCCATTGTTTATGGCAAGTGGAAAATGGATATATTGATATTCAAGTACAGATTTGTTAACTGGTAAATAATCAATTTTGGAATTCCTCTGTTGTTCTCCAACATGAACCATGTTAACTTTGAGGTCTTAATGTAAATTGTAAAGCACATTTTAGAGGTTGATAACCACTCGTACCATCACTTTGCATACATAGATTGGTATGTGTGGGTCCTCTGTACATGTTAAGTTCGTGTCTTTATTCGCCAGCAGGCATATGTATGTGCATGCGTGCTATGCGTGGGTTCTTATACGTATGTTGTGAGCATATGATGCTGCTGTTTGGATGTACTTGCAGAAGATATGGTGACTAGTATCACATTCAATATTTATTAGGATTCTAGTTAATGAAGAAAAGTTGCCATTTTGTTGGAAATTGACTAGGATTAATTGTTGCTTGTCGCTGGTAGTGTAATTTCGATGCTTTGATCTTCATGAATGTGTATTCTTGGTTCAAGAGGAAATGGGGATTAAAGGAGAGACCATCTCTCTCTCTCTCTCTCTCTCTGATGATGATGATGATGAAGAAGCACATCTACATAGTATTGTAAGCCCATAGAAACCCCAATAACTCATGGACCTGTAAGACACTAGCCAAAGCCTAAGTGGGTGGCCCAAATGCAAGTTTGCTTGCATTTGTTGGCATGGGTAATGAAACCTGTTTCATGTGTCTAATCCACACGAATATCTGTTCTTTAATAAGCCAACATTATAGGGTTGCCATATCGCTTGCTCTTAGAATTGCCTTGCTCCTTAGCAATACTTGAATTTGCAACATATCCTACTTGAGGCCTCAAAGTTTCGTAAGTACTGATTTCAGTACAATACTCTTCTTCATGGACTTGCCATGCAATCGAATTTCATTTTGAGAAATTTTTGTTCTTATTTTGGTTGAATCCACACATGGTCATAGAGGTGTTGCTTTACTTACGGAGATCTTGCAACTGATTTGACCCCGTAAGCTTTTGTTAATGAGCGAAAGGTGTTGCAGGTGTTTCTGACTAATTAGGCATTAATACCAATTTTAATCCAGAAAACCAACTCAAAGCAGCCTTTTTCAAGGGACTGCTGGGTTCAAAATTAAGCATATGAATGGTTTGGAATTGGGTAGAGACTTGGCATTGTGTTTTCTGTGGTGTATTGCTCATAGTTTTTAATGCATTTGTTGGGGGCAACTCAAATACTGCATCATTGGATATATTATTTTCTTGTAGGTTGGTGCTGAAAGGTTTGAAAAAGAGTATGCTTATAACATACGACACGGTTATGGAAGAGAAGGGAAAAGAACAGTAAGCATTCTTTATTTCTCCCTCACCTTTCTTGCAAAAATGGGGGTAACCTATTTGATAACCAGTTACATGATGTTGTACTTGTTCTTTTTTGGGAGTTGCCACAACAACGTGACAACTTGCATTGTGAAACCAATATTCTCTTTGCATATCCCTTAGCTTTTGTGAATTTAATGTATCGTCATCTTTTTGTTATTGTAGGATTACACACCTTTTTCTTGTCAAAAGGTCATTTCATCAACTCCTGGTGTTGGGGATCATCATGGGTGTCCTTTCCGACATTTCAGGTTCAATTCAAGTGCTAATGATGTTTCATAAAGCATTTGTGAAGGCAAAACATTTTAACTGCCAACCTCTACTCGTAAGGTTATGTACATGTCAATTTATGAACAACACCAAGGAGCAAGGAGAAGGCAACACTGATTTTTCTGCAGTCACGTCTTTTTAGGCCATGGAATTAGTGCCATTACCATATTCGCCTCATAGTCCTAAATCATCATTGTAAAGCTTGCCAAATACCATCCTTGTGCTGCATTCTAGTTCTAGCCGTCATGTAGGTTTTCACTCTTTATATATTGGAATAGCATCCCAGTTTAATGTTGCTATAAAACATTTTCAAAATAATATTACTATGTTTCTCAAGAAATTTCTTCAAAGAACTCGCCTACTTTTCATGTTGTGAAACATGGATGTGGCCTGAAGGATGTAGTAGAGACATTTTTGGTCTCTTGTTTGACCATGCTTGGGAACCTGCTGTTTTTCAATATTGGATAGCAAATCCTACATAACTTGAAAACCTTGCTAAAATGTAGCAATAGTTTGTTAAGCGCCTATGGCATAAATATTATGTATTCCGTGGAAGAAAAGTCCAGATGTCTTTTGTTTAGGTAACAGCGAGGTGATAATTGAATTATTTGGCCTCACTCATTCTTTTCCTCCTCAACTCTTGCAAGGAGGGTAGGGTGTTGATTGGGCATCTTACATGTTCCTGACCTCCAGGATTATGATTGCAGTCTCATTGTTTCACATATAATGCAACGACTGTTATGTCATCAATGTTGACAAGTAGTTCCAGGTTGACAGTATGATTCAATATAACTCCCAGGTGGATCGCCTATAATCAGCTGCTAACATTTAACTACTATTTGATAATGGGAGAAGGCGTGGATTTTTCTGGACAGGGTTCATAATCTAAGCTGCTTGTGATTCTGTAAAATTACAGTCAATGCTTTTGTACAATTGATCTTGACTACTGGTATTAAATTTTCTAGGCTGCTCCGGTGCATGTGAGTAACTCAAATTCCCTATTGTATGAGGTGGGCCCTGTGTGGGACCCAACAGCTCTAAAGTTGCATGAGTTTGGCTTACCTGCACTAGGTGCAGCCAAGACTTGCTGTGGCTACAAGATTGCATACACAATTCTTCTTATTTCTATGACTCAAGTATTTGTCTCGGCTCCTTAATTGAAGTTTTATATGCTTGTATGGATTTTAATCTGTAGTTAACCTCATAGATTACTTGTCATATGCTTTTTAAGCCAACACTATTGCATCCATCTTTTTGGTAATATCTATAGTGCAACATCTGACTCCACATTACAACATTAAGTTGCTTCTGAAACATAACAAAGACAGTATTTATACTGAGCCATACATGTTGATCTTGGTTCATCAATTGTATGTGACAGTGAAGAAAATCTAAGGGCTGCTCTTGGTAGAATGGGAGTAGGTAATCGAGGAATGGACGACATAATTGACAAAGTGCGAAACCGACATTATCAGGTCTGAAAACACACCCCATAACTTGCTTCCTAGAGCATGTTATTTCCCTTTGATGCTGAAGTGTTGCTCATGAATGTTCTTTTCGCATGAATTTAGGTTGCGTGTACATTAACATTTGAAGCTGTTCATGGATCAACATGTGATGCTGGCATCAATCATCCCAATCAGTACTTTATTGACAGCCAAAAGATTCTGCAGTCTAAGGTGAATTCTCTTGATAAACTACTCAATGTTGTTGGGTAGAAAATAAAGCATTCAAGTAACGTCTAAGTTTTGTAAACTCAAAGTGATAAACAAATGAAGCCGTGAGATTTGAAGGCCAGATTTGGCCATATTATTTCAAATCTCAATATGTATTTAGCACTTTATCAACGCCGGTGGAGTACATGCACTTGGATAGTTGGCATGTTCTATCAGGTTAGATTGGTGCAAAGATGGACATAATATGTAGGTCCCTAATTTGAGGCACCTCAATCGAAGCCTATCCATATTGTTTTAGGGAACCTATTATGTAGGTCCAAATATATATAATTAAATATGATATATGCAAGTCCTTTTTTTTCGGCTGTAGCTAAATCAAGACCATTTGCCAGGCTAGAATTGTGGCTCAGCTGAAGCCTGATGCAACTATCAGGTTCATGTCCGTGTAGATTATTGCTATTAGAAATACTTTGCCGTTGAAAGTTGGAAATGAGTGTGAAGTCTGAACTTATATGTCAAATAACAAATCCTTCCGACTCCATGGCAGACTTGAGTTCTCACTAACCCACAGCACAGTTGTTACCTTCGGTTTACCAATCGGTGTCACATTTACGTCCTAGGCTGTGTGGGTTCCAGAAGTAATGGGCTGCCGTGCTAATAGCAATCACACTCCAAAGCCAAGGTGCATATTGCATCTGTAGTCCCCGTGATTTGCACATAGGGGTCAATGATGTTAACTCCATTTCACCACTCAAATTCGGTCGACGTAAGCCTTCCACAAAACGAGTCATCTTTATGAAGAAAAAGGGTCTCCCATTCCTGAATCATATTAGTACACTTAGCTATATATAAAGCCTCCATGAGAAAAATAGTAGATCCTGGACATCAAAAAGGTTAGAGGTTGCGAAGTTAGTCCCCACTGATTGACTTCTTGTGATAGCTGATTAGCAGCTCTTAGAATACATGTCCATCAAGGATGTTGAAGAGACAATTATCTCGCTTGCAAACATATCAAACTGTAGTAAGCTTTGAAAGTTGTAGACATCAGTGATGACCTCCCCAGTGGAGTAGAGTTCTTGTCTGCTAGTTATTTTGCTGACTGTTAAACAACCACTTTCAAAGACCATTGGTGACATTGTGCTGCTCATGCCTCTGCCATCAATGGTGCATAGGAGTTCGATGCCTCAGGAGTTCTTAACGGTCGATATCTCGGCTCTTTCCTCTCCTTTAGCAATCCCCATGTACTATCGCCTGTGATGTAGGCTAGTAGTTCTAGAACCATTAACCATCGCTCTGGGGCTTGGCTTGTCGATCTTAAAGAATGAGTTTCAATTGACCAGTAGTATTAAACATCGTCTTTAGTCACATGATAAATGAGACGCTCCTTTAAGCCTCAGGTGTAAACCTTGTCCTATGCAGTAATGCAACTTGCCTGTCCATGTTTACGTTGGTCATACATCTCTGCATGAATGATTTCCTTGCTTGCTTTGCATTAGTTAAAGAAACTGGCTATTTGCTTTTTTTTCTAGTTACACTTACTAACTGAATTGAGATGACTTACCCTATTTCGTAATTTATAGAACCAGACCACCATGTAAAGCAGAAGAATCTTTGAAAGTCACTAAGATCTGATCATGTTGCCACATTCCCAGGTTTGAATATTTCTTGTTCTTTCATTTTCGAAACTAGCTATTAATTCTCTCGTTCTCAATTGTTTATGCAAATAGTATATATAAGTTGAGGACCTGCGACTACAAGTTCCCTAGCTTATGCATGCTGAACATGATTTTGCCATTTTTTTCTCTTTTCTGAATAGGATTAGTAGCTTCTTTAGGTTCTTCCTCTCTGATTAAGAGATGTTTGTAAATGTCTCGGTGCATTCAGTGAAGGGGCTAAATCTGCTTTATATCTACTGCTGCTGCTGTGGGAGATTTTTTATCTGTCAATTTTGTATCGACCAGGATCTTATTTTGTAAACACTGTGCTTTCTTTGTTGAGTATTAATCCATCAGTTGGAATTACCAGTCACAGTGAAATTGTATTGTTAATTGGACATTTACTTTTCTGTGTGCTTCGTGAGATCTGGGAAGCACCTAAATGGTACCTAATAGCAAATCAGAATTCAAGAGAATCTGTCTTGAAAAGCCTTCTTGACAATTGCAGATAGACGAGGGATCATTTTCTTAACCATACAATTTGTCACTTTCAGCCTTGTTGGGTGGGTTTATGTCATGGACTTTTGTATCTAGCGAAAGGATGGTTAGATGAAGGGATCAAAAGCATTTAGAAAATTTTGTATTGAGTTTAATGGCTTGAGTTGGATAAGCATGGACTGTATTTGCAAATACCAGGATGAGTGATTAGAGTCTACCCATTTCTTCAGGATGTTAGACTAAATTGATTTCGGTTAGAACAACTCAAAAAGGATGTGGAGATTTTCCCCATTGAAGATCGATGAGCTGTGTACGGTGGTTGCTGGATTCTAGTAGAGAATGTAGGAAGGGTGCATATCCTTATTTTGACAGTTTCCTATCGATTTTTCCTGTAATTATTTAGTTTCTAAGAGATGGAAATTAGATGATGGGTATGAGGAAGTACGGTTGGTTTGTGGAATTGTAGATTAAGGTTTGGATCCAATTCACGGATATTACTGTGTTTTGTTTTGACCGTCATTTTTCATTTATTTTAACCATAAGCTGTACAGCTTTTCCAAGTTCTGTTATGTTGATCAAAATAAAGAAAATTTTCATGAATGAAATTTGTTGCCAAACTATTAATTGAAAATCTGTCGCATTTTCCTTTCAGCGTAATCACCCAGCTTCTTGGATGCCGCAATCATTGAGTTGTTCGTGATTCCAAGGAAAGCATCCTGTTGTAAATTCTCAACATTGACCTGTCCGACCAAGATCCAATTATTACATATAGGATCTGGTGTATTTATTTATGTAGTCAGGGTAGTCTTCGATACAATTATAGTCCATCATATAGCAAAGCCATTGAAAACTCTGGATTAGTTACATTTATCTGGGAACTTCTCTGCTACTTTGTTTTAAATATTAAATGTTGCTGCCAAATCTAGATTTATTTAAGGTTCCGCATTTCAGAATCTCGAATATCCAAGCTCCTGTTGCAGGAATAGCTGCCTTGTGTGGCTGTCTTACTGCATTTTTCATTTTGTGGCTTCCATCTCAATTTCTAAAGTATGGTCTGTCAACAGAATGAGATTCGTAGGTCTCTATTCTAAAGCTCACACAGTGATGCCTCGGTTGGTTTGTGACCGACCGTTCACGGTGCTATCCTAAGCGACGATACGCCACAGTGCACTTGCCATCGTTGATCAGCTTGGCCTAGACCTTAGTGAGTTGCGCAGAGACTAATTGCTTGGGACTAAAGAAAATAAAGGGAAGGATGAAGCGCTCTTGAGAATAATATGAAGGACGATGAAAGAGGCAGACGATTTTCCCGACTTGGGCTTGATGGGCTATGTGGCACTGGGCCTCATCCTCGCTCTCGGAAAGTAGGTTTTTTTGGCGGTTTCATTCCCTTTTCATGAGATTCTAATCTTTCGCTCTGGAATTATTCTTGGCTCTATGATGAGTTGATTCATCGATATCTGACTTTTCTATATAATAATGAGGTAAAAGAAGATTGAAAGGTAGGAGGAGAAAGGAAGGTCGTCTTAATGCAACTTCTGAGCAATTTACCGATGAGAAGAAAGAGGTGAATGGCAAGCCGTGCATTCATTCATAACTTCTTCGACAATAATGTGCAACAAGAATCAGAAGGGACTATTGATTTCCCTTTTTCTTATTAATTTTCTTCTTTTCAAGATTATGTGGGTAGGAAATCGGAAGACAAGTGACACTAGGCATTTCGATTGTCAAATGAGCATCGGGAATCTAGTTGTCCTTAAACCTACCTAATGTTGATGGGGTTATATCCTGAATTGAATCAGAACAATCACACAGAATGAAAATTGACACACAAGTTTACCCAAATTCACCTCAGAATAGAGTTACGTCCTGCAAAAGGATTCAATTATGATATTTAGGTTTTTTTACAACCACACATCACACTCACATAAGTACAATATATATAAGACTTAAAATGGGCCTAAAGCCCAAGCATATCCGAATCCTTTTAATCTCACAACAAATGCAAAAATAAAAAAACCAATGTTGTTTTGGTGGCGCTACCCCCGAGTCCCCGCCCGCTCACCGGCGAGCAAGGCCGCCATCCACTCACCGGGGAGCGGAATCCTTGCCCGCTGTCCGGGCAGTGTGACCCCCGACATTCCATGCGTAAGGGTCACATATCATCGGTTCATACTTTGATTTTCCTAAGCTCACGTGGGCATGCCCGGTATGAGAAATAAGGGTCTCCGAAGTATTCGCCAACTCCAACAAATGTAACCCTGAGTAGTAATTATGCTCTCGGTCGAAAACAGCCTCCCACTTGTTGTTCGAGGTAGAAAATAGGTTCTTTGGTGGGTTAGTTGAGGTAGCTGAAGTAAAGCCGTTGTTAATGGCTTTCATGCCGCGATAGCTTTGCATGGCGTACTACAGCGTTACCTTTTCTCAGTTCCGGCATTGTAGAAAAATAAATCGGCCATGTACGATGATTGACCACACTATTCGTATGCTGGTAGTGAGCACAAGGAAGTTTTCCGTGATATTATAACAAGAGGTCCTTTATTGACGTAGGTGACGTTAATTCTAGGAATTCACTCACTATCTAAATTAACGGTGAGAAAGGTGACTTGTGTTGGAAAAATTTAAATCTATAAACCGTGCATATCGCATAACAAGTAAAATCATCTTCACGGTCTATCCTTGAAGCAAAAATACTAGCTTGCATTTGTGGAGGAGTTTCGAAGTACTCAAACAAGTCACGACACTTCCTTTAGAAGCTTAAATTTAAGGGAAATGACATACAATTCCTCTGCTTTCTTTCTCTTTTACTAAATAATCAAAGGGACCTTTTCTTCTTGTAGAGAAGTAATTGGTTGGATGCTCAATGCCAACCAGCTCTATTCTTTCTTAGGCTACACCATCAAAGATGGAGGCGCAGCCGTAACGCGACACGACACGCATAGACCAGACTTTGGTTGGGGAGGGGGATCCTCTTAGCCCACAATGAACAACATAAGACATGTCCTTAAGTGGGCAATCATCTACTCTACGGTCGACGGTTCATAGGTTGCGTCGATTCTTGTCCGAGAACGATGTTTACCTAACGTCCTTTGCCCTTTGCCCTTTTCTTTTCTGCTTTTGACCTGTTGTGACATTCATTCTCCAATCGAAGCAAGTCGTGCTGTGCCATAAACTGCAACTACTTCCTTTTGAGGGTCGAGTCCGGGGAGTTGATCATACATTTGCGTGGAATGAAGAGGTCGATGGTGGCCGAAATGGCTAATCATAGTCGTGTTTCTTTATCCGGCAAGTTGGATTCAGCACAAGCAGCTATCATCTTCCTGTTCCGTATTTTTAGCAGAGTTGTTGCGTTGAGATACATTCCGTGAATCAAGATTTTAAATATGCGAATTATGAATCGTGAATTGAGAGCCGAATGGAATGAAATGGAATTGATTAGTAAGATCTAGTGAAGTATCTAAAATTAGTATTTTGTGTCATAGGCGTCGATAAAATTTGTAGATAACATCATAAAATCTGAAAAGGTGGGAACGATATATGATGTATGAAAAAGAAATCTCGATTTCAAGTAAATTGGATGATTCCTATTTATAAAAATAAAAAATAAAAAATCTTCCCATTGTTTTTATTATCGTAAGGATTGCGTTCGTATGTGAATTGCAAATTTTGGTATGTCATTTTATTAAAATTCAGTTTCAATGATTTTACAAGTATAAAAACTGTAGCATGCATCCCAAAAATATACGGCAAAGTCACATCATTTGATAGGTAAATACACAAAAAAGTTGAACCGCTCAAATCGTTGGATACGTATCAAATTGCTTGCCATTAAGGAGATTGGTGATTGGCCTAACAGATTCATACCGCTTGGTCCTCGAGTCTAATCGAATCGTACAATACAAATTGATAATGACTGATCCTGATAACTAGGATATTTAGGAATTGAGTAATCTCGAACATATTGGATTTGATTATGTGGTTTTCGTGGCTAACTTGGTATGCGAGCTTGGGAAAAATTACGAAAAAAGTCGTAAACTTATTGTACGAGTGCCAATTCAGTTATAAATTTTTTGATTTGGTCAATTAAAACCTAACTTTTTTACGATTTATTGATATAGTCATTCTAGCTAATTTTAACCGAAAATCGCTCACGTGCCATATAGGATAGCCAACGCATACATTTAGGATTTTTGGTAAAAATTAGTCTGAAAGACTACATTAATAAATCGTCAAAAGGTTTAGGGCTAAATTGATCTAATTAAACAGTTCAAGACTAAATTGTCATTTGTACAATAAATTTAGGACTTTTTTTTTATATAATTATCCCTACGGGCGTGTAACCTTATCTATGAAATATTAAGTGGTTGAATGTTGTCAATGGGTTGGATTGGTTAAACTAAAGGGAAAAAACAAATTAAAATTAAAACCCATGTGAGGGGATTTTTATTTATTTACGACCTCTACTTATGACATTCTTTCTGAAATTCGAAATTATAAAAAGAAAATTATATACTCCCCATGTAAATATCTTAATATTTTGAGAGGTATAAGTGTTAACTAAGGGTGCATTCGTTTGGCGAAAAATGAGTGATTTGAAAAATATTTTTCGAAAGATGATTGTTTATATCGTTTAGAAAAATTAGTCAACAAAAATATTTTCATCATCAATAACAATCTATGCCTAACTATTTTCCTAGGCAATGAAAAAATTTTCCATTCATTCATTTTTCTACACTATATAAGCGATCATTTTTCGGAAAATGTTTTCCAAAAAATCATTGCTTTTATCGTTTAGAAAAATTAGTCAATAAAAATATTTTCATTATCAATAACAATCTATGCCTAATTATTTTCCTAGGCGAAGAAAATTTTTTCCATTAATTCATTTTTCTAAACTATATAAGCGATCATTTTTTGAAAAATGTTTTCCAAATCACTTATTTTCAACGAAACGAACACACCCTAAAAGTCAATATATTAGCGTCGCAAAATCTACAGAAAAATCGAGAGTAAAAGTAGAATTCAACCCCAAAAAGTCTTTTGAACTTTTTTCATTGAGGTAAAGTCCCACTCCTACCTACTCAGTGTTGAGAGATGTTTCTATTTAATCATCTATACATGCCTATATAGCTTCGGTTCAACGGTATTTTTTTTTTTTTGTTATGATTAGGTAGCTTTCGGTTCAATTTTCGCAAGCCATAAATTTCCTTTCCGGCTTAGCCGCATTGGCTCCATCCTAAAAACCTATCATTCACACTTTTCTCCATGTGGCCAAATCCTACTATGGTCCAGACACGGGCTCTGTTTTTCGTTCTCAATTTTGACTAAACATGCACGCATTACGTTGACCGGACAACCTTTGTTCGTGTAAACAACTGACGAACTTATCACGGGAAATTCCACAAAGCATAGCCAACGGAACTCAAAACAGACATCAGAACGTGCTGCAACGAAGCTAGGATGTCTGAAGAATGAATGAAAGGAAGGCGATAAACACGTGGAGTAAAAGGAAAAGGATGAGAAAAAGGAGTAGGACATGCCATTATGGGAATTGAAACTTGAGGCTAATAGACAATATTTAAAGTTGCTAGGTGGGGCGAAGGCGGTACGAATTGCAGTTGCTTCTCGCTGTTTCTATGCAGTGTCCACACAATACAAGGACGCCAGCAAGAGGACCATCGCCTTTCATTCTAACTGGTCTGCTTCCAGAGGATTCACGTCGACAAATCAACATCAAACAAGACCAAAACGTGGTCATATCATAATTTCTGACTTGGTACATGGCAGAAACAAGTTTATACAGCTAACCGTGGCTTATTAGGCCGAAACTTGGACTATTAGTCTGTCATAAAATCGCGGTAGCGAACCCGTCAATACGTCCGGTTAAACCCACGTTTACTCAATAGGTTAAGTTAATAAGTTATGAGCTTATTCCATGCCGCACCAACTCCCCGATGAGTAGAGCCGTCAAACGGGTGGGTCGGATCGAGTTTGGATTTGGTCGAAAATTGTCTGACCCATACTGACCTATTTTTATGCAATACAAAATTAGCAACCCATACTCGACCAAACCCATTCTCATTGACAATGAGAGATTTTTCTAACAAAACTCATTTGGAGGGGGGCTACCGATTGACTATCGACTCTGATACTGATTGTTAGGAGCACGCAGCGGATATCCGATATCTTTATCTGGAGAGATTGCCAGGAGAGAGCACATGTTCAATCCTATCAATATATCCAGTTGGACCCACCTGCAATCAAAAGTTTAAACCAATATGTTACGGGCCAATTAAGATATATTAATTACTCGATGCCATAGTAATTCTCTGACGTGAGACTTTTTTAACACAACTCATACACGTACCTCATTATAAACGTGTGATGCTTGTGACTTTTACTCATTCATTTGCACTATTCATTTCGAGCTTCGACTCCATCAAATACTGTTAGAAGAGAACAAGGATTTAAACCCCATTCCTTTACGTCTATCCCCCGGTAACCAAACAGACCCCCTTCACGTCCTTTTGCGGCCAATACTATTTACTTCTCCTTCCCCGATCGACAATAGTCGCCGATGTACTTTCAATTCCTCGTGGCTTGAAATAGGTGACTTTCCCCGGACAATGTCGAAGGTAAATTGTACAGGTTCGTAGGATAACTTATCGAATTTCTTGTCTCGTTGGCCATGATCTAGCCGACACATCAATCGATCGAGGAACGGTTCTGACCTCGTGGGTTGGCGTAGCGATGGAGAACAAGCTTTTTGTAAGTGGGTTAGGCTCACGAAACACATTCGATTCTGCCATCGCCAAGTGCAAATAACTCTATGTTCGGGCCACCTACCTGTGCTTTGACTCATCCCTTAACTGAACAATTGAGATTAGCATGATATTTTAGGAGTCTCGAATTTATCTACTTAAGTCAAAGTGCGCAAACGACAAGATGAAAAATGTAAAATTAAAATTCGGTCCGTCTCCCATTCAAACTTTGACTTCGAAATCTAATGCTGAGTCGGAGATGACCCGACGATGATACTTGTGCAATGAAGAACCAACGAGAGATGCCAAAGAACATA
Organism: Metrosideros polymorpha var. glaberrima; assembly: GCA_001662345.2. Classification (NCBI taxonomy): domain Eukaryota; kingdom Viridiplantae; phylum Streptophyta; class Magnoliopsida; order Myrtales; family Myrtaceae; genus Metrosideros; species Metrosideros polymorpha. The sequence goes on from BCNH02000008.1 coordinate 37,702,146, forward strand.
GCCACAAGAAAGTCTTCTTGCCATCGCCAATCAAATGTTGTGCGTAAGGGCTCCACTGATCTAAAGTGAAAACCGACAAGGTCTTGTACTAACTGCGCAATTCTTGGTCGCTTTTGTGCCTCAGATCAAGTGATAAATCCTTCATTCCCGCGAAATAAAATCAAAGAAAAAAGTAGGACCGGGGGCGCTTTTCCATCGTCGCGAGCGATACCGAACACTAAAAAATACGTATGGAAAACGACATGTTGCGCGAATTGAAAGAGTCCCGAACTTCCGATCGATTACGCGTCGACGAACGATAAATTACATTGACGGGAAATGAAAGCGGCACCGAGTCTCTTTCTCTATCGTCAAGATTCCAAGACACAAGAAGGGGGGATGAAATTAAGAATTGATGTGAATATAAAGTGTAATCAATGCTAATATTTGTTATAGACTCCATCCCTCGCAAGTCTCACGAAAGAAAAAGGACAAAAGGTGAAGTGGAGGTGATCCGACTTCGGCTCGAAGATAAAGAGAAAGCACAACTAGACGTGACTCCCGTGAAATGAAGTCTTGCCATTCCTAGTATAAAGTCCGCTCGATATTTAATGTCGATCCCGATCATGTCCACCTTAAAATGGCAAGTAATCCGACAGTTCTCGAAGTACCTGTGGGGCCCATTCAGCGTCGATCCTCTGCCGTCGGATCTTCGCAAAAAAAAAAAACATCTCCGTGGTCCGCACCTCGGCTCGCTTCTCGTTTACGCGACTTATGGGCTTGGACAAAATTGTCACCTTTAGACATAGGATTATATGGAGGATGATAGTGGCCTCCCGATACTAATAATGTCTTATGTAACTTGATATTCAAGATTGTTTCCTCGAAAAGGTGTTGATGAATCACCTCTCAATATATCCGAAAACATGTTCCACCGGAATTGAATCGATCGTGAAAATGCCTTTCGAGTATATATGGATCGATGAGAGAATCGCGAAAACTTATGAAGGATCCTTCGTTGATTTTGAATATGGAAGTAAATGACAATAAATTTGAAGGAACGGAGTTGGGAGGCAATCGCAGCCAGTCATTTAAATTGTAGAAAAGCAAAGATAAAGATAAATTGCAAAGAACGTTGAGTTCTGTGATTGATTGAAGTGTTTTACAAAGAGTATGACGTGGCTATTCAAAGTATATAATTGACGGTTGCGGACAATTATGGAATTAAAAAAGACAACTTCCCAACTTACTTTCAAAACAAATAACTCTCTAATCCTATCTGCAGTTACAAGAAATTACATTATTCATAAATAGTTACAAAATCCTAAATTAGTGGCAATGAGCATAACCACCCAATAGTTACATATTATTAGGTAAAAAATTATCTATAAGAAGTTACATATCCGAAAATGTCGCTACTCGGTAGTTACATGTCAATGACTTTATCCCCTTCGTAGAAGGTTTTTATCTATAAATGGTGTTTGATGTCGAAAACTGCCTCGGCAAGTTATCGATGCTCTTCAAGTTGTCGACTGTTATTTACATCAATGATTTCTGCAACTCACCAGACTTTGCTATTATCGGTTAAATCTGTCACTTGTCCAGTGTAGCCAAAAGTTGGTCATTTTTTTGTCTCAACAAGAATACTTTCTCTTGTAACAATTAACAAATTCAGTGAGAAATGAAAGGGCGGGTTGGGTTTGTAGTTGCAATTAAATAGTTGGATCGACCAAAGGAGTTGCGACATTGAATTGGGTTGGTGAACTGGGACGGCCAAGCGAGACTAGTTGCTCGTGGTACTACCAATGTTGTCTTTGTTTTCTCACTTACTTTGTACTCTGTTCTCTCTTGTTTTGCCACTTTATGTTGGGACAACAACGAGTACTCTGAGAAAGATAATGAAGTAGCCTTCCTAGACGCTAGGGCAGGTACACCCACATGAATTGAAAGAGAGGGAGAGTTTCGTTTCTATCAGTCGGTCTACACTGTCATCTTCATTTCTCTCCTCCATCCAATTTACCATTTCCTATGGAATCCTCCCCCTCAAAATTGGAAGAATCGATCCCTATGCTTTTCCACAAAAGAGATTGATGCCCTTTTTCACACACATGGCCTGATATATTCTTTTTCCGTGCACTCATATGAAAGGTCCATCATTCGTATTGACTTGATAATGACACCGCAAGTACTCGAATTTTTGTCATTTTTACAATCAAGTACCTAAATTTCTTTTTTGTTCTATCAAATACTTCAACTTTTTCAAATTTGACACAATGCGAGGCCTCCTTTATATAAATTGTTGTGTCATGTGATTTTGCTAATGTGGCTCACTTAGTTAGCAAAAGTTAAGTCTTGTTGACAGGACTTGTTTACTTAGCAAAAGTTAAACCTTACGATGTGGCTCTCTTATTAAGCCAAAATTATTCCATCTTCGTTTAGAGAGAGAGAGAGAGAGAGGGGGACTTGAATGATTTTAGCGGTCCAAGATGTCCCCATCAACGTGGCTCATTCCAAAATGCAACATCAAATGTCAATATGGGCAATTAACGGCTATTTCAACGACATTAATGTTCGATTTGTACTATCGTCCATGATTTTAATGGAAATTTCATATTGACCCATGTCTAAAAATTTGAGGTACATAATTGAATTAAAAGAAAGTCCATAAACTCAATAATAAATTGGACAAAAGTTCAAGTGCTTGCGGTATCATTACCCATTTTATGAAATATTCTTGCTAAGGAGGGAGAGAAAGAAAGTGGTTTTTCTTTAGGTCTTCTAAAGACCCACATGGGTAACCTAAGTAAGGGAAAGTCAAACTTATAGAGAAGAAAATTGCATATATCAGTCTCTAAACTTCAAATATTTTTTCGATGTGATCTTCAACTTGTGATTGGCAAAATCAGTACCTTAAATCTGCGGAATTAGTTTTTTCCAATCAAATTCAAATCCCTCCGTCACCAATTCTAACAAATCGAAACATGCCGATTGGCGCCACCAAAAGTGTGATGTTGAAACGACGAATGCCTCGTCGGATAGAAAGCCATTGAAAAATTTATGCTTAATTGCACTGTGGACCGATGACGTTCTTGCCTTCCTGCAGTTTTGACCAGCGCAGTGCCAAATCGATTAATTGCGATGTCACTTATAGTTCGGTACCGACGGACGTGTTACCTTCCCTCTGGTGGAATCTGGACTTAATTGGAACAACCTTAGCGATCAAGGACTCGATCGCACAAACCGTAAAACCCGAGCATTGTATTGAAAGTTGATCGAACAGCCGAAACGATAGGAAGGGAGGACCCAATCATCAATTCAGAAGCAGGCACAAAAGTACAGAGGGACGAACCCACGCGTGTTCGATCTCTGTAGCCCACGAATCGTATTCTGCTTCGAAATATCTCTCGGCTCCGTCGCCATCACGGATCCATCCGCAATCCAGTTTCCATCCCGCACCGACACCTGCTCATTTCTGTACGTTTTGACCACAACCGCGTTGTGACAAACCCCATGTGGCCATCCTAATTACTGACGCGCCTATTTTGCTGGTCCCCCGCCATCCCCACCATTCATACGAATCGAAATATAGAAACCAAAACTCTTGGATTTATAAGGAAGAGATATGTGCACTGAAAGTCATAAAACTTATTACGAAAGTGTAATTAACTCATAAAACTTTCAAAAAGTACAATCAAGTCTCAAAACTTGTTAAATTGATGCAATCGAGTTATTTTGTTAACAACGTCAGTTTATTTAATGAAAAATGTTGACGTGACATTTTGAAATTTATTTCTCTCTCCTACGTGGCATTTTTTTGTTATTTCTTCTCCAAATATTATTTAAATTAGATTTAAAAACTAAGAAAAAAATTTATTTTATTTTAGAAAAAACTAGAAAAAAAAAAACTAGCAAGGCCTCGCCGTTGGGGTGCTGCTGCTGCCACCTATTGCGAGAGGGTTGCCGGCCCCGAGTGAGGCCTCGTCGGCCTGGGTGAGGCTTGCCCATTATGGGCAAGCTCAGGGCGAAGCCTCACTGGCCCCCTCGCCTGTGG
>BCNH02000008.1:37706237-37753427 GCA_001662345.2 Metrosideros polymorpha var. glaberrima
AAATTAGATTAAAAAACTAAGAAAAAAATTTATTTTATTTTAGAAAAAACTAGAAAAAAAAAACTAGCAAGGCCTTGCCGTTGGGGTGCTGCTGCTGCCACCTATTGCGAGAGGGTTGCCGGCCCTGAGTGAGGCCTCGTCGGCCTGGGTGAGGCTTGCCCATTATGGGCAAGCTCAGGGCGAAGCCTCACTGGCCCCCTCGCCTGTGGCTAGCGAGGCTCGCCCAAACTAGGCGATGCCGGCCTTGGGTGAGCCTTGCTAGCCCTCGCTTGGGGTGGTCGTCTGCCCCAGGTGAGGTCTGGCGTCGCCCAAATATGGGCAAGTCTAGTCGGCCCTTGCTTTGGCCGACAAGGCCTCCCTCGAGGCTAGCTACAGTCGCCTAGGGGGGTGGAGGTCGTCTACCCTCCAACAATAGGCGGCAACGTACTAGGGGCCTTGCCATTCTTTGTTTTTTTTTTCAACTTTGTTTTTTCATAAAATTTTATCTTTTTTCAGTTTTTAATCTAATTTAAATAAGATTTAAAGAAGAAAATAAAAAATGCCACCTAAGATAGATAAATTAATTTTCAAATGCCACGTCAGCATTTTCCGTCAAACAAATTGACGATGTTAACAGAAGGACTTGATTGTACCAATTTGACAAGTTTTAGGATTTGATTGTACTTTTTAAAAGCTTTATGATTCAATTACACTTTCGTGATAAGTTTTAGGACTTTCGGTGCACATATCCCTATAAGTAATGTGGTGAACGAGGCAAATCGCAGTACAAAAATTGTATGGAAACTTGTTTCTAAGTGAAACCCGAGGTAGGTCTTTCGGATTCATGAAATGTGATCAGTGTGATATGGTGGATTTAGTCAATACGATGAATGAGAATTCGAGGTTTCTATGGTCGAATCATTTTCTGAAAAGTCAATAAAATTTGATCATTATTACATTCAACTATCTATTGGAGACAACAGAAGATCGATGGTCAATGGATGTATTTATACCAATCATTTGAGCACTTATTTCTTACGACATTATGTATATGGATAAGACGCGGTCCGACTACATTAGAAAAATAAAACGTAGCGAGAGAGAAGCGGTGATGGGCGGCGACCACCATCGCCTCCGCCTAGCTGACTGGTCTTTGAATTTTTCCTAGTTCATTTGGGTTCGAATACTATGTGTTAAACAAACACCGGGAAAGAGAGAGAGAGATATATCTTTGCGAAGGTCACGACTTTGTTCACAATGAACGGCGAGGCTCGCCACCCTCGTCACAAATCTGGGGAAGGGTTGCTGAAGATGTGGGGGTCGACTCTCACCAGAGATAACAAAGAGGGGCAGACTGACAAATGTTGGTTGCCCCAGACATGGCCGCTCGTTGCATGATCATTGTCAGGGTAACCGACACATGAAATACCTTTCCTTTCCTTCTCTTTTTGTTGCCTGAGTGTCTATTTTGTATAGTTGTGATTGCGTCGCATGGGTTTGCTTGCTATGATCGTGTTGCAAAAATTAGTGTAACTTGTATACTTAGTACGTGTTCCAAAGTTACAATACCTCAAACCTACTGGGCGAGACTACATTTGAAAATTGACATAACACCGAGGACTTTGTTAACCATCTCATAAAATGCTATAATGTCTTTTCATAGTCGTAACTGCCGAAAGAAAACTATTTCTAATCCTAAGTCTTGAGATAAATTGGTAATGCGATACAGGGGATAATTGTCAAAAAAAAGTCCTAAACCTATTACATTTTTGCCAATTTAGTCTTAAACCTTTCAATTTTGCCGATTCAGTCTTAAACCTTTTTATGATTTGCCGAATCAATCATAATGTTATGACTGATTCGGCAAATCATAAAAATGTTTAGGACTGAATCGGCAAAAATGAAATGTTTAGGACTAAATCGGTAAAAGTGCAATAGATTTATGACTTTTTTGACAATTTTTCCCCCAATACAGGTTCTTGTAGTCATTTGGAAATGTGTTAGCAAATCGTTTTCCACAAAAGTTTTAAGGTAAGGGAAATGGACAAACAATGTCTACGTAACACGCTATACAACACTTTCCCTTGCGTGGAAGTCGGTCCTTATGCCCGTGATATGGGATTTGGACATAATTAAATCAAATCGATGACTGGAGATATATACTATACAAAATAAACTATTTTTCCTATAAATTCAAGCTATCGGGAAGCTAGCCGATAATATATGCAACGTCACAAACTAACATGTGCATATTAATAGTTTTCACCGGTGACAACAACCATTTTCCAAATCTTTTTCGATAGATAATACTTGTAATGTACATATGCTGACTATTAGAAGTGTCATATTTTTTATTTATTGAAAATCATTTGTTTCACAAAAAAGTTTTAAGATACGAATGAACGCTAAATCGGCGAAGTATCTTTAAAAAAACTATACAATATCTCATTTAATCTGTAATCAAATTGGACTGTAGAACAATCTGCACTTCTCCTCTTGACACGTGGCATTGACCGGGGAACTTCCGCATTGATCACGCCAGCCTCTCTGACGTGTTCCTCTCTACTCGAATAGCTCACCATTATCTTTCTCTTCCGGTCTCTGTTAGATCAAGATGTTGTTTCTCAAACTTTTTTGTCCTCCTCGTTCCTCCACCGTCCGATCAGACTTGAATTCCCTACAATACCATAAATAGAACCAATCACATTATATAAATAATAAGATAATTCATATAAATAAATTTCTTAAGTTGTAATTGATTCGATCCAACAGAATGAGCTCGAGTAACATTTTATCGCAAGTCATCCTTAGCGATTTTCCAAAGTCTTCCCTTCTACGTGGCAATAATACATGCACGAACCATCATGCGATCAACTAATTAAGGAGGGGAATTTTTTTGGGTCTGATTTTTATTGGGTGGTTCTGGTCTGTTAACATTGTAATTGCCCTCGGAGAACCGCCTCATGACAAAAAGTACAAAAGAGGGCTAAGTATTTCTGTTGACTTTACGGTGTGGAGGCATCCTAAGAGAGAGAGAGAGAGAGAGACCATGCATAAGTATGGCTAGACACAAGAAGGGTTACAGAAACAAGAAGAGATCTCTTTTGAAGAAGTGAACAAATCTGTGGGATTGTGGGTTGGTGACGAAAACAGCAAAAACAACAGAAAGGAAGAGAAAAAGAAGGGAGGTGGTGGGGAAAAGATGGGGAGAGGAAGGGTGGAGCTGAAGAGGATCGAGAACAAGATCAACAGGCAAGTGACCTTTGCGAAGAGAAGGAATGGTCTTTTGAAGAAAGCTTACGAGCTCTCCGTGCTTTGCGATGCGGAGGTTGCTCTCATCATCTTCTCCAATAGAGGAAAGCTGTACGAGTTCTGCAGCAGCTCGAGGTATTATCACCAAAACAACAACAAATTATTTCTTATAGCCTCCCTCCTAAGTTTACAAAAGAAGCAGCAAGGAAACCAAAGGGAAACCTACCATGTTTTCCTCTCTCTCTCTCTCTCTCTCTCTCTATTGGGTCATCTTAGATTCTCCAGATTTTGGTTGGTTTTTTAACCTTTTCTTCTGCTTCTTTTCATTTATTTCGGTTTGTGTCTTTTGGGGTGGTTCTTGAAGGGCGCGGTGTGAGATGGTTTCTTGCTTTTTTCAGTCTTCTTTGAGAATTTAGAGGAAATAAAGATGCTGTGTCTTTTTTCCTCTCTTCGATGTTTAGGTTTGAATGTTTTCTTTCTTTTTTTTGTTTCCTTTTTGATGAATGTCTCGGCGTTTTCAGAAGGTTGAGTGTTGCTTGGGTGTTAGATCTGCAAAAGGGAAACCATGGAAAGAAGCTACTGAGTCTTCTGTGGCTCCTTGTTTTGTGTTCTTCTTTCTTTTCTCTCTTTTTTGGGGGTCTCTTGTCTCCTTCCTTCTCTCTTTCCTTCTTTGGTTCACAATTTAATGTAAAGATCAGACATTTTATGGTAAGCCTGTTCAAAGTGCGATACGATGCACTGCCTTGAGATGAACAAAACCAATCTTGAGACCTGGTCATACCCTCACTATAATCCAATCTCTTTGGCTCCTTGATGTGGTAACAAAATGAAGAGCTTTTTAAGGATGATGCTGCGAAGATCTTCTGATCCGGTAAACCTCAAAACCTTTTCGGTTCCTTCCATGCAAAAGGGTCTCATGTGAAACTCAAATCTTGAAGACTGTCTGATTAATGAATCTCCTTTTCCTCTCTGAATCTGCGGCCACAGAAAAAGAAGCCGACATTTTTGCGGCAGATCATGAAAATTTGTCCTAGCAGAAACCATCTTTCAACCGACCCATTGGATCTTTCGGTTCCTTATTTCAGAATCTGTTGTGTTTAGGAGGGTCTCTAGCTCGAGGAAGAGGTTCAGTTCTTGTTTAAGCTTAATCGGCTTCACATTGTTTCTGGGTTCTTGTCTATGCCTTTCACCGAAGAGCCCCTAGTACGTTTGGGCATTCATATTCAAACTTCCTTTATTTTTATTTTTTTCTTCTGCAGATCAAACTTACTTGTGCAACTTCACTGCAGTTTTTCTTTCCTTCGGTAACGAAGCCTTCGAGAGACAGAAAAGACAGTCTTTGCGTTAAATCGATGTTTTAAATTTGAAGCACTGTTCTATTCTGTGTTAGTGTCGCCTCTCTTACCGCTGTGTTTTAAGCCATCTCTTTCTGTTACTTATGTTGATGTTGGGCAATCAATTTGATAGAACATCTAATCCAGACATCAACTTTCTTCCTAGGGTTTGATGTTCCCGAAGTTGATGGATGTCTAGGGTTTCCTCTCTCTCTCTCTCTTAATGATTCGTGTATGGATTTTCTCAAATGCGATCTACATCTGTCTGAAAGTTTTCAAGATGTGCCTCTTGAAAGGATTCATGTTATTAACCACGGGATCGCCCATTTCCTCATGCAAATTGCCCTTGAGACCGAACTATCCAATTTCCTATCTTTTAGTATTTTCCTTCTTGGCCAGAAACTATTCAATTTCCTGTCTGATTACATTTTTTCTTCTTTGTGATTTACGCAGTTGGTAATAAAAAAAGAAGTCGTACTCTCTCAAGCTTACGATTTTCTATGCGACACCAATGAATCCATAATCAAATTATTTGCCTTTTGTTTTCGTTGATCGGTGGATTTTCAAGCAATTGCTTCATTGGAAGTTAAACATACATGCATCGGGTTACAAATTCCTGCCGGCACCCTCAATTTACTCGATGTGATATTTTCAACGGCTCCTATTAATCTTTCCGAAGTTTTAGTCTTCAGGGCTCCTGTTGATATGCTTTTGTGCTACCTTAGCTTAATATCTTCAAAGCAATGATTCAGATAAGGTCACTTGCAAAGCGGTTCTGGTACTTGTGTACATTGCTCTTATCTTTGATTCACTCATTTTGAACATCTCCAAAGGAGCTTATTGTCTTCTCCAGCGATCAGCGAGTGCTTGAAAAGCACTTGAGAAGTTTCACCACATGTAGATTATAGTCCGCATAGCTATGTGCTTTTATCGATCATTTCTTTCTCTATGAAAATCGAAACTGCCCCTTAGCCATCAAATGTTCTAGTCTATTATACTCCTAATTCATATTTTTCGTGACAATAATGTCGTAGCATGCTCAAGACTCTAGAGCGATATCAGAAGTGCAACTATGGAGCCCTGGAGCCGAATGTGTCTGCAAGAGAATCCTTGGTAATGGACAGTACTGTTGGTCATAATATCTCTCTGAACATACTTTAGCTTTCCTCTATTAGCTAAATCTTCCTATTATTGCCGGTCCCCATCTTCAATGCCTGATTGTGGCTTGTTTTAACCGAGAAGCTTATGCACACACTCGTACACGTTTGTTCACTATCTATAATGAATGGTTTGTAGTTTGCTAACAAAGTATAATAAACTTACATGTGATTACATCGCATTAACTGAAAGTGTATGCTCTCTACTAGACCAATTTGCATGAGTGAATAAGGAGAAGCAATTGTTATTAACTAGTGATTAGTTTCTCGTCTCGTCTCGTCTCGTCTCTCTTTTCCCCTAGCTGGTCACAAAAGGTTGGTGTTTTTCTCTGTCTTTTACCATATGAGGAGCTACAGATTTCACACGAGCAAGTTTATGCTCTAGCTAATTAGCTATATACATCTGAAGCACAAACATGTCATGCAAATGCTGAACATACAATGGCATATTTGTTCGGAAAAATAAGGTCGTATGGTATGGCAAATCCATAATGCAACACAGCTATTTGTCCTTGATTGAGTTTGACTTGTCTCACATGCTTGTGGATGGATAAGTATTGAGGGGTGGAAGTTAAAAGGATCTGCACTTCGGGGAGTTAGTGATTAATTAGAAATTGTAAAATTTTGTGGGATCAGCCAATTGCTCCAAAAGCTTAAATTGTTAGATTAAGATGTGATTTAATATTTAATACCGTAATTGAAAGAAACATATATATCCTTTTTGTAATCAAGTAAACTGATCATGAACTTGATTAGCCAAACTTGTGAACTGAAATGAATGAAGATGAGTAACGATAATGGTTTGGTGGATGTGATCTTCAAAAGTGAAAATGAATGAAGAATGTTCGGGTTGGTGAGATAAAAGATGAGCGGAAGAGACAAAAAAAAAGGTTGTGGCTTTTCCACCCCAAAAATCCAGGGGCATGAGCATAGATGCCCGACTACCTGGACAATCGATTGTGTTTATACTGTAAGAAGATGTAACTTCATGGAAGGAAGCATCGTCGAAGTGGTACTGAAATTCGAGTCCAAAGTTTATCTACCTACGGAGAGTTTCTATTGCACGAACGAAAGAAAAGGCCTAAAAGATATTAGAAAAAAACCTTTTAGTCAATGAACTTCATATACTAAATCGAGCATAAAACAGTGCAAAAGTATTATTATTAAATTAAGTTATTTAATAGCAAAAAAGCGCTTGGTTATGGTATATCATGCATGTCAATTGTTGTTGCGGTTGCTTTTTCTTTTGTCTTTGCTGTAGTCTTAGTGGCAACCCCTCACAAGAAAAAAGAAGGGCTAAATGTGAATTATTAGCCGCATTTTGCTCTCATATGATAAGCCCTAGTGAGCCAGTAGGCAAGGGACGGTCGCCTAAGCATTCTAATAGTTTGGTCCATATACCTTTTTGATATAATTGATCCTTTGGGGATTGTGAATAACAGCTCTGTAAAATCCTTTTCTTTAGGATTTCCTCAAATGGTTTCTGTGAGAAAGATATGTTTACTGTAACATTGAGTCCAGTAACAGCAATTCAACATCTGCTACTTGTTAATTTGTTTAATCAAGAGACGGGGAATCTTCACGCTTGATGCGACATTGTCTGCAATCTTCTTGAACCGGTTTTAAATCTCATTGGCTGTCTTATGACCAATCGGGCCTTTAATTATGAAGTTTTCTCATTGAAATTGCCTAGAAATTTGGACTGAACAGCGAAAATCAGTGTCTAGTGACTAAATCTCCGCTCGTCACGAATGTTTCACTGAATTGATTGTTTGCATACGTTGACTAAATTTGGACATTTTCGCATTGAAATTGCCTAGAAATTTGGACTGAACAGTGAAAATCAGTGTCTAGTGACTAAATCTCCGCTCGTCACGAATGTTTCACTGAATTGATTGTTTGCATATGTTGACATTGATATACACCATGTCTGTCTAGTGAACTTATGTCAATGCAGTTCTTACGCCAAAACTGGAATCTGTAGATATGTACTGCATATTTGTTACCAAGGATGAAACTATTGCTTGAACCTGGTGAATATCTTCTAGCTCTTATTGGCCTTTTCTGTGGTCCGCATATAGGAGTTAAGCTGTCAGCAGGAGTATTTGAGACTTAAGGCTCATTACGAAGCGCTACAGCGAACTCAAAGGTATTGAAATTTCTATCGCCCTCTTAATTTAATTTCACCATTCGCGAGGTGCAGTTATTTTCCTATATGATTGGGGTTTATCTGTGTTACTAGGAATCTTCTGGGAGAAGAACTCGGCCCGTTAAGCAGCAAAGAGCTCGAGTCCTTGGAAAGACAGTTAGATGCGTCATTGAAGCAGATTAGATCACGAAGAGTAAGTAAATTTTTCATAAATTCTATTTTAGTCGCCTCCTGAGTCATTATCGTGAATCCAAGTCACCGTGTCAATCGCTGCTGCTAATGCTCAGCGATCTGCCTAACCTAGTGGCGAAACGAGGTAAAACAAATGGGTGAATCTGCCGTCGTTCTACTGTTGCACTACTAAAATACTGCAATTGTCAAGGCAGCTTATGCAAGAAGTGCGAAGACAGAATTGAAAAAGTCAATTGGATAACTTAGTTTCAAGAACACTGATATGCTAAGACATGTTCCTTTGGGGCTTGTTATGCTAAGACTAGTTTACTATTGTGCCTGTCGTCAAGATTTAGTTGATGATCCAAAAAGGCCCAAAGCTTTTATCTTGCACCTCCCCCTTTAAAGAATTTATCCTACTTTGCAAATTTATACCTCGCTAAATTGTATATTTAACCACGAAAATCTGACGAAACATTCTTAGTATACCTTCAAGATAACGAGCTATGTTATTCGTATTTTCGCTAGCACATCTGATCCCATGTTAAGCTTATCTATCTCGTCATCAGGAGGCATGTCGTGTAGTTATCTTTGTTGATATGACAAACCACCTGAAAGAAAATAGGGTTTTCAAGGATTTTGCACAATGAACTTTTTCAATTTTGCGTGCATTCGGATTTCTTCATCATCTTCTTTGATTTTGCAGACTCAGGACATGTTGGATCAGCTGTGTGATCTTCAACGCCGGGTGCGTCATCTTGCCAACCCCCAACTCCCTCTCTTAACTCTTTATTCATCTGCTTGCCCAGTCAATTGTTAATAGCAGCAATTGCACGCGCAGGAACATTTGCTCCACGAAGCTAACAAGGCTTGGAACCAACGGGTAGGCCATGCGTTCTAATCTAAGTTCGACAACTTGTGCATTACGTGATTTCATGAAAATCGCACGTACTCATTAAACTCATCACTCCAATCTCACATGAACCACTAAAACTTCGATCCGTTCACATCGTGCATGCGATATTTAAGTTTAGAAAGTATTAACGATTCGACAAATTACCTTGTCACCTTGACTAAATTGACATCATCATCAAATCCATGTCCTATTATAGGTTTGAAGGATCGCCTTCTCATCTCGACTAAGTTGATATTAAGATTTTGTCCCTCTGCATGATTATGGTTCATATTTACTTATGGACTTCTGGGTGATGGGCTTTTCAGTTGATGGAAGGATACCAAGTAAATGCTCTCCAGTTAAATCAACACGTCGAGGAAGTCGAAGGATACGGTCATCCGCCGCCGCCGCCGCCGCCGCACCCACATGCTCAGCCTCACTGTGAAGCCTTCTTTCATCCCTTGGAATGCGAACCCACTTTGCAAATGGGGTAAGAAATCCTCAATCAAGCCAATCGTCATGTTTTACTACAGATCACTCCTCGTTTTGGTTCCGACGAGTTCCAAGTGGTAACTTGTATAGGGGAGACAATTGGGCGATTTTGATGGGCTTGAGTCCATATCACGTCTTTCTATTCACGACCGAATTGCATTCCCACGTGGGATTGGATAGAAATTGGGTTGGGGTTTCCTTTGAAATTAATTAGATGATAAGGATTGGATCGGAATGGGATTTGATGGGCTTGAGCTCATGTTGCGCTTTACCCAAAGCACAATCCCTGTCATGACAAGCAACTAGTGTCCAACTCCATGTACCATAGTTGACATACTCTATAGTTGTCGTGACATTAGCGTTGTTTGAGGAGATTAGTTTTGCCTGCCTAGGTGGTGCCTAGTGAAAATCCTCTGTCTTAACTATTACTCTGTCCGTTAATCTTGGGTTTCTTTTCTTTTGGAATGATGGATCGCAGGTACCAACCCGATCCGGTGTCGTCTGTCGTAACGGGAGGGCCAAGTACAAATAACTTCATGCCCGGATGGTTGCCTTGAAGGCAACGAGGCTGATGAGCCCTTTTGTATCGATTCTAGCCACAAGAACACCAGTGTCCTCTGTCTGTCGTTTTGACGAATATGCCGAATCGATGATGCTGCTATTGACTTTAATTGTGCTGGATATTAGGAACTGTGTAACCCTAAATGCTTTTGGTCGTTTGATTGCTTAAAGCATTGGATTAGTACTTTCAAACCTGTCTAAAATAATCTGCCTCTACAAGATATATGAATATGTGCTCTTTGCAATTGGCTTCGGAGTCAATGGAGAACAAGAGATGGATCTTTGCTCTAGCCGCTCTCGGAGTATGACGTCATCTCATTAATTCATCCAACCAATCATGGACCGCCAGTTGTTGTTAACTTGATGAATATCCTATATCTTGATAATTTTCGTCTTGTGCTTCATGATGGGCTGTGTAGATGAGTGAAGTGATTCTTCTAAGAGCACACAAATGCTCGTCAAAGGATCATAACTTAAAAATACATAGCGAAAGCCATTAGAATCGTTGGCTGAAAAAAAACAAAAACAAGAAAGCCATTAGAATCAGAGAAGATCATTGGGCCGAATTGGATTTTTCGAGGGCCTAATCGGATCGAAATTTACCCCCACGGCCAAAAATCACCACTAGTTTCTCTAACATTATCAACATCAGAAGATTGTTGTTGTTGTGTACGAAGGTGAGGATGTTGATGAAGATGCATATTCTGATAATGAATCTCTAACTAGTCCTCATGTTCATAATTTTGAATAAACTAGTGGTGATTTTGAATGTGTGGGCAGATTTGGGATTAGACTAACAATTGAGGGTCTTATTTTTTTGACAAAAAAAAATTTATGGCAAAATTGAAACAGGACTTAAAGTTAGATTTTTTAAGGGAATTAGGTCATAAAAAATGTATAATTTATATTCATTTTATTGTATTTGACATTCATTAATCTATATTATCTTTTAAATCAAACATTTGGATTTAGGGTCCGTTTGTTGAAGGAAAATTGTTTTCAAAAAATTGTTTTTCAACTTTTCGATATTTGGATGATGGAAATCTAATCTATCTACATAAAACATTGACCATGGACTAGAAACAATGAGCTTATATTGGGGGAAAAAGACTTGTCTTTCTAATAAGAAGGAAAACACTTTCCCTAACCACCAAATAAAGGGAAAATTCCAATTAAGAACCAGAAGTGTAATTATATTTTCAAATAAAGGTTTGAAGTGGACCATGTTTCAATTAAGAGCTTGAAATGGCCAACAAGTCTCAAATAAGAGTCTGAAGTGGACAATATTTCAATTAAGGGCCTAAAGTGGTAAAAAAATCTCAAATAACAGCCTGATATAAGAATAATTTTGTATTTTCACTTTATTGATTAAATAAAATTAAATATTAAAAAAACAAGAAAAAAAAAGGAGGAAGAGCCGCCACCCTCGTCGCCGGCTCTCGATGACCCTCAGCGACCGACGCGAGGGCTTGGTGACCCTCCACCTCGAGCTAGGTGAGGGCCGGCGACCCTCGCTCAGCTCAGGGTGGAGGGTCGACGGCCCACCCAGATTTGGGTGGGGGGCCGCGACCTTTGCCCAAATTTGGGCGAGGGTCGCTGGGCCCTTGCCCGGTCGCTGAGGGCTGCCGAGGCCTTGCCAAGGGTCGACAACCCTCGCTGGCCCTTTTTGATCGATGACAAGGCAGCAGTAGAGTGTGCTGTCGCCGCTTGCCTTCTTCCTCCATTTTTCTTTTTTTCGTTTTTTTTAATAATTTTATTTTATTCAATCAATAAAAGTGAAAAAGATGAATGTCCTTACATCATGTCCTTATTTGAAACTTTTTGACCTCTTTAGGCCCTTAATTAAAATAGAATCCACTTCATGCCCTTATTTGAGAAAACAAGATCACTTCAGGCCTTTAATTGGAATTTCCCCTCGAATAAATGAAAACTAACCGTTTTCCTTGAAAATGATATCCATGGAAAATACTTTCCCTTATCACGAAGTTTTCAGTGAAACAAATGCACCCTTCATTTATTTCGCGAAAAATGAATGGTTTGAAATAATTAATCAATAAAAAATATTTTCATTACAGACAACAATATATATCTAAGCATTTTTGTGTACGATGATAATGTTTTTCGTTTATTCATTTTTATAAATGACACAAGTAATCAATTTAGAAAAAATTGTTTTTCAAACCATTCATTTTCCATGGAATAAACGCACTCTCATGATAAAGAAAAATGCTTTTGGAGAAATCTTTTTTCCGGGAAAATGTTTTCCCTTTTCAAAGTAGAAAATTCATTTTTCTAACTTTAAGCATGCGTGCTTCCTTATATCACAAATAATTTTCTATTGACTAATCATTTTCAGCAAATTAAATACTTAAAAGTCCAGAAAATTAATTCGCAAAAATTTCTTTCACTAGAACAAACACACCCTCAGTGTCCACCCCTAAAAAATCTCATATATTATCGAGATACGCTATGCTTTGTCGTTCTCCCTCGGACAGGAAACCGCACATCTTGAAAAACCACAAAACGTCAAAGTCTTCATTCGAATGTCCTCCACGGAAATATTTAGCGGATCATAAATCATTTGACACAGTTGTCGTAACAAGATGCTTCAGACAGCGACACCTGGAGGGCGAATTGATGACCGTGTCATCCATCGGTGGGATTCTGAAGCGGTCTTTAATCCCCCCATCTAATCGTTTTTAAAGAAAAGTATGTCTTATACTGACATTTGGGTGAAAAAAGTTTATTGCTTGTTTGCCCAAAACGACAGTTTATAATTCAATACTTCCTTTTGGATTTATTTTTTGTCTAACTTTAATGTTGCTGATATTGCTTCGAACACGCATGGCATTCGAAAAAATTTTGAACTTCTTTCTAATCTGTCAAATTCGTGACTATCCAATTATATTAAATTTCATTTGTCTTATAATGTTACTACACCTGTACTATAATTTTATATTAAAGTTGTGAAGATCTCGTCAATTTATCAGTGTTTTAATTGTAACAGTTAAGATAATTAAAATTAGCAACGACGCATTTTTGGCACGTTTGAAATTTTGGAAATAAATCATTTTAAGAATAAGTCACGTGCTAAAAATAGAAAACTTTACAATGAAAGATACCATCAGCGACCCTTAACAAATGCCTTGAAGTGACGTTTTATTTTGATGTTATCCGAACCAAAGTACTTTATAGCTTTCGGTTATAATATTTTAGAAATTACTATTAATCACTCTAGACATGCTTAGCACACAATTTATATAATAAAAAAAAGGAATAGGATGTTCCCTCGTGAGCATTGAATAGCGGGACGACAAAAAAGGAAAAAAAGGAAAAAAAGAAAAAGAAAAAAAGAGCGGCGTAAAGACACGTGTCGACCTGTCTAATTTCTGGGATTATTTAGTCAAGAATTGACCGACTTGATAATAAATTAGATTTTTACGAAAGAGCGAAAGGTGTGCGCGCGTCCTTTCAGTTCTCCCCCCCTTCGACGCACTCTCTCGCTCTCTCTCGACAAGCTCTTCTTATTCTTCGACGAAGAGTCGGGCGAAGTACCGCCACCGACGTTGCGAATGGGGCGGAGGAAGGTGGAGATCCGGAGAATCGCCGACAAGAGCAGCCGGCAGGTGACTTTCTCGAAGCGCCGGGGCGGACTGATGAAGAAGGCGCGCGAGCTCTCGGTGCTCTGCGACGTCGACGTCGCCCTCGTCGTCTTCTCGAGCCGCGGCAAGCCCTACGGATTCTGCGGTGGCAACAGGTGCGCCTCCGAACGCCGCTCGATTCCCTCTCGATCTCTGTCCCCCTCGCGATTGCGAGGTCGGTCGCTCGCTCGGTGTCGCTCGTCGCACTCGAGCTCGCGATGGAGACTGTGATTCTCGTGCTCTTGATGCTGTTTTTGTTTTTGCCACGATTCGTGTTTTTCGTCGTTTGTTGCTTATCCGTTTTTAGGATTTTCCTCTGTCGCTGCTTTCCTTCAATGGGCTGTGTGTGTTTGTTCTCTCTCTTACCCGATTTTGCTTCAAATCTGTGGCTGAGTTGATTATTGGGCATGGCCCGGTCGGGTTACGCTAGTTGGCATGTGAACCGGCGAGATTCCTCGTCATGCAATAACGAATCTCGAGATTTAAGCGACAAGAAAGGTGGCTTTTCATCTTATGTTAAATGCCGAATGGAGCTGTTGTCGTTAAAGAGAACAAGCTCAAACTCCTAAAAGAAGCTTCTAAAACCCCAGCGGCAATTGGAGTTGGCTCCTGATCTGCCTGGCCCACCCTAGTCCTTGCGGATTTAGATTACGCTACAAAAAGCAACTCACATAGTTGGTTCTCGTAGTCTTTAGGCTTTAATACGGGGACAAAGTTTCTTACAAGATTGATATGCATGTCTCACCGCATGAGTTGAACATTTGTCAGACTATAATTGCAGTATTTCTGTGAACAATTATCAACTAGATCCTAGCTTCTTAACACTCAGACACCTACAGCTCCGCAAATGTAACTCTTTTTCCAACAGTCAATTTGACTTTATCAAGAACCCTATGTTCAATAGATCCATTAGGAATCTTTTCTGTACACGTAACTAACTAAGTGCTATGAAGTTTAGGAGTGAAATTTACAGTTAGAGAATTGTGATGATAGAAAAATGTAATATTCAGCACATTATCAAATGAAGAGTACACAAGTTTATTTATAAGCTTTACAGAATGACTATCTAAAGTAGCAAAGTATCAATTATATTCAATCAAGACCAATCAAGGGAAATATGCATAATCTCCTAAATATATCCTTCAACACCTCCTCAAACTTGAGGTAATTTGAAAGGGGTCAACTTGAGTTTGGAGAAAAGATAGAAACGCTTAGGTGGATGTGTCTTGGTGAAGACATCAGAAGTAGAGACAAGTCGAGCAGTGCCATGAAGAATATGATATCACATGATACGACAATCTATTTCGATGTACTTGGTGCATTCGTGGAAAACATCATTATGTGCTGTTTGGGATAGCACTTAGGTTACCGCAATGAATGACTATTCTGCAACAATGATGCGCTCCCATGTCTTCTAGTAGCCATCGCAACAATAGTAACTCTGACGTTGTATTGGCAAGAGCTCGATATTTTGCTTTTGTACAAGAGCGATGAGTGATAGTGATCTGTTTCTTGTTAAGCCAAGAGATTAGTGAGATGCCTAAAAAGAAACAATAGCCTGTAGTGGGGCGACAATCTTGAGGGTCACCAGCTCAGTCAGTATCAAAATAAGTTATCAACTCCAAGGTAGAATGAGCAAAAAAGTAAAGGGCATCAAAATAACATACCCTTGACGTAGCGAAGAATTCGAAGGACCGCAGCATGACTCAGACGGGGCACAGTCATGCTAAGACTAACAATATGAACATCATAGGCAATGCTAGGTTGAGATACGGAGAAATATACAAGACTGTTGACCAGCTGTTGATAGAGTGTAAGATTCAAAAGAGGAGTCCCATCTTTGGCATGGTCCCAATAGGAGTTGTAGCGGCCTTATTGGCAGTGAGCCCGGCTTGAGAGATGAGATCAGTGGCATATTTGGCTTGTGAAAGATAATAATAAGGGGAATCTAAATGAACCTCCAAGCCTATAAAGTAGTTGAGTTGCAAAATCTTTCATTTCAAACTATTGCTTGAATTTTAAAATGCAATATGATCATCGCAAACAATAACCATATCGTCCACATAAATGAGCAGCATAATATACCCATAGAATGTTGCATCGAACAAAAGGAGCATAGGTATAGGGACTGAATTTAAAGTCGAGAGATTCCATGGTGGAGCTAAACTTGGAAATCACGTATGAGGAGCTTGTTTCAGGCTATATAATGCTCTACGCAATCGACACAATTTTTTTGGAAGGATCTGTGTATCAAGAAGAGGCGCCATATGAACTTCCTCAGTAAATCACCATTTAGGAATGCATTCCTTTTATAACATTCTGGAACAAAGATCGGCACTTAACCGAGGCAACAGTTAGAAGACCGTAGACTAAAGTAAGGCGTGCAACAAGAGCAAAAGTCTCTTCATAGTCAATTCTGTATTCCTGAGTAAAGCCTTTGCCACTAGCCGAGTTTTGTAACGGTCCATAGTACCATATGCCTTTATTTTAATCTTATATACAACCTTCATTGGACTTATCGTGAGGTAAATCAACCAAATCCTATGTGTGAGATTTGTCTAAGGCTTGCAACTCATTTGCTATTGCTTTCTCCTGGAGAGAATTGGTACTAGCTTTTTTATGTGCTAGGTTCAGAAGGATAAGAAATGGTAGAGTAACAATGGTAATTACGAAATTGAACAAAAGGTTGACTTACTCACCTGGATCGACAATGTTAGCTAGTGGAGAATCTACGGATGAAGCAAACATGTTAGAAGCTTCTGAGGTGGCATCGCCTGTAGGGCTTGCATCAAGATTAGAAGAAGATAGTTCTGAAGAGGAAGGTTCATGAGTTGACGGAGGTCCAGGATAGATCCACTGAAGTGTTGGTGGAGAAGGAAACATGAGTTGGTAGTTGAAGGGATTAAGAGAGGAGAACATTATGTGTTCTCAAAAGGTAACATGACGAGACACATGAAGACGGTTAGAGATAGGATTTGAACATCTATAGTCCTTAAGCTCAATGTTACACCCAAGGAACCGACGTAGACGGGCAAGAGGTTCCAACTTCATGCATTCACGTGGAAGAAGATGTATGAAAAATAAGCACTACTAAAGACTTGAAGACTGAAATTGGGGACACTACCATACAAGCGCTCATAAGGAGAAATGTTACCTATGATAGGTGATGGAGTACGTTTGATAGTGTATACAGCAGCAAGAGAAACCTCTCCCCAAAACTGTTCTGAATAAGAAACAGAGACTAGAAGAGTGCGTGTAATATTTGAAATATGAATATATTGACGTTCTACTTAACCATTTGGTTCGGAAGTTCCTGGATAAGAACGATGAATAGCAGTACTACTTTGGGAGAGAATTCTAAGAAATTCGGTGTGTCTATATTCAATGGCATCATCAATACGAAAAACTTTGATATTTTGAGAAAATTGTGTTTTTATCATGGCAACAAAATACAGTAGATATGATTAAATTCTGATTGATTTTTTATAAAATGAAGTCATGTATAACAAGAATGTTCATCCGCAAAGATTAAATAGCAAGAGCCTCCTATGGTGGGAGTTGGAGATGGTCCCCAAATATTAGAGCGAATGAAATCAAAAGGAGCATGAGGGACGGATTTACTCAGGTCAAATGGCAATGCATGATGTTTTTTCATGTGTTATCAACAAAACCTAAATGACGACTTGAAAACAAAGATCTTAGTCTAGAGGAAGGAGTATGATCTAATTGAGAATGCCAAGTTCCTGATGACACTTTGGCAGCACAACAAGCAAAAGAGTTGAGAATATTCAAGGAAGCACAACAAGCAAAAGAGTTGAGAATATTCAAGGAAGCAAAAGAGTTGAGAATATTCAAGGAAACAAGCTCAATAGGCGTCCCACTCTACTCCTGTCTCAATAGACTGTTCTGTCCATGGATTTTGCTCATGACAACCCTGAGAAGAGAAGTTAACATCAAAATTATGTTCACACAATTGTCCTATTGAAATTAAATTTAGGGATAGTTTGGGAACAATAAAAGTGTTAGGCAAGTAAAATACAAATTTGAAATGTTTTTCTTGTATCACTGACTCTCAATTTTGAATTATCAGTTGTGTGAATAGTAGGAGCATGTGAAGTGAATGATTTTGACTAAAACAAATTAGAATTTGAAGTCATATGATTGTAACAGATAGCGTAAAAAAAATCACAAAAGCAGAAGTACCTAAAGCGACAAACATACCAGAAAGAATAGAAGAGTTAGCCAAATTCTTGAAGAATGGAATGAAAATCCTTTAATAACATAGGGAGAGACATCTATTAGGAGAAGCCTTTACGGTAACAGGAGATGAACTTGCATGTGGACCGCGGTTTGGAGGTCATTGGTTGTCCCTGTAAGTTGCTTAGGTCGTAGTCGATGGCAATTCGATATCGATACTTCTAATGTATTTATAATATGCACTTTACTAGTTTCAACATAGTAGATTGGACAAGAAACGTGAAGAAATTAGTACCTAAAGAGCTGATATGGAGAAAATAAGGCCAAAAATAGACTCTACACGTTGAAATACCTTGGGAGCTGACGCCAAGAGAAAACGTGGAGAAATAGGGGGTAACACAAGTGAGAACTTAAATGGATAGAACACTCGCCACCTATAGGAATTCACCTAAGGGATAAGAGCAAAACAAGAAATCATTCTTGTTCTCAAGCCAAAGGCTTAAATATATTATCAATCAAAACAAGTCTTGTATTTTCATTCATCATAATATGCTTAAATAGACAAGCATGGAACAACCCTCCACCCATGAGTAGTTAATAAGACTTATTGGAAAGACGCAAAGACTCTTAGGAAAGAGAACTAGTTTTACTAGACAACAACTCTAATTAAACAAGGAATTGAAAAATTAAACGACATTTACTAAACCTTGAAAACATAAGAAATAAAGATAGTTAGTTGTCGGTCTTCATGTGGACTATTTCCAAAGTTATCAAATTAATGGCTTTCAACGAATGCGAACAATTTCCCGAAGCAAAGTAGACTCGGAACCGATAATAGGCTTGTTAATAGATACCTGATGTTTGTTCACTAAATTGGTAACTCTCTTTTCAATTGGTAACTTAAAGGAATGCTCCAGCATCAGACACTTCTGCTGCGTGTAAACTCGTCTCTGAGTTTCCTTCATCCTCATGGTAAGGAGAAAGATCCGCAACATTAAATGTTGCTGAAACAGCATACTCACCAATGAGTTCAATCTTTGTAGGCATTGTCACCAATCCTTTGCAGCTCTTTGAAAGGTCGTTCGGCCTTGGGTCTTAGCTTCCCGTGACGACCCCGAGGAAATCTTTCCTTTCTAAGATGTAGCCAAACCAAATCTCCTTCCTTAAAAGTTGCAGGTTTATGGTGTTTGTTTGCTCTTTCTTGATACTTAGCATTATGCTTGACAATCCTTTCCCGAATTTGTTCATGAAGCTTCTTTAGATAGTTAGCATGTTCCTTGGCATCTCGACTAAAATGTTGAGAGATGGGAAGTGGAGCTAAGTCCAATGGACTAATAGGATTCTTACCATACACAACTTCAAAAGGACTTTTTCCGATTGTTTGACTCGAAGACTGGTTGTAAGCAAATTCAGCTTGAGCCAACGTGAGGTCCCATTGACTAGTCAAGCTCCTTAAAAGATTTCCCAAACTCCGATTAACAACTTCAATTTGCCCATCGGTTTGGGGATGATGAGAAGAGCTAAATTGAAGTGTTGTGCCTAGCTTCTTCCAAAGTGTGCGCTAAAATGACCGATAAATTTTGAATCCCGATCAGACGTCATTGTCCTTGGAATTTCATGATCTCTTGGAAATAAAGATTTGCCACATGAGTAGCATTCATCGTCTTGTTACATGGTACAAAATGTGCCATTTTTTAACCTTAGCTCTGATACCAACTTTTGGTCCTCGTCGATGTTGACCAACCATTGAACCTTAGCTCTGATACCAACTTGAAGTCGAGAGAAAACGTAGAGAAATAGGAGGTAACACAAATGAGAACTTAAATGGATAGAATACTCGCCACCCATAGGAATCTACTTAGGCTGCGTTTGGTCGTCCGGATTTTTTGTTAGGATAGGACTGGATAAGATATGATAAGAAATCCTGGGATTTTGTCATATCCTATCTACTATTTGGTAAACAGCGGATTTAAAGTCGGATATACAACTAGACATCTTTGGGATAAATAAGTTTAGGTTACTTTTTAAATTTTTGTTTCCTCAAAATAGCTACTTGTGAGGCTTTGGTGGTGGCGGCAACGAGGAGGTTAGGGAGAGAGAATTATAGTTAGAAGCGGTTAGCCGGTGGCGCCACCATCGGCCGTCGGCGATGGTGGCCGACGGTGGCGACGGGCGGCCGACAGTGGCGGAGGGAATGGGCAACGATGGAGGGCAGCGGTGAGAAGGTTGGGATGAGAGAATTTTGGTTAGAGGCGGTCGGCCGGCGGCGACGACGGGCGGCCAATGGTGGCAACGGGCAGCCCGCGGCCGGCGGTGGGTGGCGGCAGCAGGGGTGGGTGACGACGACAGGTGGGATAGAGGGCGATAGCAGAGGATGGCGGCAAAGAGGTTGGGGGGAGAGAAAGGGAAGTGAAATCCTATCTCATCTTATCCTATCTCCCCCCTAGGATAATTTTATCCCCCCTATATCCTCACTATATCCCCCTTTATCTTATCCTGGACACTTACCAAACACATGATAGAATATAACATATCCTCAAACGCAGCCTTAAGGGATAAGAGCAAAACAAGAAATCCTTCTTGTTCTCACGCCAAAGGCTTAAATATATTATCAATCAAAACAAGTCTTGTATTTTCATTCATCATAATATGCTTAAATAGACGAGCATGGAACAACCCTCCACGCAAGAGTAATTAATAAAACTCATTGGAAAGATGCAAAGTCTCTTAGGAAAGACAAAATTATGTTTACTAGACAACAACTCTAATTAAATAAGGACTTGAAAACTTAAACAACATTTATTAGACCTTGAAAACATAAGAAATAAAGAAAGTTAGTTGTCGGTCTCATGTGGACTATTTCTAAAGTTATTGAATTAATGGCCTTCAATGGATGCGAACAACTTCCCGAAGCGTAGTAGACTCGGAATCGATAATAGGCTTGTTAATCGGTAACCGATGTTTGTTCACTAATCAGTAACTCTCTTTTCAATTGGTAACTCTAAGGAATGCTCCGGCATCAGGAGCCGGTTTGAAATTGCCAAAAACCGATTGAAACCTAGTGAGATCAGTAGATCAGTGAGGCGGTGGCGTGGTGGCACGTGAAGTGGTGTTCGTCAGTTGTCTGCGATGAAATTTAGGATTTAGCTTGGCTTAGGGCGGCGAGTTAAAGGTCATGTCTGTTTTCCAAAACAATAGCGGAAGAGTCTCGAACAACAAGTGAAGTTGCGGATCTGGCAGAGAAACGGGAGCGATGCAGCTGGTGTTGTGACTATCACCATGGAGAAACGCGGTTGATGCTGTTACGAAACACTTGATGGGTACTTCCTCAGAAAACAATATGGCTCTAATACCGAGGTGAGAATAGTGATGACAGAGAAATATAATAATCTGTAAATAATCAAATGAAGAGTACATGAGTCTATTTATAAGCTTTACAGAATGACTATCCAAAGTAGCTAAATGTCAATTACAATAAATCGGAACCAATGAAGGAAAATATACAGAATCTCCTAAATATATATCTTACAACTACCACACAAAATTAGGTACGATACTTAAATTAAGCTAGTGATACTTTGAGTACAAGTTGCAAGCCATTTTCATTATGTTAATCACACAAGAGTTTAAATAAATTGAGAAAGATACAACACCGCATAAATGTCATCTACATTGAACAAAGCCAAATTTCGTTTTTGTATGTCATCCTTCTCTTGCAGGCAGCACGTAAAGTCTATGAAATTTGTCTTCCAATCTTGTGCCAATTTTTTTTTTTTTCGAAATCTTGTGCTAATTATGTTGTACTTCTTTACATATTGAACAAATTTCTTGATATTTCTGACATAAAGTACCCTACTATTGTAGCTTTACCAACATCCTTGAGCGATATCACAACTATTTTGGACAAGCAGGGACCTCCAAAGATGCCAAAACGGTTGAGGTATGTAATTTTTGCTTTGAGCAAAGAGAAGTGGTCATTGACACATATCATCATAAAAATAAGGTAATGTACTGATAAAAAAGGTACCTCAACTTTTAAAACCACAAGTTTGCTACCTTAACCATTGAGGGTTGTCCTAATGATCACCCTTCCCTCTTGGGAGGGGGAGGGGGAGGGGGAGTGGGAAGGGGAAGGTGGGGAATTCGATTCCCCACCTTCTCGTGGGGTGGGGACACATGAGTGAGGGAGCAGGGTTTCGTAACCTGTGCACAACACTTAGTATACACAGTGACTTGTAAAATAAAAATAAGATAGTACCAGACAAAAAAAAAAAAAAACTCAACAAATTTATGCACTTACTTACAAGATTGTCAGTACAAGGGAAAATACTAAAAACATGCCTAAGTTGTCCATCTATGACCAGAAGCAAACCTTAATTTTTTAAAACTACAAGTTTGCTACTTAGTTGAAGCAAATTTGGGTACTTATTTGCAAGATTTTTATCTGTTTTTTTCCAAAACGCCCCTACCCTTTTTCTCGCATCACCTAACCAACAAAGCACTTAACTAAAAATCGTAGCTTAGCTAACATTGATGCCACCCGCGTTCCTTACTGGAAGCACACCTTGCCTGGGGGACTCGATCGAAGGCCGCCCATGGCGTCGTGACCTTGGATCAGTGTCGCCGATCCCATAGGCAAGATATGTAATTAAGTTATTTAGTGAGGCAGGGATATGTAATTTGTAATTTTGAAGACACGGGTATGTTTTTGGTCAAGGAGTGAAAACTGAGGCATGTTATTGGTGTTTCCCTAAAAATATCCAAAATTCATGATGACTTGTCAGAAGCACAGAACTTGACAAAGGAAAGAAATCTAGGATACATGCAGAACCTTGTGCAACAGCTTTGCAAATAGACTTATTCCCATGCCTTATAGTTTAGTTACTTCAAATCAAACAAACACTTGACCAATTGATAAATTTTTTGTATAGTTGTGTTCTTTTACAAGTAGTGCACATTGGTGAGATTAATACTGTCCTTTACTTAATACAATTCATTTTGATATGAGGACGTCAAAGCATAATCCTCCACGTTCTAGAAATGACATTTTGAGAATTACATTCTAGCAAGTGTAGTAGAGGCATGAGCTATGCCATGTTGGTATTAAATAATCAGGGTAAACTCAGACGTCAAGCTCTCAATGGCATGAACTCTCCATCTCTTTCACCTGTGAAGTCTGTATAAAAAGCGAGGTTTGTTAGAACATGCAGCAAAATAGAGAAACTACCTACACAACTATACTAGTGATAACACCTAAAATTACCTCTTTACAGGGAATTGGATCTGAAGATGCGGTTTACTGGTCATATCCTGAGATGCTTCAGACAGTTCAAAGGTTGAACTTGAACTTCTATTTATGGGCTCGCCTCTCTATGAAAAGAATTCAGTTGGTTTTTACATGAATATCTTTCTTTTTCAGATACTTAAGAGGGCCAGATATTGAGAAGCTGAGTGTGACCGGCTTAGAACAACTAGAGAGGCAACTAGATTCTGCACTGAGACAAATTAGATCCGGAAAGGTGCCATTCTATCTATCCTTTTGCTTACAGTGAACAATAACATGGTGCAAAATTTTAGTGCAATTGAGTAAAGAAATAAACTCAACATAAAATATATGGGAATGCTCACTGACTGAACCGGGACCGGTCTTCATCAATGAAGATGAGCTATATCGTGACTTGATTATTAATGAGTAGTGGAAATGGTTGTGAAATAACGTAGGAACAACAGATCATACAATTCAAATCTAATGTGAGAAGAAGAAATTATTAGATAAATAAAAAATGAAGTACACTAGAGATTTACGTGGTTCGATTTCAGTGTTGATATCTAGTCTACAGAAAGAGCCATTCGTAAAGAAATCCACTATGAATTCAAAGAATTATAGAGTCACAATCGCTTATTTCACAACCTCTTAAGAGAACTCACTCAAAAACTCGAGAGAAACTCTTAACACTCCTGTTGTTTGCTCTAGTGTGTAACAACCGAGTAAAATTTCATTTTTATATGTTCTTATGTGACCTGTCAACTCAAACTAGGAAACGTACTCAAATTAGAAATCCAACTCTAGTATGAAAAGTATTTCAATAATTTTTTCTTCGTTTGGACATCAAACCACAAGTCTTGTTCGGATTTGGAATTTCTATTTTGATCGAGTTTCTTTTATGAGCTGAAATTCAAGACTTACTTAACAAATCTTCATCTTAGCTCATGTAGTCAAGTCATAGTGCTTATCATCCATACTAGCTTTTGCAAAGCCTAGACGGGCACTTAATTATGACAAACATCAATGAAGCCCAAGCTAACCTCGAACTTGTCTAGAAGAATTAACTTGGTCTACTTGTTTGCAAGATTCTTCGTTGCAGGAAGCTTCTCTACAGTCACATACTCTATTGACATGCTACATCTGACGTAGAAATTTCGGTACCTACGAACTAGTTTCTCAAATGATATCTCTGGTTTCCAATGAACACCACATCAACTCGATGTCCCAAGCCAGCATCACTAATCAAGTTATTAGACCACATCACTTCTTTAGCTCCTTTCTTTGTCATCATGCCTTACCATGACTTCTTCCAAGTCAATGAACAACTGAGAGAAGAAAAGGAGCAGCTTTCATTTTTCAACCATCCTTCAGGTTCATGCGTGACCCAGGTCCGCAAACCTAGATACTACCACACTACCTAAATTGCATCCTCCGCAACGTACGCTATGTTTATTGTTCACAACAATGAGGATCCACTTGACTGCATCCCCATGTGCATTTGGATTAGCCATATACATTCTCCTGACTGCACTCGAAAGATCAAGCCTAGAATTATCTATGGCAAAACTAAGACAACCAGCATGTGAAGCGTGAGACTTCGACAAAAAAAGAAGAAGCACGAGACAAGTATTCCACCTCCATCCAAGTACATAGTGACACTCTAAACAATTCGTGATCGGCAAGAAGTGGGGTTCTTAGAAAATTTCTCGACCGCATGTTGAAGCGCTCCAATGATTTTCTGATGTTTTACTCATTCCAGTCACTCACAACATTCCAGCAGTTTTGACTCTTTGCATCTCCAAACCTAAAGCTATCTCTACAATATCCACATTATTTTTGTTTGGTATATGTATACAACTGTCGCTTTATCTCATCCACCTTTGCTAACCACCTAGGAGATTCATCACTCCTTGGAACAACTGACAGTTGCTATGGAATCTAGTGGCTCTGCAGACACTGTCACATCTACTTCACTTGTTTTTTAACTCCTTAAATCTTTCTCTACGACCGATCTTCACTCTTCTTCTGAAACAAAACAGATTCGTTGAAGACCCTCCCTGCTAAACGTAAAACCAAGTGAAATTGTCCTTAGTGCTTCAAACATTATATCCCTTCATCCCGTGTGCATAATTCAGGTCCATGCACTTCTTGCCCTCTGCTCTAGCGTGCCATTATACACACTATTGAAGAGATAATTGATTTCCATCATTCAAATCAGAGTGGGATTACAAATATATATGTAGCTTAACCCTACTAAACAATGTGGATTACTATTTTACCCTTATTATCAATAATACTTTCCATTACTCCTCCTCGACTTGGGATGAAGATATCAGATAATCACAACTTGTTACATAAAAACCTCACTCTATTCCCCCGTAGAGATTTAGTAAAAATGGCTCTGAGTTGATCCTGCATCTTTATGTGTTGAATAATCTCTCATTTCTGAACTTATTCTCGCACAAAATGACAATCAACCTCAATATGCTTAGTTCGCTTGTGGAAGACAGGATTAGATGCAATATGAATAGCACATTCATTATCACAATACAACACTAATGGATTTGACGGTGACATTCTAATCTTTGATAGTAACATCCTTAACCATAGTAATTCATCTGTCACATGTGCCATAGCTTGTTATTTAGCTTCAACACTTGATCAGGAAACTACATGCTGTTTCTTGCTTTTGCAAGCAACTAAATTGAAACACATAATAGCCTGAAGTAGATCCCCTATCTGTGGGATATCCCGCCCAATCGGCATCAGAGAAGCTTATAGTGTTTAGATGATCATAATTCTTAAACAGTAGTTCTTTACCTAGTGCTCCCTTCAAATATTTGACGATTCAAAACACAGCATCCCAATGAGTAGTACGAGGAGAATTCATGAACTGGCTTACTACACTAACGGCAAAAGATATATCAGGTCTTATGAAGATATGATAGTTCAACTTACCAACTAATCTTCGATACTTTGTTGGATCATGTAATAATTCTCTATGCTCTGCATCAAGTTTTACATTAGTCCATAGGGTAACGACTGGCTTTGCTCCAAGAAATCCAACCTCACCAAAAATGTCAAGCACATACTTCCGTTGCGATAAAGTGATACCGGCATGTGAGTTGGCTACTTCAACACCAAGAAATTATCCTAGATATTTAGTATTGAATTCTATATACATAAATTGCTTAAGTCACTGCTAGTAATGATGATATCATCTACACATATCATTAGAAGGATACAACCAGCTCAAGAGACAGCTGAAAACTGAATGATCTACCTTACACGCTTTAATCCAAATTTGAGAACCACATCGCTACATCTACCAAACTAAGCACGAGGAGATTGTTTAAGTCCATACAAAGCCTTGTGTAAACGACATACCATGTTCCCCCTTGAGCAACAAACCTAAGTGGTTGCTCCATGTAGACCTTCTTAGCCAAATCACCATGTAAAAAAGCATTTTTCACATCTTGTTGATGAAGTAGCAAGCCAAATCGCGCAGCCAATGAAATAAATACATGAACAGATGGCATTTTGGCCACCGGAGAGAAGGCGTCATCATAGTCTACACCACGAGTCTGAGTATAC
Organism: Metrosideros polymorpha var. glaberrima; assembly: GCA_001662345.2. Taxonomy (NCBI): domain Eukaryota; kingdom Viridiplantae; phylum Streptophyta; class Magnoliopsida; order Myrtales; family Myrtaceae; genus Metrosideros; species Metrosideros polymorpha. Next base: position 37,732,926 of record BCNH02000008.1, read on the forward strand.
CCCTTCACAACCAACCATGTCTTCAATCGGTCAAGAGTGCCATTTGAGTGAATCTTAACAGTCTAAACCCAACGACAACCAATGGATTGCCAAGTTCGGTTCTCAATTAGAGCTTGCATTTCATCCTCCATGGCATGATGCTATCCCGGATGAGCAAGAGCTTCGGCAACATTGCTAGGCACAAAAACAGAAGAGAACGACGAGACAAAGGTAGAGAAGGTAGGAGATCAAAGATCACATGACAAAATTAAAAATAGGATGATGCGTACAAAGACAATTAGAAAGACCGGAATAAGGAGATTAACGATCAACAAGACGACCAACACAAGAGTGTTGTACCTTTGCAAGAAGCAATGGGCGAATCAGGATCAAAGGTTGATAATGTAACCGATGGGGGAACAGATGAATCAGGTGCTGGTAAAGACTGTACTGTGCCAATGATAGGTGCGGTCAACAAACTGAAATCTTGTGGATGTAGCTGGAAGAAGTGAAGGAAGTGGAAGCGTCGGTATGACAACCATCACCATCATAAGACATTGTGGGGGCCGCGGGAGAGGTAAAATATGGTTGGTCTTCAAAGAACGTCACTTTGGCGGACACAAACATACAACGACGAGTGGGGCTATAACATTTGTATCATTTCTGAGTCCGAAAGTATCTCACAAAGACACATTTTTCAACACGAGGATCCGACTTATCAAGACTTGGAGTAAAACAATGTGCAAAACACACCCAAAGACCTGAAGAGATAAGGGAAAAGGAGGACGATTTCAATGTGCAATAGAGAATGGTGTCACTCTTGAAGAATGGAAGTGGGAAACCTATTAATTAAATAACATGCTATAAGCACAGCATGGCCCCAAAAAATTTTAGGTAGATACATGTGAAACATGAGACAATGGGCAACATCAAGAAGATAGCGATTTTGACGTTGAGTTACGCCATTTTGTTGTGGGGTGTATGAACAAAAAGTCTAATGAATAATACCATGAGAATTAAGAATTGGCTTGAAACTAGAACTTGCAGCAAGATATTCTCTAGCATAATCTAACCGTAAATATTTGACAGAGATATTATATTTACTCCATACATTTGAGTGAACCAGCTCAAATAGACTAGACACATGACTATGAATGCGGGAAGGAAAAGAGGCTTTATGGTGTTTACCAAATTGACAAGCTTCACACTGAAAAGAACTCACAGACTCGAACTTAGCAAATAGACGCCGAAGTACGTTTGGTGGCGGGTGACCAGCACAACAATGCGTTCGATATAATATTGGTAGATGAACGCTTCACAGCTACGGCAGCTAACACCTTGTCAATATAGTACAGGCCATTTGATTCATGTTCCCAACCAATCATTTGTCCAGTCCTTAGATCCTGAAAGGCCCGGCAAGAAGAAGAAAAGGTTACAGAACAATTCAATTTTTTAGTAAATGAACCAACATAAATCAAATTATAAGGAATTTGGTAGGTGAAGGTTATTTGACAAAGAAAGAGTGGGACTCAAATGAGCAACTCTCATACCGATAACTTGAGAATGTGAGCCAGTCGCTAATGTTAACCGACTTTAACAATAAAGGAGGTGTAGAATGAAATGATGACAGGAGGTTAGAGTTACCAGTCATGTGATTGGTAGCTATAGAGTCTATATCCTAGGAGTTGGATGCTGCAGAAAACAAACAAGTTGAACTACCTTTGGAAGTTTATGCAAAAGTTGTAGTAGGAGCTGATGATCCTGTCACCTGTTGAGAGTGAACCAATGGATCATATTCAACACGTGTCAATCTAACGGAATCACCTGTATTCTTCATAGTAGTCGAACTTGGTGGAACCGGTGAGGGAGAAACAAGAGTATAGGCAGCAAAGGTTGGTCTGAGCTCTAGATGAAGAGTATAGCAATAAGCTTCCGAATGTCTGGCTCTTTGACAATTATGGCAATAGCGTGAGCCACGACCATTTCTAGAACTAATGGCACCACGAGTACCAATCCCTCCATCACAACCTCCACTATGAACAAAATCGCGTCCACAACCTTGACCTCATCCACTAGATCCTGTCACCTGTTGAGAGTGAATCAATGGATCATATTCAACATGTGTCAATCTAACGGAATCACCTGTATTTTTTCATAGTAGTCGAACTTGGTGGAACCAGTGAGGGAGAAACAAGAGTATAGGCAGCAAAGGTTGGTCTGAGCTCTAGATGAAGAGTATAGCAATAAGCTTCCGAATGTCTGGCTTTTTGACAATTATGGCAATAGCGTGAGCCACGACCATTCCTAGAACTAATGGCATCACGAGTACCAATCCCTCCATCACAGCCTCCAGTATGAACAAAATCGCGTCAACAACCTTGACCTCGTCCACTAGGACCATGGGAAAGCATAGCGCTTGTATCCGAAGTTGGCATGGAAGAAATCTTCTCAATGATTGTAGAACTGAGAGCCTGAGAGAAGACTTCATCCAATGTAGGAAGAGAGCTCTGAGATGTAATATGTTGGCGAAGAGATGAATACTCAGGCCCCAATGACTTGAGATATAATATCACGCACAGATCCTCTTGGCGTTTGGCCAAAACAACTGGATCATTTGAGGCAAGAAGATAAGTATCCAGTCGCTGGCAATCGTGAACCGAGCATAATGATTAGATAAAGATTGATCTCTATGTTCAATATCAAATAACACTTCTTATGTGTCACATACCCCGGTCATATTGTTCTGCCCAGAATAGAGCAATGCACATTTCTCCCAAACTGCCTTAGTAGAGGCACACTGAGTAAAGTTAGAACTGACCTTAGGGCCCATGCTATTCCATAAAAGCGTGCAAATCATCGCATCTCCTACAATCCAATCTGCAACACTATTCTTGTTAGATGGTACCATAGACGTAAGATAGTCAAGTTGCTTGGTGGCAGTAAGATAGACTTCGACTGCTTTAGACAAAGACGAAATAGTGGTTTTCAACTACAGGTTTTGGCTGAACGTCGCCAGATCTATGCTCGACAAGGGGCTAGAGAGGGAACTCTGTTAGGATGGAGATTTGAGGGGTGAGCAATCTACCAACGACAAGAGAGAAAGTCAGCGAGTGGGTCACCGGAATTGCAGACTAGGGTTTCGCCGACGGCAGCGACAACGGTGATTGTTCCGATGACCTCGAGGGATTAGGGATTAGGCTCTATAACCATGTTGAAGAGATAATTGATTTCAATTATTCAAATCAGAATGGGGTTACAAATACATACATATATACCTACTAAACATTATGAATTATTATTTTACCCTTATTACTTTTCAACACACACGAACGTAAGCAAGGCAACACTGAACTCTCGTAGCCTTGTGTAGTAGGCCAACCCAATCACGTTTCCTCTAGAGTTTTCCAATCAATTGCTGGTGATGTTGATCGATTCACTAATCAATAAGCGGAATTCAATGCTTCAACCCATTTTCACCTACTCCTGCATTGGACAATTAAAAGGGTGCGCATGGTAACACTTTTGGAGTAAAATTTCTACTCCAAAAGCACTTCTGGAGCAAAAATCCGTTTGTTAATACAATTTCAGTTTTCTACTTCTAGAGCACTTTTTCACTTCTGAAGCAGAAATGCGTTTGATAAAACAACTTCAAATTTCTACTCCATAAGTGCTTTTTCCCTCCAGAAGTTGCTTTGGCCCAAAAAACAGAAGTAATTTTTTTTACTTCTCTACTTCTGGAGTTTTTTTTTTCTAATTGAGTCATAAACTTTTTGCATTTGTACCAATTTAGTCCATTTGGCCGGCTCAGCGTCGGCCGGCCAAAATAATAATATTTTAATGTTTTTGAACATTTTTAACTTTTTATTTTTAATTTTTGCTTAGAAGTGTGGCCGACGAGGTTCGCCAGAACTCGCTAGCCACTGGGCAAGGCCCTCACCCAAGTGCGCAAGGCGGCGGGCGAAGGCAGCCTTGCCTGCGGCTGGCGAGGCCATGGCCAACTTTGCCCGCAGTCGAGACGAGTGATGGGTGAGGCCATGGTGAGGCTCACAATAGGTCGCGATGCATCGTCGGAGCTCGCGATGGGTTGCGAGGCCAGCCTTGCAATGGCCTCGCCGGTCATGGGTGAAGCCGATCATGGCCTTGCTTGCCGCGGGCGAGGCCATTGTGAGGCTGCCTTGAGCACCTGGGCGAGGTCGGGTGAGCTCTGATGACCCTCGCCAGCCACACTTCTTGCTATGCAGTCCTTATCTTGTCTTTTGTAACATGATGTTATATTGTAAGATTTATATTATGTGCAATTGAGGATTTGGTACTAGGTCTTCTTGTAATATGATATATTTTTGAATTTGCATTCTTTCTATTTGAGGATTTCCTATGTTGTACTAGATTTTGCCTCTAATATCATGCATTAGGTTAAGATAAATAATTTTTTGCAAAAGAGTTTGGATTACCTTTGTTGCGGAAATAGAATTGACACACCGTTATCAAACGTATTTCTCTTCTAAAAGCAGAAATTTTCTGCTGGTTCATCAAACACATTTCTCCTCCAGAAATCCACTTCTGGAGTAGAATTAGAAAAATCAACTTCTAGCCAGAAGTTAATTTCTGGAGCAGAAGTGTTGCCATTCGCACCCTAAGAGTGAGCTCTCTCCAATATAATTTTGTTTATCAGTTTTGCAACTCCATCATGGAGCATTTCACCATGTCTTTCTCCACAGAAAATCAGCTAAGCTCCTCATAACAGAATTATAATTCTTTGTTAGTTCTTAAGCACATGATCTTCCTTTGTGCATTCCATCGTCTTTCACGACTTAAATCGACAAGCACCTCGCTCATGTTTAATAAGGCTAAGCAACTTTCCTTAAATGCCATTAACAAAGTACAACACATACCTAGCACCACCCTTGGACAAAACTTGAGAGGGTCCCTGTAACGTCACACAGCCTACAATCTTCGATATTCGATGAAATGCCATACAAAACTTCACTCTTGGTTTGATTACTGAAGTCGAAGGTTTCACAAAAGTTGAGCTTCTCTATTAGGTGACCTCCCAGGATACCCCTCTAATTCAAAACAATCATTTCTCTCTCACTCGTGTCCGTGTCTCATGTTCCACAACGGTATCATGTCCTGACCTAAAGCTTCAGAGAATTGATGAGCCAATCACTGCCTTTATTTTGGAGGAGATCACAGTCTATCATCCCTAACATCACAGTAAGCACACTTTGAGAGACTTTCAAGACTTCACATTTAGCAGAGATCCGTAGTAGAACTCATCAAGAGCACTCATCAAAATAAGGTTCTTTCTCAGCTCTAATGCGTACCTTACTTCAGTCAATGTTTTCACCACTCCATCGTGCATCTTAATATGAATTGTTCCATTCTTTACTATTTCACAAGGAGTACTGTTTCCCATAAGCACCTTACAACCGTCACACATGGAAAGGTAATAACAATATTACCCTCGCCACAAACTATATCTTAACTCCTTCACCCTTGCACGTCGGATAATCTCTCTTGTAGTGCGCTACCTAATGGTAGTGATAACATCACACCAAATGTTCGACTTCTTTTCAAAATGGCTCTTCTATATGCTACCTCCAAACTCTCTACGTTCATCTTCACTTCGGATAACTAAACTTTGCATCATTTCTTGTGCAAAGTTATCTTCTTGTAACTTCTTTTGCCACTCCTTAGAAAACAAGGCAAATTTATCTCTTCCAAGATAATCTTAGTGCTGCCTATAGCAATTAATTGGTAAAATGCTCAAAAGAATCCACTAGACAATAACAACATGGTACCTTGTTTCTCATTAGGCAAGGCCTCCTTGACATTCTTCATGTCCATCATGAGTTTGTTGAACTTATCTAAACGGGGTTTGATATTTGTTTGTTTAACCACCAGAATTGAAACATCCTCTGAAGCATATACAAGTGATTATTCAAACTCATCATCTAATAAAGTGGCTAAAGTTAACCCACAGCCATAGTTTCATCTCTTCTGCCACTTCAATTGACCCTTGTTCTGATAGATCCAGCACGATTATGCTTCTCGCCTTTTCCATCAAATCTACCTTATTGTCCTTTTTCTTCATTTTTGGCAATTTATCCTTACAATCAAAGCCTTTGCCAAACCTTTGGTTATGAATATGGCATGCACTTTAATGCTCCACACCAATAGTTGTCGCTCCTATTCTCAATTCTTGCTTCACAGTAATTGTAAGCACAAAATTTAAAAACAATGACCAAATAAGTAAAAGCTCCAAATCAATTCTAGAAACACTAACCTGATACAAATTGTTATGAAATAACGCGGAATCTAACGGATTTTGTAATTCAAATCTAAGGTGGCAAGAACAAATTACCATAGAAATTAACGAAGAATAATAAAGACACTATAGATTTACTTGGTTCGGTCTGAGTGTCAGTACCTACTTCACGAGAGAGTCGAGCCATCTATAAAGAAATCCACTACGAATCTGGAGAATTACAGAGTCACCATTGGTCAATCGCTTGAGTATTTCCCTGCCTTAGATTACATCTAAAACAAACTACCAGTGTTATCTCACAATTTCTTACAAAGAACTCACTCAAGAAAACTCACAAAGAGAAAACCCTAACATTTTTTCTATTGTGTGCCCTACTGTGTAATAACAGAGCAGAATTCCATTTTCATATATTCATACATGACTTGCCGACTCAAACTAGGAAACTTACTCAAACTAGGAATCCAACTTTAACGTGGAAAGTATTTCAATTTGCTTGTTCGGACATCAAATCATAAGTCCAATTCGGATTTAGAATATTATTTAGATCAGGTTTTTTCATGGGCTTAAAGTTGAGACATACAGAAGTGGCAAGCTATCCAGAGAAAACCTTTTTTTATGTCAATGTGTCTCCTCCTGCATTCTGTGCAAACATGGGATTTGACCAATTATATGGGGATGATTAAGTGTTCTCTACATGTGGCATTTACGAAGGGGAGTTCAGTTTTCCTGTATTTCACTGGCTTTTCTTTCCCTAGCTGTCGTTTGCGGAGGGTTCTCAGATCCTGCAGCTGAAAACTTTCTCAAAGTATTGTGTGCCAATAGCCAGTGCTTATAGCCTCAACTTAAAAATGAAACCAAAACCAAAGAAGATGGGTACACATGATCAAAGCTTTGAGATCAATTTGCTGTATCACTTTATGTTGGATGCTGGTCAGTGGATTACATGGACTAAGCTTGTTTGTCCCTGCTAATTTATGATGTACCTAAACATATGCTTTGTAATAGTTCTCACCATCATGTACTGATTTTATCTTCTTTTTTTAACAACTCAAAGACTAGAACTGGTGCCCAAAAAGTAGGCATTGTTGTGGCCGAGGCCCACATATGATAGGTTTGCAGGAGTAAGGTGGCATATAACACTGGTTCTGCGAAAGCAGAAGCTGTTTAGACTTTTCCCTTTTGGTATGCTGGACTCTGCAGCCACTTTCAGCTTCTTCCTTCATCTTCGGTTTGCTGTCTCACGATCTTACTTATAAAAAAGAAAGCAGGCACAGTTGTGGGTTCCGCGTCGAATAGGAGTGCAGAAGTGAGGCTGTATAAAATTCCATTATTTCAAAAGGGGACTGCATCCACTTTCACTTGTGTCCCTCATCTTCCGTGAACTCAGTCTGACGACCTTTCTCATCAAAAAAGGGAAAAAGAAAATTGCAAGATCAAAACTTTAGATACTCTTTTCCAATTCTGAACTGTGTTGAGAGACTTCACAATAGCAGTCACATGCTTCTCCACCAAGAGGTTATTGTTTGCTACAAAAGTATCATGTGTAGGTATGAAAAGCTGATTTCAGATTCACTTCTATAATCTGATGAACAGATTCATGTTGGAGTAATATACTGCAGTTTCCTAGCTGAGATAAAAGTTACTAGTTTCCAATTCTACTGATATTTCTGTGTGTCTGCATACAAGTTACTGGCGAAGTCTTAAATGACTTTATTCATATATACTCCATCCAATATGCAAAGTAAATTTTATTTCACGCAATCTCCTGCTGCAATCTTCATGCACATTCCAAACTGATTAATACTTCCTGCAGACAAAGCTAATGTTGGAGTCCAAAACTACCTTGCAGGAACAGGTGTGAAACAATCTCTTATTTCTTGGATTTGAATTACATCATGTACTGAAATATTAGTACCCGTTAATCGAAGAGTCTTCTCCGTCTATGCTATAGCATGTACTGAATTATTATGATACTTGCCAACAATGGACTAAGTAATTTGTTTCAAAGCCACACATCATAGTAAAACTACCAGCCTGTCCATAATCCACACTAATGGTTTCTTAGCAACACTTATACCCATTTGCACCAATATGCCTCCATACAATCTCCGTGCTGCAGCTGTTCTGTCTCACATAAATTTTCACATTTCCAGTTGTCCACTACTTGGTATAAACCCACTAAGGACACTGTGCATTACCATTCAATAATTCATTAATCAGCACTATTGTTCCTGTTTACCTTAGTTGGACTGGAATTTCCATCACAATTTATATCTTCAGGGGCCTAGTTCCACAAAGGAGTAGACGAATGTGCATGCACGCTATTAAAAACAGAATTGGGAGTTCTAGAATCTGCAGAAACATGACTTTGGCTTTGTCATTGCCATTTTGTTGTTTTTTTCAGAGCTTGAACGAAGTTGGTTCTTCAATTAACATAACTTCTTCATTGCTATTATTTTTCTGGGGTCCGTACCTTGAAATATGCTATTCAGCATTCCAGAACAGACAATTGATCCGCTCGTTCAGTTAGTGGGCCTTGATTTCCCAAGGCTCAGAGAAATAGTCATCAGCAACTTTCAAGAGTATGTAGATGAGAAAAGGAGTTTGAGAATTTCATCTTAACAACTCTGGGTGTTTGATTTTGCTATTTCTAAAGAGCTTTAATCAAATAGAAATGTTTGCTGACGGAATCAACTATTCAAGCTAATGGTTTAGCAGGAAGGAAAATAGGCCAGTTCAAATACAATGAGCAAGGAAGTAACACTGAACTAATAGAAGAAGAACAGAGGATGTGTTAGGAAGAACTGCTATAGAAAGAGAGAGCAAGTTGCATCTACTGTCACTTGAGAAAGCAGCCTGATCAAAGTTTACATGTTGTGCCACTGGCTTTAAAGTGGAGTTAAACTATTAACTCAGGGAGGGATAAGAATCGTGCATGGCTCTTGACAAACCTGATTTATGTGTTTCTGCATCATGTAAACCCGCAGAACACAAGAAACATGAATTCTGAAAAATACTTGTGAATATTCTGATCTAATCTTCTGAACAGGAAAACATGATGAGAGAGGAGCACGAGTTTCTGGAGAAGCAGGTAAGACGACTTTCATGGACTTGCTTCACAACAAGTAACCGTCATATATGTGGTTTTTCAGTAACTATGCAAAGACCTTAATACTGTTCATGACTTGTAGATTGCTTCGCTGGTGAGCAATGATGATAATGTCAATGAGGTTGCTCTGGGGATTACCGAAATGAACACTGCATTTCATCATCCTCGACAGGCTACTCTCCATTTACTCCGATAGTGGTGGAAAATGGTTGTGCACATAGTAACAGAATCTAGCTTGACCTGCTGCGATCCATCTGTGATCGAATATGATCTTGGCTTAGACCATGTCGTCTTTATGGACCTTATGACCTAGTTGACCCTCTCTCCTTGAATCATAATCTATGGTAGGCACGATGCCACGATAACGTGGACTACTAAGAGATTCTCACTGAACTTCATATCACCACGACATTAGGAGCCAGTGATCAGTTTGTACAATTGAGAACGGAAATCCCCTTAGTACAGGAGGGTACACGTGAGACATAAGTCAACATGCCTTCTTTGAGCGAAAACAGACTCCAGACTTCTCCGAGGCAAAGGTAAGAGAGCTTCTACTAGGGGACACCCGAACAGTGCATTAATCTTACCATCGAATGAAATAGATTATCCTCATTTTCACCCAACTAGAACATAATTTCCTCAACAAGCTAAGCTCTCTCTCATGTTAACATACGTCAGTCGAATCTACAATTCTAGTTCTCCCCAAGCTGAATCCGGCAGTGCCCTATCTCCACATGCTATGAATATGTTGCCTAGATGCCTGCCATCAACACCGGGCAGATCAATATTGTCCTCAACGTCTGTTTAATGCCAAGGAGTGTTACTACGATCCATCTTGCCTTTTATTATCAAATGGCAAGAGGACAAGCCCTAGATAGAAAGCCTAGAGGATGAAAACGATACCAGAAGCTAAAGAATATATGCACATAGCTGGGAAGCAAGTATTGCATGCTTCGGCTTACACGCATGAATAAACCATGCAGGCGCATCTCATCTAGCAATGCGCACGAGGGCGGCTGTACAAGTTCTGGGAACACACAAATTTTTCGTTGGTTTGCTCTTATTCCTTGGTGCACACGTGGCATCATAAGTAAGGACATGCCAATGGTTACCAATTATATCATGAGACTCATGGCAAAAGACACAAATTGATGATGTTGGTTGCTTCGTTCAGAGAGAAACACAAAACCATAGCAGTGGGAAAGTGCCATACCTCATGCACAAGCAGATGAGACTCGCCAGCATTCGGCCAATCTTCGTCAAATGTGAAGGAAGAACCTGCATCAATTTAATCAGAAGGATAATAAGGATCGAATGCTACAGCAGTGAATGGGACTATTATCCTTCATCGCAACCTTTAACGAGTTTTCGATAGTGGGTATATAATCGCACATGTACATATACACACGCACGTACTCAATCGTGCAGAAATGACTACAGAAATGACTATCCACACTCCGATAAAGACTACCCGAAGGCAATGTTTTCCAGCAGAGAGTGAGAGGGGAGCGATGATGTACGTAACATTGAAGAACGAATACGCATAGGAGCACTGGCACATACTTAGAGCTTTTCATTTCTAAAAATTATCAGCTAAAACTAATGTAAAGAATCGCACCACATACGCATAGTGATCACCGATTGCAACCGTGCCAGTGACGTGCAAACTCGATTGAGCACGAGCATCGAACGATTGTTGCATATGCTAACGAATGCAACTTCAATCACGAGATAAGATGAGCTAGAAATAGTTTCTCCCAAAAAAGAAATGAAGCAGAGATATCAAACTACTAAAGTATGAACCAAGGACGAATGCGAGAGAGAGAGAGAGAGAGCTCTCGAAACACAACGCAGCATCGAGAGACTGACATTTTTCAGCGCGAGAAGCTCGCTTCGTGGCCTGTGTCGGAGATCATGAGCTTGAGATGGCAGCAACGGAGGCTGAGGATGAAGATCCTGCAGAGGACGACCCGGCGCCACACGGCTCTCTCTTGGCTCCGAAGAAAATTTCACGGGAGAGAGAAGCGATGCGAGCTTTCAAATGACAAGTGCTTTGGAGAAGTAAAAAGGGCAAAGAGAGAGAGAGAGAGTCGTCGTTCTCCTCGGATGAGTATTTCCTAAAGCGAGAGATTTCCTTGTAGAGGTGGAAAGCGGGTTATAGGAGAGTCGGCTCGTTCACACGTCAGCTGATTCATGCAAAGCAGGCGTCTTCTTTTGCGGGAAACTAGAAATAGATAAGGTTTAGGTGCCAACAAAAATATTCAATGCGATCCACTAATTTGATCTACGAAATAATTGCTCTTTACCATGTCCATGGTGCAAAAACATAATTTCGCTACGACTCTGTTTGTGTGCACTACAATGAATATGTTCGACGTCCTTAACTGTGTCAAGCCACGTGAGTTGGCATTCACGAAATTCTTTCGCTGCGCATTGATGCAGGTGCGAGGCGGGCGAATGATGTTTTGAGTGGTGCCGTAAGAAGTACGAATGGAGATCAGAATGTATGGGGATGGATGTCGATAGATAGATGAAAATGCAGGATAAATTACGATCGCCACCGAGGCATAAGGGACGCAACCCAGCTTATTAAGTTGTAGCCGAAATTGACAGAGACAAGTCGATTGGTTCAATCGATGAGTGGAGCTTGAGGACTGATGAATAGAGCCTGATGTTCCCGCATCACATGCATTGTGAGATCGTACGTTCTGATTCGTTGCCACGTGGATCTTCGTCACCGCTCTATCAATTCTTTTGATTCGAGCTCTCCAGAAAACTCGACCTTACTTTATTTCATGGATTAATCACTTTTCTTCTTTCCCGCGGTGGACGGAAACAAGCTTGACCTTTCGGCAACCCCAGGAGACAAAAGTAGGGGTTTGGATTCCTATCTTTCGCAAGGAACTGTTGTCGGTGACAAGACTCGGTCGATTTATGACGTAATATTTCTGTTAATTAAATCCATTGACGAATTCGACATATGCTCCTAATATTATTATCTATATTTTTGTTTCGGCATGATCTTTATAGCGTGAGTCATCTTTTTGCATAGCTTATTCCGAATCGATGCATGCGTTGGTCTTCGGCTCTTAGTCGACATTTTTTACCCGCATACGGAGCGGAATACGAAATTATCTTGAAACCCGAGACTTTTAGTCTAGAGACCAAATCTTAGACCAGAATTGAATAGGGAGAACTATAGAGGGACCATCTTTGTAGTGTCCATGAAATTTTTTATTAGAGAAGGTACTTGTCCAAAAATATTCATGAGATTAATTTATAGACCGAATTTTATTTAGTCACTGGACCCGTCAAACACATAATAGGTTGGGTTTGGGTAGGGTCGAGAAATGATCCGACCCAAATTGACCCGTACTGCAACACAAATCTAGTAACTCATACCCGGCTTAACTCATACTAAGCTCGACCCATATGGCTGAAGCACTTCCATATTTAACCAAATTTAGGAAAATTTATAGCCAAATTGAGATGAGAGCGCGGAGTGAGTGAGCGCGAGAGAGGGTGAAAAGAGAGTCATAGATATGGATTGGGTCTACATAAATTATGAACCCATTTTACACTCATACTATTTTGGATTTTATCATTCTAAAGCCATTTATAACCCATTTACTGTATACAACTAATCTACGTAACAACTCGGTCCATCAATTTCAATATATGGGTCAAGAAATGGACCATAGATCCATTTCGACATGTCTAGCCTTCACAAACCCAATTCCGAACTTTTCATATACCACGAGCCTGCGATTTCCAGCTAGCGGGCTTTGCCACGGCCCATAATGATTGGGCCTGTCCGAGCGGAGAGAAGCAATCATTAGAGACAAGAAGGCCCAAAAGCACCGCCCGAAAATTAGCCGCTCTCGCAAATCCAGAGCTTTTATCCTAAATTGGGGGGGCAAAACAACGTGCTTTTTTTTTTTTTTCTTTCGAAAAACAACATGCTTAAAACAATACAAAACGCCGCACCCCCGCGAAACCCTCGACCAGTCGCTGCCCCTCACGCGCCCGCAACCACCACCACCTCCGACATAGAGCAGCAACGTGTGGCCCGTCATCGGCCGCAGAGGATAAGTTCCCACGTCAGCTGGGCCCCACCCCCATCCGAAGCGCGTGTCCCTCGCGCGCGCCGACCGATGACGTGTCACCCCGCCCTAATCATCGGGTTGCTTACGCATAAAGCATCCCCCAAGAGTCCCACGTCGATAAGATCTCCCATTTTCCGATTTTTTTATTTTATTTTCTATCCACTTGATGAATATATATATATAAAAAATAAATCCAATTGAATTTTCAGAATAAAAGAGGATAAATAACGGATTATGTTACGCACTTTTGCCAAATCCTCCTTCTACGACCAGAAATGATTGCATCGCCGCGTCCCTTTCTATCCGTGTAGAATCCCGAGTCCCAGATTTTTTTTCTCTTTTCGATTTTCCCAAGAAAATTATACAGAGCTCTGCAGTCTGCGTACAACAACTCGCCCACTTTGCCGAGAAAATTATTGACTGAAGTTAAAGGAAGCTTCTTTCTTTTCTTTTTTTAATGTTTTCTCTCCAATCCAACGTGAGTTTGTAGATAAAGCGTCCGAGTTTATCCGCTTGCCTCGTTTTTGGCGAAACCCGGGAGGGATTTTGGATATTTTCCCCATCAGATTTTCTCGGAGGAAGAAGGAAGAGGGGGGGAGAGGTTGAAGATGATGAGGAGGCAGCAACAGGACCACCAGTCTCGTGCCTTCTACGAGCTCTCCTCTCTCGTTCTGAACCTGCTGCGGTCACCCCCGGCGCCGGTCCCGTTCTCCGAACGTTCTCCGGCGGCGATCTCATCGTCGGCGGCGGCGGCTTCGTCGTCGTCCAGGGCGCCGGTGGCGCAGATCACGCCGGCGGGATTCGCTTCGCTGATGCTGGGGATATCGCTGGCTCTGATGCTGTGTGGATCGGTCACCTTCTTCATCGGCTTCATGCTGATGCCGTGGGTGCTCGGGTTGGTGATGTTCCTGTACGTGGCCGGGATTGTCTCGAGCCTCTCGGTTTTGGGGCGGTCGATCCTGTACTACGCCACTGGTCCACCAACGCCGCGGAAGGAGGTTCCGTGTAAGAAATTCCTCTGTCCCTTCTTGGGCTGTTCTTTTTGGCTCTGTGTCCTGTCTCTGGGAACCGCCTTCGGGGTTGAATTTGTCGCTGGTTCTTAAATTTCACGTGGCTGTCGATAGATTTGTTGCTTAAACGTTTGATTTTGTCGGTAGCTTGTTTTGATGTTAGTGTTAGCTTTCTATGCGTTCAAGGGCTTGTTTATCAATTTCATAGGTCGGTTCTTAGGTTATTCATATAGCAAAAAGGAAAGCAGAGGAGCAAATTATGATAAGCTAGCTAATTCACAACACCATGTAGTTTTTCAATGAAATTGACATAACTTATCTATGGATTTTTTGGTTCCTAATGCCGCTGTTGACATTTTTTTTTTTGTATTTTGGTTTTTTTTTGGGGGGGGGTCTCTGTGGCATCTCTCTGTGAAGAACTTGTATTGATGCGAACCTCGGTAGTCTATTTCCAGCTGATTGAATTTGTTATGCTCGATTTATAATGAGAAAATTGGGCAAGAAAAATGTCCTTTTGCGATAGTGTATCTCCTCTGACATGTTCAATTTCCATATAGTTAGGCACTGTTATAGGTTGCTCTTTTTGACTCCCTTCTAACATGTGCCCTGTTCAATTTACATGATGTAATGCTCCTTTCGATGGAAATGAGGACTGATTTGGCATTGTATATTGTAAACACAAGTTTGGAAAGTTTTGGAATTTGGAAGATGAGCATTTTGAGCAAAACGTGTTCTTGCTGCCGTGATTCATATATCAATGATATTACGAAATCTTAGTTCGATTATGCTTCCTGCACAATGGTTTCTATATGCTTTTCTGGACTTTCACTGATTTAACTTTGCCATGGCGCCTTACACCAACAGCGAAATTGCTGGTAGCGCATTTTGATAAGTAGTTTAATGATGCGACACTTGCTGTAAATCCTTTGTTTAATTTGTAACTGGTGCAACTTTTTGACCTGTACAACAAGAAACTATAAATCATTTACTCAAACGAGAATTACTCCAAAACATTTCTTGTCTTGTATTGATAAACATAAAAGGTTCTTTGGAGTCTACATCGGTATTGAATCGTGTTGGGATTAGGATTCTTCAAGCAACTTCCGGCCGAAGTCAAACCTGCTTATATGCATCGGGGTGTTTGTACCTTGATTTTCCTATGCATCAAATTCAAGTTGGTAGGACTTGATAAAAGTTTGAAAGGGGAATAACTAATTCTCAGGCTTCTAGCCAAGTTTTCAGAATGTCATGATTGGCTGCTGTTGCAAGTATTGAAAATGCACCTTCATTCAATGAAGCTCAAAGAGAATTTTGAGTTGATATCGGCTTGCTTCACCTAATAGAATAGCCAAAATATTTGGTTTGAGCTGTCCACAGAAATTTCTGCTGTGTCAGTGATCATTGCCTCTGACTCTGTTTGTCAAGAATTTGGCTGGCTAGGAAAACGGGAATATTGGCTTTAGCAAAAGGTTTTATTTAACTGATCGAGTCAAATAGAATTGCTCACATTTGGTCATTTGGGCATTGAGCATATGTGAGGGTACGGCGCTAAAACGAGTTTCACCGGGGCAAGTTATTACTATCTGTTTTGTGCTCTTTTATTTGACTCTGGACATCTTGTAATGACTCCACATAGTCTTGTGATGTTTTCCTTTGTTTCTCACTTTTCTTTCCCTGTGCATTTCTGATGTGCTTCAATTTTTGTTTAAGTGGTACACAAAGTGCTTGGCATGTTGTTCAGCTTCATGTTCAGGTGGTAGTAGCTCTTCTTTTCCTTTTCTCATTCACATTTCGATGAGTTTCCTGTGTCTACATGACTTAGAAGAGTGCAGCACTAGTCCATGGTTAGTTTTCTAACATGTCCCTTTTGTGAATTTGAAATGATCAGCATGGAAGCTATTGTGAATGGAAAGACCTTTGGAGATGTGCTGAAGGGACGAATTATGTCCCAGAGGATTGAGAGCACCGAACTCGGATGTTCTTCCAATTACTACTGCCTTAAGTAACGCATATAGGGACATTGAGATTACAGAGCTTTTCAAGTATTGACGCAGAATTGTGGATACCCTTCTCTTTGTAGATTCTGCGGATATATTTCGAGATGGCTTTTGAAGTAGTTAGATATAGAAATGATGTATTGTTGAAGCTTTTTTTGAGGATAATACACGGTTGAATACCCGCTTTGGATGATAGCTGGGGAGCTAGTTCTCAGTTCCTTTGTATCTCGCATTTTCAAATTTTTATTCCCACATCCTCTCGTGTTTCTGTATTTGTAATTTTCAGGAGGTCGGCATTTTGAATTATGTAGTACTTTGATCCCTATGTCTGATCTCTATAACCTCGTTCTTTTACCTTTTTTATTATTGCTTCGATGATGATCAGTTTCATATCTCATGATTCCATGATTGTCGTTCCATGGTGACTTCCATCGTGGACTGGGTTCAACGTTTTGAGTGTAACGAAAGAACACATTGAATGTTGATCTGTGTCTGAGATGCGTCTTCAAATGCAGAATCGTCGTCCTTTGTCCTGCCATTTCTAAGGCATTAAATTCACGCTAGTGTGGATTCGGAAGTTGGACCGGATTATCTCCAAGTGACAGCTGTTATGGCTGGATTGGCTTCCTAGGATGCTGCCACAATTTTAATACGACGAACGGTTTTATCCTCTGATCGCCAGTCTCTAGCCTGTGGTTTGGTTGTGCCTGGGAACTATTCCAAACTGAACATAAGCTCGAGTCATTTTCACTGCGGCTTTGGCAGCATTTGAGGTGATGTAATTTATGTCAATCATTGTTGTATGCATTGGGTACACGCGATGTGAATCCGTGATCGCGTGGATTCATTGTAAAAGTTTGCGAGATTAACGACATAATTAGATTAAAAGCGGAACCCCGAGGATCATTTCGAATCGTTTGGTTTTCTAGTTTTCTGGGCAAATAGAAACAAATGAAAGGGTCTTGATTTGTGGTAAGTTTTCAACTTGAGGTAGTACCTAATCAGAATCGACCCTTGTAGAATATTAGATAGTCCAAGCAACCAGTCTCGACTGCATCGCACCCGTTTGACTTTCAGGTGCATCCTCTGCGATCGATTTATCTGATTTGACCCGTCACGCTCGGATCTTGGCTTTGTAGAAAAAATGGAAGGAGAATAAAAATCAGGAGTCACACGTGTGATATCATATTTTGTCTGGGAGTTACAATTCAGAGGGTGACAAGCAAAGAAAACTCTCGAGAAGATCCCTGACATTCTCTTTGGCATCGGCCGAAATAACAGCACCGACCCAGAAAGAGCACGTCTTATCGTAGCATCTTCATCTACTCGGGTACACTTGACTAAGATCAAGCAAACAAACCCAACAAAAAAAGAAATAATGAAGCGGAACAGAATCACAACATAAAACCGATCAGAACGACCATCACAGGAGAAAACAAAAGGAAGAGTGCTCGAATCGAATCAGACTATCCGGTGTAGATGTGGACGCCGACGGCGATGAGGAAGATGGTGATGAGACAGAAGAAGATGATGGTGTGGACGAGAATGGAGGGCCCGCTCGTCTGCATGTTCCCGAACTCCACCACCTTCATCTTCCCCGGCAGCTGAAACAGCAGCCCCGGGCTCAGCAGTATGAACAGCACCACCGCTATGACCACTGGCCCCCAATCCGCCATCTCTCTCTATCTCTCTCTCTGCTGCGTGTGCGTATTATTGGGTGTCTATAGCAACTTTTGGAGGTCTCTTAGTTTAGCTGCCGTGACTTGTCTTCTTTATACGGGAGGAAAAGAAGGAAAAGGAGAGCTTGTGTGAGTTTGCCGAGTACCGGAGGAGGAAGAAAGGAATAATATATCAATGAGACCGAGCATCAGTGGCGGGGAAGAAATCTTTCTGGCAAGCGGTCGGTGATGCGCTTAGCCTTTGGCTTGGCTCTGCATCACGTGTACCGTCCTTCAATGTTCACGAAGGACGATGTGGTGTTAAATAATGAATCCATTTAATATAACATAGCAGTCGCATCGGTAATTAGTGCATACATCTCAGAAATCAAGCGATAACTAAAGAACGAATGAAACGATTTGATTCAAACTCGAGTCTTTTGTGAAATGACGGTGAGATTGAGAGCAATCGCTAAAAAGAAAGGTGTCAAAGTTCGCGCTTCTTATGACTTACATTATGTTTAGAAATGCGGTTTGTTTCGATAGTTGATATGAATTCAGGTAAGGACAAGAGTCGTGATTTATCAAGAGAGGGCTAAAAGTGGAACCAATGCTGATTGCTAAACACTGGTGAAAAAGATTCCTAGCCCTCCGCAGACGGGTTGGTCCATGTTCCTATGTCTATGACTTGGAAACGTATGAGAGAAGATCCGGAGCCTTGGCCTATCAACACAAGACACGGGGCAATTCTAAGACAAAGATGTATAGCTCTCTCTCTCTTTGAAATTTGAAGGCTTACATATACAGAAATGATATCAAGATCTTCCCTTGTTATAAAGCGCGGTGAAAAATATCAGAAACCTCGACGACGGTCGTAAATAGAAAGACCGTTTCAAAGTATAGCATAATAATTATTTTTTTTATGGAATTTCAATAGCTCTTATATTTATGTGGTCTCCTTTTATATATTATCGTTAAATTTCTTGTTGGACTTTCTCACAAGAAGAACCAAGACCGTGATTATTACTATAGTACCTATAAATAAAGGAAGGTTGCTAAGTAGAAACAGATTGAAACAGACAAGATGGGTAACACAGAGGTTTATAGCAATAAATACAATTATCCGTGAAGACTCACCGACGTTCTCATTGAACACAGCCGTCGGACCTAGTGCCCATCGTTCGACAACCGCCAGACAGTGCTTGGATCAGGTTGGCACATACAAGTACATAAAGTAATGAAGCTTAGGCAAAAATTGATTTGTTTAGGACATTCAAAATTTAAGAACTCTGATCAGAGAGAGAGAGAGAGCGGTGACCTGAGAGACTCCAATCATTCCATGGACGAACTGGTGGGCTTAGGCAGCACCCTTGTATTAGAAATGCCAGCCCGCCCAATTTTGACCCGGCTCGACCTGACCCGGTCCGAACATTTCTTTGTACATCATAAGGTCATGGGGAGCTGAACAACACATTAGACCTGACTTATGAGCCAAGTTTGCTCAATTATCACGTCTATCATCTAGTAGTACCTATCGACTAACAGGATAGAAAAGGAGGATGGTGCTCGAAATGTATTTGAAGGCAAAGTAAGAAACTTTTTCTCGAATCACAATAAGTGGCACGCGGTGACATTAACTTGTGCAAGGGAATGTAGCACCTAATGCAACATATATATCCATCACCGAATCGGATGGCACATTCCGTTTTAGCATCACATTCCTAGCCACTCGCCTTTTCGTTGCTAAACTGAAGTCCGCTCCAAACGACGACCCAAAATTGATTCGGTATTCTTCAAGCTTACCCTACTGAGTTGGATACCGTATCAACCGCGGACTAAATTGGCAGGTGCAATACATACTTGGTCATAACAAACATATTTCAACCAAAACATAGTACTAAAGATGTCGAGAGAGTTTTCCTTAAAAGGTCTGTGTAGTAGGTGACGCTTTACATCTCATTGAATGTAGAAGCAACCTAGCAATCTCACGTGGATCTTTCTTAAACACTCAATTGACTTGTTCAACAGAGAAAGCACCTAAGGGGGTGCATGGTAACTATTCTAGAGTAGAAATGTATTTGTTAACGCATTTTCACTTTTCTACTTCTGAAATACTTTTTCACTTCTGGAGTAAAAACGCGTTTATTAAAACTACTTCTTTTTTTTGTTCCAGAATGAGTTTTCTACTCTAGAATGAGTTTTGAAGCCAAAAAGAGAAGTAATTTTTTTTTACTTCTTTGGAGAAAGAATGACTTCTGGTTTCTCTTCTAGACCGCCCAAACCTTTTGCATTTGTGTCAATTCAATCTATTTGGTCAACCGGTGCTGACATGACGTGGCACGCCTGTCGGCCAAAATATTATTTTAATATTTTCG
>BCNH02000008.1:37753505-37836410 GCA_001662345.2 Metrosideros polymorpha var. glaberrima
AAACGCATTTTTACTCCAGAAATCAACTTTTAGTCAAAAGTTGATTTCTAGAGGAGAATGGTTACCATTCACCCCCTAACTAATCGACTCAGTAATAAATTGCATTAAATTAATATAGTTAGAATCTCGATGACTTCGACACGGCTCCTCAACTAGGGACTCTAGACTGACCGGCTGGTTGAGGAGCCGTGCCAAGGCGTGTCAGCCAAAGGGGGTGTTAAACCTTACAGGGACCTCCTACGGTAATCTCTTATTAGAGGAGCGCTCTACTAGGATGCGTTCCTTATTTTAATGTGTCTGTGCTCGCACACCTTACATCCCTAAGCTCCGAGGTCTATCTTTGTCTTTCCAACTAGGGAGGGAATACCTTCTCATGTCTTTAACATCTCGAAGTCCAAACGAAGCCTTTTAGGCTGCGTTTGGTCGTCATGATAAAAGGCAAGATATGATACATTATATCCTATTATGTGTTTGGTAGGTATCCATGATAGAATAAAGTGAGATATAGATGAGATATAGGAGAGATAAAATTATCCTAGGGATGAGGTGAGATAGAATTTCACTTCCATTTCTCTCCCCCCAACCTCCTTGTCACCACCCTTTGCCATTGCCCTCCGTCGCCACCCGTTGTCGTCACCCACCCCCGCCGCCGCCACCCACCCCTGCTGCCTGTCGCCATCGCCGATTGCCCATTGCCTCCGTCAGCCGGTCGCCTCTAACTAGAATTCTCTCCTCCCAACCTTCTCGCTGCTGCCCTCCATCATCGCCCATTCCCACTGCTACTGTTGACCGCTTGTCGCCACCATCGGCCACCACCGCCGATGGTAGATGGTGGCGCCATCGGCTAACCGCTTCTAACTATAATTCTCTTCCCCTAATTTCTTTGCCTCCGCTGCCACCAAAGCTTATAGGCAGCTATTTTGAGGAAAGAAAAATTTAAAAAGTAGCCTCAACTTGTTCATCCTCAAAATGTCTAGTTGTATATTCAATTTTAAATTCGTCATTCACCAAATAGTAGATAGGATATGACAAAATCCTAGGATTTCTTATCCTATCCTATCCAATCCTATCTTGACAAAAAATCTGGACGACCAAACGCATAGGGACTTGCTTGGGTCCGCAAAGCACCTAACTAATCGACTCAATAATAAATTGCATTAAATTAGTATAGTTAGAATCTCGGTGACTTCTACGCCTAATAAAAGCCAGAGCTCTCCCATTGTCATTTAAACGTGCGCAAACTACGGTCAAAAGGTCGGTCAAAGGTTGCTTGCCGTTGTCTTCTTGACCAGAGAATTGCAGATTAACCAAAAAAATCCAAGTTGGGAGAGAGGGGATCGTGCCAAAGTCATACTTCACAGTCATCAGCAAGAAGAAAAGAAGTTCCGACCACATGCACCATCGATTTCACGATACCCATATGAAAAAATCGATTACAATACTCGAATCTTGTCGTAACAGCAACAACAATTTCGCCGAAAATAAAGGGACATTGTAACAACTAAAAAAAAGAATGGAAAAACAAAGAACTCCCCGCTTTGTAATTTCTCGAAGCCGAAGCGACAGTTTTTAGCCGAGATACACGTGAACCTTGATGGCCAGAATGAAGACGGAGACGAGGCAAAAGTAGAGGAGCGAATGGACCATGATCGAAGCGCCGCTCGTCTGGAAATTGCCAAACTCGACGAACCGGTGGTGACCCGGCAGCTGAAACAGCAGGCCCGGCGTCAACAGCACAAACAGCACCACTGCCACGAAAATGGGGCCCCAATCCGACATTCCTTCTCGGATTTGATCTCCAACTTCTCGTTTCCGGATTCAGTTTTCTTTTGGCCCTTTTGGGAACTTCAGAGATAATTGGTGGAGCGACAGTCAATGGAGTAAATCACAAGTGAAAGCAAAGGAGGAACGAGAGAGGACATTGAAGAGCTTGTGGACGGAATTAGGAGATGGAAAGTGTGGTGCAGTTCAGTGGACGAAGTTGCATGAAGCATGAGGTGCAAATTTCTCCCTTATTTATTTATTTATTTATTTTTTTGGGAAATGTTATTATGTTAATAGGTTTCTCCGAATTATATACGTATATAATTTCGCTTTTGAAATTATTGGCTACACACGTAATGAAAAAAGTCATTGCCTTTGATTGCAACATCCTAGTATGTAGCCATCTATCCGATGTCCTTATCACATTGATTAATAAACTTTCCTTTTATATAAGAACAAAAATAAGAGGCGAGAGGCAGCAAAACCTATAGCCCTTACGTAAAATGCAGAAAAATTACCAAAAAAAATCCTAAATCTATTGTAACTGTGCAAATTCAATCTTAAACCTTTTTTTCTCAATTCAGTCCTAAACCTTTTGCATTTGTGTCAATTCAATCCATCCGGTGAATTTTAGCTGGCCAGTGTGACGTGGACGTCGGCCAACGCTGACCGTCCGGTGACATAATATTTTAATATTTTTTTGAGTTTTTCTTTTCTTTTCTTTTCTTTTCTTTTTATTTTATTTTCTCTTCCGTCTTCTTCCTCCAACCGGTCGTTGGAACTCGACGACCGACCAGAGGCGATGACCAGCGAGTTTGACCTCGCCAGTGACCTGCAGGGGCAAGCTTTGCTTGAGGCCGACAAGGTCAAACTCATCGGCCATCGCCTCTTCTGGCAATCGGCTGGAGGAAGAAGAAAGAAGAAAAAATAAATAAAATTCAAAAAATTCAAAAAAATAATAAAATATTATGTTGCCGAACGGCTGGCGTCCGCGTCAGAATCAACTTGCCAAAATTCATTGGATGGACTGAATTAGTACAATTGCAAAAAGTTTAAGATAGAATTGGCAAAAAAAAGTTTATGACTGAATTAATACAATTACAATAGATTTATGACTTTTTTGGTAATTTTCCCCTTAAAATACAATTGATGTCGAACTAAAAAATTTTCCCAATTCAAAATAATGCCTTCCGCAAACCACACATGCTAGGAATTATTGTTTCTGTTGAAAACGTAAAGGAGGAGTTTTTGTGATCCTTTCAGGTTCCAGAGCAATAGTCGTAGATAAATCGCTTTTTTTTTTTTATCACCAATTCCTTTTTATCCTATTCGTCACTCATTGGAAGGGCGGATGTATAAGGGTTATCCCACGTCGATGATAGAAAGGATTGGTGGTCAGTTTATAAGTGTGAGGGAAAATCTCATTTTTTCAGCTACCTTTTTTAGATTAGAAAAGTTCAAAACCCCTCGAAACAAGAATTCTTCCTATTGATAACGTGTTAGTGTGTGTATATATATATATTCTAGGGTCTGATTTTCAATATCTCTTTTGATTCTACACATCTGATTTGATTTTCTTAGATAGTGATTTAATAAAGCCTATAAATAAGCTTATGTACTCTTTTCCATAGATATTAAAATATACATAAATTCCTCAAATCTATTTTTCGCATCATAATTCTCAACTTCGAACAGGAGAAAAAGTTGTCAAGTCATTTTCTGATCATCAATCCCTTTGATCGTATTCGTCACTCATCGGAAGTGGGATGACTATGATTGATTTTGAAGCTTAAGGAAATTTCAATTGCTTCGAGTTCCTCTTTGTCGGCTGAGTGCTGATGAGCATGGAGACGATAAACGGCCGAGGGACAAATCGTACCACCAATTATCAAAGTGTCCTAAAGCTGTGCATAACGTGACAAACGTTGTTAAAAGCATATGGGGAGCGACAGCTATAACGCGATGACCACTCAAGTCACAAGAGTGATCGTATGTGGCCAAAAGTAAATTCGCCTTTTCTACTTTTTTTAGGCCCAATCCTTCAATTTTTGCACTCAATTAGTGGAGACCAAGAGTACCCGAAACTGACTTTCTCTCTTCTTCCCTCATTCGCCTCCGAGTCGAGCCATAAAAAAATAATAATTAGTGTTCCAACCCGCTACGGCACGCTCGTAATTAGTAGAGGTGTACATAATCCGAGTTGATTCAATTTTCCCAAAATTGGAAACTAGACTGTTGTCCCAGTTCCCATATTTTCGAAATCGGGACCGGCCGGTATGATCCAATTCCATTGAAACCAGTAATTACAAGATATTTTGTGATTTTTTTTCTAAATCACCAATCGACTTTATAACTTTTATCAGTATAAAGTACCAATTTTTTATATGCACCAATTCTTATAACAAAAGTTAAATATTTATGACATTTAACAATGTTTTAAGAGTTGACTTTGTATCTTTTTAAGAAATAAATATATACTCATCTATGAATCGATCCGGTCCGGTCCAGTCCGTTCTGCTTTCCCTCGAAATCGAGAACCGGACCAGACAAGTCTCGGTTCCACTTTTAGGAAATGGGAACCGGATCGGTCCCTCAAGAACTGGACCAAATCGGCCGGGTTGATCCGGTCCCGGTTCGAGCGATCCACAATGCTCACCCCTAGTAATTACATCCAAACTAGTCAGAATGACGATATTCCCCGACATGCAAGTACAAACAAAGTATGAGTTGAAAGGCAGGGTATGAAAGGGTTTAGCTAATGGAGATATATACTCTTCCGAGAAACGGCAACGCATAAATCATGTCAAGCCAAGACCGATCAATATTCGAACGGACCATGACCCCTTGTCCCGGTACAAGGAAGATAAGTTGTTGGCACTTGGCCGGTAAGTCAAGTCATGGGTGGGTAAATAAAAAAGGGTACCAAAGAAAATGCGCATTTACGATTTTATCCTTCTTATTAGCTGTTCGTTTTAGTCCAGCAGGAGTGTTCAAGAAAGCGTCGAGAGTGAGACCGAAGAACTTATCTATTAGGGGGAGACCCAATGGCTCAGTGCCACGTCACCGAGATCTTAAAACTCTTGCGTGCACCCGCTCGCACTGGATTCTGGCCCGGATTTTCTTTCCCATTTATTACTAGCGCCCGCTAGCTTTCCTCGCTCGGGTATGAAATGAAACGAACGGCAGAAGACCTCGAAACCGTGTGACCTGCGACCTTAGTCAGAGTCAATGTCGCTCGCTCCTCCTGAGCAGTTGCTGGTTCTTCAAGACGCGATTTTTAAGTCCTAACCAGTCCGCGCGGTCCTGTCGATTCCCCACAATCTCTCCTACTGGAGTGTGTCGGAGCTGCCGCTGTCGGTTTCTTCTTCGAATGATCGCAAGGGAGGGCGGTGTCTCCGCAATTCAGCTCGCTCCTTTGACACGGAAACATGATGCCGTCTGGTAATCATCATTCTCATTCGCTTGCGGGTGATAAGTTGGTGTGGAGTGCTTCGATTTGGCATTCGAGATGGTTCGATTTTTGCTACTCTAGAGTAGAAGATGTTTCGGTGAGCATTAGGGGTGTGATCGTTTGAACTCGAGCGTTGGGGTTTTTTTTTTTTTTCCGAGGGGAAATTATGAGTTGGAGTAGTAACTGTAGGGATCGAATGGAGGGAGGGTGGCTGTTATCTTATCGATGAGGATTTTCGTTTGGTTTTCTTTTAAGGAGTATTTCAATTTCATAGCGATTGAACCTCGTAGTTCACGGCATTGGCTGCGTTATTATTATTACTATTATTATTTTGACAACTGTGAGGGGAACCAGCGCAGCTATCTTTAGTTCAACATGCATTGTGGGTTTCTGACATAAGGCTCTCCACTTCCTAGGTGATCCCTCTTGTCATTCGATTGTAGAGGTAACGTGGGACTCCTTTGTACGGGCATGGTCTTGGTTTCTTGGTTCGCGAACTTTTCTTACATTTTATGTTACGAGGAGGATATTAATTCAATAGAAGAAAGATGTGATGCTATGATGGAAATGTGGGGTGGGGTTGGGGGGAAAAGTCAATAAGGACGCAGGGGATACTTTGAAGAAAGATCTTGGGCACTTTGATTTCAAGGATGATATGAGACCGGATAGGCGCAAAGGCCTAAGGATCCCTGCAGTTGACCTCACTTTAGAGGAAAACAGTTGATTTTTTTCCTGGCATTGTTGTTGTTGTATAAAGGGAAAACTTTAACAAGTCCTATGGGCTAATGGCTGCTTTAAACTATATTCTTTATGCCTTGCATCTGATTGGCAACTGTACTGATGTCATGAATTCATTTGCCTGGACGGTATTTTCTCTTTGTTAAGACTGCACTGTGGCGGAGCCCTTGGTGGTTATAGAGATAGTGGCTCTTTATTGGTAAAGATATCCATTAGGCTACAGTTTGCATTACTATTCTATGTAGTCCCTTTTGTGTTTCTGCTTCCTCTGGTCTCTGTGCCTCTTCATTTGTTTTGCCTCAAGCAGAGCAGCACTATGTGAAAGTTCTATAAATACTCCTTTTTCTGAAATCTCAGGATACAGCATGAATGATCTCTACCAGGAAGCTCAATATCGTTGGCTCAAACCTGCAGAAGTACTTTATATCTTGCAAAACCATGAAAACTGCCAGCTTACCCAACAGCCACCTCAACGTCCAAGCAGTATACTTCATCTCCTTTGTGCATCATTGAATAACCAGCGCTCTTGATATCCTTGGTTAGGTCTATAATGAATGGCAATGTGCATATGACAATTCTTAACAGGTGGATCCTTGTTCCTTTTCAATAAGAGAGTTCTTCGATTCTTCCGTCGTGACGGGCATAATTGGCGGAAAAAGAAGGACCAGAGGACTGTTGGGGAAGCTCATGAACGGCTCAAGGTTTGCTAATTAAGTAAAATGGACATATCTATTATTTCTCTGTTAAATAAGTTGCAAGGAGCTCATAATGTGTGATAGTCATGGTTATTGTCACTTCCTTCTGCTGCATTTTCCATGGCCGTTATCAACTTTTCTGTTTCTAACAGGGAATTTCTATTTTTTTAATGTGCCAGAACTGATGATCAAATTCATTTATATGTTTAGGTGGGAAATTTTGAAAAATTAAATTGTTATTATGCACATGGAGAGGACAACCCAAATTTTCAGAGGCGCAGCTACTGGATGCTTGATCCGTGAGTGTAAATATTGGTAGCATATCATATTCTCTTGTGATTAGTGCACTAAGGCATCGAGAATTTGGGGTAGTTGGTAGCCAAAGTTTTCCTAATAAAGTAAACCAACTCAACTGCACACTCTCTCCTAATATAGTTTTCCCTTCCTCTTTTGAATAAGCTAGAACTAGAATTTCATTTATCCAAGAAAAAAGGCCGCTGTACCGGCGACAATAAGTATAAGATTACAACAGAAGACTTACAACACCAAGTAAGCTTCGACAGCAGCTTAGAGAAATTCCTTCACCTTCAGCTGTTAAACAGCCTGATCAAGTTCTTCAGTCCAACTTCCTAGGATTGCCTGGTTCGATTTAGAAGAAGCAACTGCTGCCACATGGGACTGGAGTAAACAACACAAGTTTTTGCATTGGAACTTTAGAAGCCCCACTAATTAAGGTGGCTAGCAGCAGTAAAAATGTTTTCCAGCAAAAGTATCATGTCCTTGGCCATTCCCACTCATTTATGTCAATTTACAGGATTGCGTTGTCTCGCACCTTCTTTCCATTCAAAATAGCAGCCTCTTATCTTGGACGTCAGCCAAAAGAGCCTCCTTTCTAACAGATCTTCGATACGTCCATTCAAAATGACAGAGAAATGACGAGTAGTCCTAGAGCTTATTATCCACTGAGTAAACAATCTCGGAAAAGCTAAAGCATGAAGAATGTTGAACATAAACGTCCAGCCCACCAAATCCAAATGCATTTATAAGAGCAGCCTTAATAACAGATGTAGGAGATATGTTCTTCTGTTGTAGTTCTTGACAAGCTCCTGAGCAAGAAGGATACTATCACCGATATGCCTACCCTCTATAAAGGGTGACTGATTCATGCTCTCTGGAAGCACCTTTTTGAGCCTCAAAGTCAGAATTCTCGAAATCCATTAATACACAGCATTACAGCACGAAATAGGATAGAGAGTTGGACATCCTATTAGGGTTTGTACCACACCCACCTCCAGTCCTCTTATATCTCTTCTCTAGGATGGAGAGTACGACATAGGTTCACTAACACCTTGCTTTTACTTTTTTGGTGGGCAGGGCATGGGACCACATAGTTCTCGTACATTATCGGGACATAACTGAGGTCAGTTCGTAACTCCCGGATCCAGCTTATGTTTTATTTGATCAGTCTATGATTAATCAAGTTGTCAAGTGTACATATCTCCAGTCCCTACAGTCAGCCTTTGTTTGGAAGGTTAAGTGGCGTCATGAAAATAATCTAAACTTCTTCCCTACTAGTTATCTTGTTTTGAAGTTGACAATTTTTAGTGCGAATTGGTGAGCACCACTTACTTTTTATCTGGTTATTATTTTATCGTTGTATGATTAGTTTATTGTCTACTTTTTGATAATGGTCCTTGGTCCTTGCTTGTTTTATTGCTCCAATGCCGTCTACCAAATTGGCCCCCAGACACCATATGTATAGGGAAGAGATATAAAAAATGTATATTTTGAGCACATTTTTGACAACTTAAATTTTGGAAAAAGCAGTTAGCTTTATAGTACATAGCACATGTCAAGAGCATGTATCATAACACACACTCTCTCATTGTTACTTTGACAAATTTTCTTGTTATTTTGATCCTACTCCTTTAATCTGTTTGATGCAGTTATGTTGTGTTTAACATGTTAGGTTTGGCTTACCTTAAGTAAGAGCATTGAGAAAATGCTTAATATACATGATGGGCCTATTTGTTGACAGTTTAAGTTTTAGGCAAGAACATCGAATGAATTTTTTTCTTGTCTTTACTGGGGTTGACCCTAATTTACTGCTCCAACCCCCACCCACCCATGACCAATAGGCCGACTGTGTTGGATCTATTTAATAGTGTTGGGTTTAGCATCATTCTTTGCCTGTGTTGCAGGGAAAACATAGTTCTGGATCCAAAGCACTGTTTTCTCCAGGGTCATCGTCTGCTTTTAGTCCTACTCCGAGCCCTGGTTCTTACTCCATTCAGAATCAGGGTTCTGCCTCACTTGACTCTTGTCAAACTCTGTCCAATCCTAGTACTGCAGAAGTTAGTTCTGTCGACGCTGTCATAAACAATGGGACAGATAACTTGGACAGGGTGGAAGGAGCAGCACTTTGCAGTTCCTCTGATCTTGATGTTAATAAAGCTTTGAGGAGCATTGAGGAGCAGCTCAGTTTGAATGATGACACGATTAAAGAAATTGATCCACTATTCATTGATGATGAATATCTCAATTCGGTGGGATTTCTGGACTGCGAAAGGGAGATTTCTCAGCAAGATCAGCAGGAAGCATCATTGCATGTTTCTGACCCTGTAAATTGTCAATTTCTTAGTGAAAATAATGGCGATGTTTCAAGCAACTATATGCCGCATGAGGATACAGGTATCACATCTTTTTTGTGTGTGCTTAGAGTGGCAACAGTCTGTTGGCTACTAGATGACATAGTGCTACTTATCTTATGAGGAGGAATTCTGTAACATTATGCGGGGGCCACTATGACATTTTAAAGTTAAGAAGTATCTGTAGTCTATAGTCTGGACCCATACATTTAAGTAGGAAACCTGCCTTGATTGGGCAACTGTCACGTTAATGTAGGGTTCTCCATCTGCTATGTTAACCTTTTGGTTTCATATTGAACAGTATTTACTAGATTTGGTTACTTCTCATCATTCTGTGAAACATACCCCAAACTTGACTCTCAAGGAACTACATGTGATAGGATCATTTCTCTGTGGGGTTGGCAGGTGTGAGGAGTATTAGGATTTATATCATTGGATTTGTCACCACTGATGTCTCCAGTAGTTGGACTCCGTTCATTGTCTTAAAACTTCTCATTAGTGCTCGCTGCACCATGAAATTCTTTTCTAGCACAATTGAAGGCTGTATTGCATGATGATAATGCTTAAGTTTTGAGAAAGCCAAGTATACAGACCAAAACGATCATGATTTTCATTGTTTGCATAAAGAATCTTGCATGCTGTAACTGAAGTGACATCAAACTTCTAAATGACTGGGAAAAGTAAGCAAAGCAACCAAAGTTCAGCCTCCTTGAATCATAATTAACTCTAAATAATGCGGCAAATGAAATTCATTTGCAATGCTACAGAGGTACCCCAATTTTTATCACAAAGTAGATTGCACCTACTTTTGTGCAAGATCTTATGCTCAAAAATGTGAGTCTTATTCTCAAGTCTATCATAATTGAGGCAGATCTTCTCTTCCTTCTTTGTCTATGTGTTAAGGAGGAGGAAAACGAGAATATTTTGACTTTCCACTTATCATAAGTTTCATATAGTTAAACAGTATTCCTAGAAAATTCTGATTATCTTTTGGTGTCATTTGTTGCTAATTTATTTCTAGTAAAACTAATTAAGGCTAGTAATCTTTGGTATAAGAAATCGAATATAACTTTCATCTAACCAGCAATATTATTCATCTGAAGAGGAAATGTAATGTCTATATCAAAGGCAATTGAAGATTATGGTTGTGAAAGCATGCAGGACTCATGCAGGCGTTTTCTGCAGATGATAATGGCAGGCATCGTCTTCAGGCATTTGAACAGGGACATCTGGTTAAAGAAGAATCTTCTGAGTGGACAGATATGGTGGAGTCATACTTGAGCTCATCAGCCAATGGATCCCTAGAGAAGAATGCTCAGATACCAAATGAAAATGTGAGACATAACGCGAGTGTGAAAAGTTAAATATTCATATATCTGAGGATTAGCTTGTTTTCATGGATTTCTTACTGGAAGTGTTCTAGATATGCCTCTATGTTGAAACTGAGGATTTGCCTATTTGGCAAATGTCACTTTTCCATTCACTAAACTTTGGGTTGAAGTTTCACCAATCCTTCCCTCACCCGTCTAGAAAACAAAACTATTTCTATTCATAACCAGTTTAGTTCTTTTGAAAATGATACCAGACTCATATAAGTGGGCATGAGATCTTTCCTTGGGAACAGTTGAACAGCTTTTTGTAGCAGTGTTAAGGAAAAGGCTCAAGTCATGGCCTGAGTTGTGTACTGGTAGCATGTGGTTGTGGGTGTAAAAGTTCTAATCGAGAATTAATACAGTTCATGTTATGAAATTTCAATTTAAAACTTGTCTTTTCATGAATGAGTGTTTCGCTTATTTGGTCAATGTGCTACACAGGAGAAATTACTCTCTTACACGGAGACAGGACCATCAGAAGGACAAGAAGGCTATCTCCTGTCAGATGCTAATAAGAAATGGGATACACGTATGATTTTTTAGAACCCTGCATAATTATTACTTATATATTATGAACTTTTTGGAGTCATGTCTTTTCTATTTTGGGCAATGAACCATACCTTAAGTATTTTTTAATTTGGGTGTATATCCCTGACTAACAAAATGTCATAAATCTCTTGCTTTAGCAGCCTCGTTGTTGATTTCTGAACTTGACAATTTCCCAGTCTCTGTTTACCCTTCCATGGGAGAAACTCATGGGGCAAATCCAGAATACTATCCTGTCTTGTTTGGGCAAGGCCAACCGGGAATGTCAGTTGTGGGAAATTCATGTTTGACTGTTGCAAGAACTCAGAAATATACAATTCGAGAAATATCTCCTGAATGGGGTTACACCACTGAAGCTACAAAGGTGGGTATGAATTGTTACATTGTTCAGACTGAATTCTAATTGAATTTTTTATTCTCTATTCATATATGGTTTTTTCTAAATCCTGCCTTGTTGTATTTTAAGGGGAGCAAACTGGTAATAAATTAGGTTCTTTTATTCTTTTGTAATTCGTTTACCATGTTTATGCTGTGTCATTGTGGTGCCAACTTTTAGCAACACCATAAATTGCAAATGATTTGCTTTAAAAGAGTTGCACTTTCTCTAGCTTGTTTATCTATTCTATAGATGTTTTGTAAACCAAGTCAAAATCCTGAATCAGGAAGCTTTTTATTGAATCGTAGATGTTAAATTAACCAACAATACTAGTTGAATGTAAGTACACGGTACATTTGATATTTTGACCAATTTTAACTAAAAGTTGAGTTTATCAACTGTAATGCTGATGGGAGAACTTGAATGGCATAAATGCATTAAAAATTGGTTAAATACATTACGTGCTGAAGAACTAGAATTACTTGATAATAGTGGCCTTTGATGATGGCTTATAAACAATTTTGTTGAGCATTGATCTGATCGTAATAGTTTCAAGATGTGTTCATATAGAAACAATAACTTACGGTGCTTTGGATTTTTACTTTCACCTATTCGATCGGCTTTTTTTATTTTTTATTTAGTAATTTGTTTAGTTAGAATGGGTTGGATTGGCAGGAGAGTAGCAAATTTTTTTTTTGGGGGGGGGTTTCCATTTCTTCTATCTTCTTTTATCACCGGATAATTTCTATCTTTAAATTAATAGAATTAATGGATTATTCATCAATAAAATCTCATATTGAGAGTTAATTTTTGTTTCCAGAGTGGTTAACTAGATGAGGTCGAATCACATCTTGTGATGCAGGCAGTTTCCAAAAGAGCATGTATTTGTGCAAAATATCAATTTACATTTCAATCACATGAAATTTGACATTTCAAATTTTAGAATTTATTAGTTTCTCCATGCAGGTCGTCATTGTTGGATCTTTTCTGTGTGATCTGTCAGAATCTGTATGGAGTTGTATGTTTGGTGATATTGAAGTTCCTGTAGAGATCATTCAACAAGGTGTCATCCGCTGTGAAGCTCCTCCGCACTTGCCTGGGAAGGTTGCACTTTGCATTACTTCTAGCAACCAGCAGTCTTGCTCTGAGGTCAGAGAATTTGAGTATAGAGTAAAATCGAATTTTCGGGCTCAATGCAACTTGGAACAAACAGAAGCTGCTAGGAACACAGAAGAGCTGTTGCTACTCGTCAGATTTGTGCAAATGCTTTTATGTGATTCAGCAATGCAGAAAGAAGATGGGATCACTTCTGGAATTCATGTACCGAGAAATTCAAAAGCTGAGGATGATTCTTGGAGTCTCATAGATGGGCTCTTGGTTGGCCATGAAAATTCATTCGAAACAATTAATTGGCTTCTTCAGGAGCTCTTCAAGGATAAGTTGCAACAGTGGATTGCACTTAGATCCAGCCAAGAACATGACCAGGGAGGCTGCTCCTTGTCCAAGAAAGAGCAAGGCATTATTCACATGATTGCAGGCTTGGGTTTTGAATGGGCTCTGAACCCAATTCTTGGCTGTGGAGTCAATGTAAATTTCCGTGACATTAATGGGTGGACTGCTCTCCATTGGGCCGCTCGATTTGGAAGGTATGCAGGAGTATCTTTTTTAATTTATTTGGTATGTGAACCACAATGATGCTTATTTGGGAAATTTAGTTTAAAGAGAAGAATTGTTGTAGACTCAAGGAAGGCACTCGATAACATCAGTATCAAACACTTGTAGTGTTTTACTGAACTATCAGTTCTTAAGAAAGAAACGGAGGGACTTCTTCATCATGCGAGTTTCTTTTCTTTTTTCATTGGTCAGATCTAGGTTATCAAAGAAAATTACTTTCCTGGTTTTAAGCATGAAGTCGCCTGAGTAGGTAACAGGCAGTAACATGCACCTAATAAATGGAAATTCAAATATTTCAAAGTCTGCTAAAGCAACCGGTAAATTTTTCAGTGGTTGATTTTCGAAAAGAGTGCACAATGCCTTCCTGATTCTTAGCACTTAGATATGATGGTGATTTTGAAGAAACATTCCACTACCACACTTTTATCATGTCAGTTTTCTGTTCAATTTTAGTTTATCTTTCTTCATTGTTAATAGAGCATGACCCACTTGATCATCCTTGTCCTTATATTCTGGCTTCAACCAAGTCATATAGTAGTCAGCAGTAAGTAGTACTAGAAGTTTTTTGTCATTTGGCCAGTAAAAGCACTACAAATGGAAGCGTTGGGTTTTCTGCATCCATTTGCGATCCACTCATGTTTAGATTTTCTGCTGCCTCTGAAGCACATGAACTAATTGGTATGAGACATAATTGCTTCATATTTGACAATTAATATTTACCGTTATTATTTGTTCTTCTTTGGTTTCTGTCTTTTTTGGATAATACTGTAATAAACTTTATGTAGTAGACAGATACAGGAAACAGATGAGGAAAAAAGAAAGTCTGGGGGCAAAGAGGAACATTGAATAACTGGGGTGTAATAACTCAACCGCATCCTGTTCAATGTGTGGTTTAGGTTATTTGGACTGTTCTACATCCTCGACTGTACAAACCCGCTCTAATTTATCTTTTAAAAACCCAACCAGATCCATGTGTGCTAAGCCCCAAAGGAGTACTCAAATGGTGGCCGTTTGGGATTGATCTTTACATATGAATCATTTTATGACTCCTCTATCATCTAGTGTGGATTTAGGGTGTCACATGAAGATCGATAACAAATTACTAAACTAGTGTATATAAAAGGGTGAGTCTGGTGTCCCTGAATCGTATAAAGTTCGAAAGCTCTCCATGAAATCCAATATGGAAACTCATTACTACTTGCCTTTCAAGCAGTTCATTAGCATTGCAGAAAAATTTACACTTTATGGGATGAAAATGAGGAATTCCATTCTCCTGTTGATCTGCATCAATGTCTTGTAGCACACCCGATGCTACCCAGGGGCTTTACTCAATATACTGCACAGCATTACGAGTGACATTCCATCTCCATCAATTCACCCTTTTTTTGCCTTAGTGACTTGTCATTGTTTGTGAAGACGCTCATATCACGCACCTGGGTTTACTCGCATCCATAATGAGTCACATTTTGACTGTAACTTTTGAATTAGGGAAAAAATGATTGCTGCACTGGTAGCTTCAGGGGCATCAGCTGGAGCAGTCACGGACCCCAGTTGTCAAGATCCTTCTGGTAAAACACCTGCAAGTATTGCTGCCTCCAGTGGACATAAAGGACTAGCTGGCTATCTGTCGGAGGTGGCCCTGACCAGCCATCTTTCATCTCTTACAATTGAGGAGAGTGAGCTTTCGAGAGGCTCTGCTGAGCTTGAAGCAGAGAGAACTATATATAGCATCACAAATCAAAGTCTAGCTACCAATGAGGATCAACTTTCACTAAAGGATACATTGGCTGCGGTTCGCAATGCTGCTCAGGCTGCTGCACGTATACAATCTGCATTCCGTGCACATTCGTTTAGGAAGCGACAGCAAATGCATGCTGCTGCTGCTGCTTTTGCTGATTATGGCGCGACTTCAGGCAATATTCAAGCATTCACAGGTATGCTGAAGCGTTCCACACGCAATGGTCATGACTACAACTCAGCTGCATTATCCATTCAGAAGAACTATCGGAGCTGGAAAGGTCGGAAGGACTTCCTAGCATTTCGCCAGAAAGTTGTCAAAATACAGGTATCCTATTTGGAACTTTTATAGCAAGTGTAGATGCAGGGATTGAGCATATGCATATTGCGTCTGAAATACTTATTTGCATACTTCAAAGTAGTCCCTTGGTGGAGGAACTTTGTAATCATCTTCTTTTGTTCTTGCAGGCTCATGTGAGAGGTTATCAGGTTAGGAAACATTACGAGGTATTTTGTCAGGCTGTTAGATTTTTAGACAAGGTTGTATTGCGATGGCGAAGGAAGGGGGTTGGTTTACGAAGTTTTCAAAAGGAAGCAGAATCTATTGAAGCTAGTGATGATGAAGATATTCTCAAAGTTTTCCGTAAGCAAAAGGTGGATGCAGCTGTTGATGAGGCAGTTTCCCGAGTTTTAGCAATGGTTCATTCTCCAAATGCACGTCAGCAGTACCGTCGCATGCTTGAAAGATACCGTCAAGCTAAGGTTAGTCAGTTGTAAATCCTTTATCTAACCATAAAATATGAGGGTCCTCAGTGTCAGCATCTTCCTGATAGTTATGACCAGGAGTGAATATATATTGACAATCCAACCATAGAATTATCTCAGATGTTCCACATGGTGTCCTAAGAAGATATTGTGAAGTAGAGGAATTGCAACAGCAGCATGCTGGGAGTATTAAGTAATTTTCAGGGAAAAGAACTCCCATCTTCAAATTGAAGTCGAATTTTAGGATGAAGGAATTGAAAGAATGGATCCGTTTACCCAGCCTCTGGATTTAAAATATCTTTTTTGAGCATTTTCTTTATCTAAATGGATTGCTTGATTCTCTATAGGGGGACACTTTCAGCTGCAAGGACAGGTTACTTTTCTTTATTACGAATTCCGCAATTAGGCAGTAGGTGTTGTATGACGCTGGCATTATTTTGTATCACCATCAAAACATCTGCTTGCTCGTTCTTAGCAGAGGTAAAATACAATGTGTAGCTTCCACTTGTGCAACCGACAGTCTTGTCATGCACTCTTAAAGACCAAAGCTCTGATAAGGTGTTGGTCGTCCCTCTCCAGCCACTACAGAAGTTATCCTTTTTCAGTCGAGAAATGCTTACACGGTTTAATTCACTTGACCGTGGCAATCCCCCCTACTATAAATCCCTTGAGGTTTACCCTGGAGCTCACAACAAGCACGAGTCCGTCATAATTATACAGTGTCTACCATTATAGTAGTAGAATGAATCTGCATAAAAGTTTACCTTTTCATTCTTCCAAGGAGCATGACTGCTTAGGCATGAAAAAGCCTCTGGTGGCGCTTTTAATGTCTACCATATTAGTAGTAGAATGAATCTGCACAAAGTTTTTCCCGTTTCATTCCCCAAAGAGCATTCCTGCTTTGACTTGAACAAGCCTATGGGGGTACTTTCACCTATCTATTGATTATTATTTTGC
Source organism: Metrosideros polymorpha var. glaberrima (assembly GCA_001662345.2). Taxonomy (NCBI): domain Eukaryota; kingdom Viridiplantae; phylum Streptophyta; class Magnoliopsida; order Myrtales; family Myrtaceae; genus Metrosideros; species Metrosideros polymorpha. The sequence goes on from BCNH02000008.1 coordinate 37,770,230, forward strand.
TGAGACCCAGTTGGTGTTAGCTCTGCATAAAACTGAGAAAAATAATTTCCTTTCTCCCTCTCTCATGCATTGGGTAGATGAGACAAATTGTTCATATGAAACATGATGACGGAGAAATGCTTTGCTGCTGCTATTTTCTTTAGTATCAATTTTGAGAGAACAGTAGTTACATCTTCCCTTAATAATTGTGAGTTGCCTGTCTTATGCTCCTCTTAACTGTTAATGTGTGTAGTGCGCGTGCACGAGTGTATGTGTGTGCGTGTGCATGCCTGTGCTTGCGTGCATGCAAACATGGGTGTTTCTCACACCAAAATCTCATGAAAGCAAAATGATTCTCCATGTTTGAACTACTATCGCAGGCTGAACTCAACAGCACATTGTGTGAGGCGGCACCATCACCTTCTGTGGAATTTAGCAATATGGACAATGATGACTTCATGTACCAATTCCCATGAAGACTCTAAGACGTTTTACTCATGCTGCATTATGTATATTTGTCTAGTATAGCATTCTAGTTGAGCTGATGTTAGAGAGGATACCGGTTGATTGTACAGTCATATTTCTAGTGTCTAGTAGAAGGCTGAAAACGTTGGAAGCGTGTAAGAACTCCATAGAGAACATGTATTGACTGATAAATTTGTCATGAAAATGTCTTTGCTGATTGGTTGTACTAAACATCGAATGTATTATCAGTCGCTCCTGATCTTTGTGACAATCAACTCGTGGTCAATGAACTGAAAGAATGTCTGCTCCGTATTTTTCTGGTGGGATGATCTAGTGGTCTCGACGGAATGATTTGGGGTTAGATGTAAGAAACATGTTTAAATTTCCCCAGACATCAGTTATAAACAAGCTCGTGGTTGAGCTATCAACACAAAACTCAACTCGGTAACTTGAGGTTTCATTGCGTGTTACACTACCTCAATTTGCTGCATTCAGTTTTTTTGGATTTTGAGGTCTTCAATTTCTCTTTTCTCACTGATATTTTGACTGGTAATGGAGCAGAACAAGGGAAGTCGGGTCTTTTACCTCCTTATTAAAGAGTAGAAAATTACCCAAACAGTCCTTACCTTATTTAACAATTGTCAATGTAGTCATAAACTTTTCAATTTCATCAATTTTATCAATTTAATCATAACTATTTACCCGAAACTTCAATATAATCATTCCAATCAATTTTTGCCGAAAATCACTCATGTGGCAGTTCAGTCATTATTAGCTATCCTACAAAGCAAAAATTGATTGAAAAGACTACATTGAAATTTTGCACAAAGTTTAGGATTACATTAGTAGCAATATTGAAAAGTTGAAAACTGGTTTGACATTCATACAATAGAGTTGAGACTGATTGGACAATTTCCCCAATTCAAGAATAATCTCTGCTAATCCAGTTGCTACGGTTGCAATAATCCTATAAATCTGGTTCTGGGTATATTAGCCCAATCCAGATGACAAAACATAGCACACTCCATGCTCAGCATTTTTTAGATCAATGAAGCAGGGACCATGTGCACTCGGATCATTTAGTCCATGATAAATCAAATCCCTAGACTTTCCCTGTTCTATGGTACCAGAAATGAACAGAACCGACCAATGGCTACTCAAATTACCTAAGATATCATTGTCCAAGGAGATCTACTTGTTGATCCATAAGAAAATTGCAAACAGAGGCATATCAACAGTAGTTACAGTACGTGATGGTTTCACAAACATTAAATATACATCGAAAAGAAAGCACAGATCTCTCATCTGAAAATTCACCTCCTCCATGTAAAACAAATGATGTCATGCAGTCCAATTCAAGCTAATCCAGATAGGAGAGGATACAAATGTAAGCCCGTGCAAGCAGGTGCTGCCTCCAATTTTAGGAAAGATCTTCATGGGCTAAATCAGTTGATGGTACCATGCAGTGTTTCGTGCACGAGGAACACGAGAAGGCAAGCAAAAACGCAATTAGAGAACTGCAAGTCGACATTCTTGCAAATCCATTATGCCTGCCAACATAGTATAGGAAAAGACCCAGATGTCTGCAGCGGCTATGATGCAGCTCTTTTTTTATCCCTTCAAATCAAGCACAAAGATCGCAAGAAGTAGCAATTTAACATAGGTGACTCAATTCGAACATGAATTCCAATTAAGACCTCCACAGTTCCATCTTATCGAACAGTATAGAAATCTTTCTCAAAGCCCACCAATCTCAACAAAGACATCTTCGACGGTACAGCAATAGAACATCAAAAACACCAACTGAAATTCCCAGCCTCCATAAAGCCTAGGAAAATTACAGAAATAAGGCAAATGGTTTCTGTCTTTTGACATTCAAGATCAAGACAAGGCGGCCTCACACTTGTTGAATCCAAGATGTCAATCCTGTCTTCATGCATAGTTCAACCGAAAAATGTCATTCAATACATAAAAGCTTCCTTGTGGTGTTGGCATCAAATGGAACATCTGAGGGCAGATAACATCACAGCAGAGTGTTAGGCAAATAAAGACGGGGCAAAGAAGAACAAACAACTACACAAATTAGAGATGTACATGTGTACACGATTTGTATCATCAAAATGCAATACACCACATATATCGGTGATGTATCAAGCAACAATGTGAAAAATGTGACTTAGTACCTAGTACAAAAAAGGGAGCCAAAAGGTCAATCCTACTCTCATTCAATACTTTCTAACAAGGCATAATATATCTTACAATATCATGAACCCTGCATCAAAAACATCCAGCCAGACTGACCAAACCTTGAGTTGTATCCAATCTCTTCACAAACTAATTCCCAACATAACACTACATGGTAGACATATTAATCTCCTTGCTGAGTGCTTCTTTAAGAGCAACTATGAGGTCTAATTTTAGGTAAAACAGGAAAACAGAAAGACAGAAGGACGCAACAAAGTTAACCAAATACTACACAAATAACTCCCCAGATAATATAAACTATAGATGGACATGAAGCAAATCCGGATAGATTCCCAAACTGTCAATACAGGTAGCATGATATTTAAGAGAATCCTTTTGGGAAAAATGCAGTCACCGTTGCAAGCTCTTTTAAGTACTTTTCCTTGGCAATGCCATAATCTATGGTTCACACAGAAAGACAATCAAGACTGACAGCAACAGAAAAGATGGTGACAGCACCGACCTTTCGTGCTTCACATATCTTAGAGAGCAACAGAAATTTCAGCACTTGAAAAGAATATGAAGAGGAAGAATTCCTCAACAGCTGGCCACACATATGTGTGGGGCAACAATGTATCACAACTTTCCACAAAACCAAGAGACTAAAAGTAGATTGCCTTACTGCCCACTCCCCCCTCCCCCACCCAAAAAAGGGCAGACTGCCAAAAGCACACTAATGCACTGCCCCTTTTATGCTAGAATGTACAACTGTGAAGGCCAGCTTTGTCGCAAGTCTAAAGGGATGGCAATTGGCAACTTTCAAGGGGCTGGTAACATAATGGGCATAGAATTTCTCCGACAAAATGACATGAGAAATTTGGGGGCAGAGAGAGAGAAATTGATTGATTTAGGACAACGAATTGACGAGATAATCCTTTAATAGAAGAAAGACCAAAATGTGTACATTAATAGAAGTGCAACCCACTAGAACAGCCAGATCTAGCATAGATAGCTTTTCCTGAAAATTTCATCAAAGCAACAATTCCTACGTAATCCATTAATAATGAATGAACGGATCCCACTGGCGATATTCAATCAACTAGAGATCGTCATACAAACCATCCTTTGACACCCAAAAACAATTTAATTAAATACAAATGGATCCCTACGGATAAACAGAAGAAATCACAAGTAACTCTACACTAAACAGAAGAAATCATAAGTAACATCTTGCGACAAAAACGTTGATGCAAAATAGTCATCAATTCATCGGTCGAACTACCAAATTTATAGTGACAAGCGCCGATCAAAACCTTACACAAACATCCGAACTACGAACCAATCGACAATTTTATTGACACGCATAGCACGTTGAATCAGATCCACGCAAAATCAACCGACAGAGAGAGAGAAGGGAGAGGGGGAGAGAGAGACAGAATGAAGACCTGGCTGAACTTGAGGGCGTGCTGCTCGCCGGCGAGCTGGAGGTTGCCGCTGACGAAGACGAGCATGCCGCCGGCGGGGCCGGAGGGCTGGCAGTCGACGGTGGTGATGCTGTGCTGGCACTGCTGGAAGGGTAGGGAGGTGAGCTTGGCGACGATGCTCTGGGAGCCCTGGATCTTCTGGCCCTCGAAGGTGAGCATCGAGCCTTCCTGGTACAGGTTGGCCAGGCCCGCCCGGTTCGCGTCGAACGTCGAGTAGTAGTGCTCCACGAACGCCTTCGCCACCGCGTCTGGATCCATTCTTCCTCGATCGTGTTCGAGTCTGTGCTTCAGACCCACGCGACGAAGGAGACGGGTACAGAGGAGAGAGATTATAGAGAGAGAACGCTAGGGTAGAAGAGTTGGCCAGATGAGCGATTGAGCAATATTTAGCGAATTATGTCCTTTTTTATTATTTTTTTCTTCTTTGCTTATTTTTTTGGAATTATCGTGTAAGGAAATACAATTTCGATAGCATATTCTATCCGTATTAAGATGAACGAGGAATCTGCAGTGATTGACCCACGTGTTCAATTTTTTCTTATTATTGCTCAATTTTAAATCTTAAGTTACATAATTTTAACCCTTCCATTTTCTTTTATTCAAGAAAATTTTCAAATAAGGGCACAAATTAAGGGTGTGCAACCGGACCGGGTTGGCCCGGAACCCGGACTGGCCCACCCGAAAAACAGGGCCGGGAACCGGTTCTCAAACTAACCGGTCCGGAAACAGGGCCCAGATTTCGGGGACCGATTTGAATCGGTCCGGGTTCCGGTTCTAGGTGGAGGCCCGCCCGGACCGGTTTATAGAACCGATTTTAGGGATTTAAAGAAAAAATTCTAAAATTCCTTCTCCACATCTTTTTTTTACTAAGCACAAGATGCAACAAAACAACTTTACAATTGCAAATTGATTATTTGTAGCGACACTAGCCAAAAGACTCTAGAAACAAGGTTCCATTGAATATGTTGAATAGAGCTACAAAATCTGAACAACAGGATAAGATTCTGTAAACTAAAACTTCTTTCTCCTTTTGTTTGTCATCCATGTTCGTTGTTTCAACCACACTACTATGATTAACCTAGCCTTCAACAAAAGCTTTAGTGCTAATGAAAAAGACAAGTTGTGAAAATTGAAAAAAAATGATGATTTTTGCAAGTTTCTGCATAACAAAGTGGTGATTTTTGCTTAAATTTTATTTACAAGTTGCGAAAGTTGAAAAAAAAAAAAGTGAAACAGGGTTGACCCTGTTTACCCTGTTCCCGAACCGAAAAAATAGAGTCGGTCCCAAAACAAGTTCTAGAAAAATATGGTCGATTTCTGGGCCCAAAAAATGAGGATCGGTTATAACAGGGCCAGTTTCAAGGTCTAGGCCTAGGACCGGCCCGCCCGATTTTTGCTCACCCCTAGCACAAATTGCTCTCATATTCTCAAATAATGGCGTAAAGTGGCCATGACAGTTTTAAATTAAGGCTTGATCTCACCAGCCGGCCAATGGCATTTTCGTCCAAAATTAATTTTAACGTAAATTTTAGTTAATTTAGATTTAAAATGTATAAAAAAAATATAGGCGGGGCCGCCCCATCGCTAGTGGGGCATCGGTCATGGCCGATGAGGTCCGTGGTGCCTCGACAAGAGCCGATGACCCTCGCCAAAATCAAAAGAGGGTCGATAGGCACAAAAAAAAAAAAGGAAAGAAAAAAGGAAAGAAAAAAGGGGAAAAAATAAATGAAGAAAATGCCCTTGATCGCCCAGTGAGGTCAGACCCTCTTTTTTAGATTGATATGGCCAACTTCAGATCCTTATTTGAAAAAATAAATGCATGCAGTCCCTTATTTTACTTCCATCTTTCTAAAAAGGAAAAATCTAATAGAATGTTTAGGCATCAAAATTTAAAATAGTTTACTATTCAAAATTTAAAATATGATTAATGAATAGTACACTAATCTAAATGTCAACATTTAATCATGGTGAGAGTCCCAACTATTACTGATTTGCAAAGAAAAATTCCAAGTATTTGCGCTTGCAAAATTTAGATAAAACAAAAGGTAAAAAATCAATCTAGACAAAGCTATTGATATTCCAGATTTACCCAATCACAACAAGAGCTCAAACGGGTAAATAAGTCGGAGACAATGTACTATTTACCTGCGAACTCAAGAGACTTGGCAAGTTCCAAACGGATGCTACAAGCATGGAAGAAGACGATGGTATGCTTAGCCTACAACTTTCATTCTTACATCTGAGAATCCAACGCAATACTCTACAGACTATACAGACAGTGGCTGTCCTATGATAAGAACAACAAGATCACTATGAATGGTGAGTTCACATGACTATGTATAAGAGAGATGATACAATGCCGTCCTTGCTGCTATGATACAACCGATTCACCCGATTTCCCGCCACTTCTTGTTCCGAATCTGAAACCCTCTGAAGAACTTACTATTTGCTCGACTGCTGACGGGGGTGTCGCACGTGATGAGACGAAGCGTGTGAGGAAAAAAGAACAAGCTTTTGCTATTTATGGACAATCCGTCAAAAATAGATTTTCCAGCGACAAGGTGTCGCTCTATTTACACACTCTTCCACAAGTAATACCTGAAAAAGTCTTCACAAGAAAGCAAGAAATTACGGGGAGATTCCCAGCTTTTCATTGAATAATCAGCGGTTAGCAATAGCCGACGAACAATATGGCTAACGCTTCTAAGTATTTAAAACCAAAGTTGACGAATGTAGAAGCTTACTTTGGTGAAGAACTTTTGACTTCATCGAAGCGAAGCCAGAAGGATGGCAGTCCATTATGAATTCAGCGACCTGCAATGGAGTCCCTTCACAGTTTCCGATTTGGTGCTGACTAGGAAAATCGCGAAACTTCCCGATAAAGTTGTTCTGCTTCAAAAGGCTTCGAAACGTATCCGTCCATTCCACACTTCATGCACTGTTCGTGAGTCGCATGAATCACGTCTGCCGTCATGGCCAAGATGGGCACATGCCAAATTGAGACGTTTCCATGCGCTTCAGCAGATACTTCCCCGAGTTGGATTTTCCGGTTGATGCTTTTTTCCATGTCTCGGATTGTTTTTGTAGCTTGAAACCTTCAACAAAGGATTAAAGTCATCATCAGATAGAGCAACCTATGTCTACTTCACCTTAAGTTAGATCCGTGAATATGCGAAAATCTTACAAAGAGATCTTGCCCAATGGCCGAAACAGTTGGAAGCTAAAAGAAAAATGAAAGAACTAAAGCCCGAGACTTCTGGGTAAGTTCAATTTCTAGCCAAATTGCACTAATCATTTCGTTATGAACCGACATAGAGATGGCAAATATGCCATAAACTGACAGAATCTGTTTTGGTCGTGTAACACTTCTTACACGGACAATTAGTACATGGATATGCTTTTATTATGCAATCATGCTTTTTATGGTACAAAATGTACAATTAAAACTTATAAAAAAGAAGAAACCGAGATGGACCAGCAAAACTAATGGTTCTCAAATATATTTAGTATGGATCAAAACCTTCAATTGGCTACAATGATGGCCATGCTATCACAAACAAAACCAATTTGCACCATTGATACCCCAGAACATAGTGATGAATTCCTTAAACCAGATTCGACAGGGCCATATATCAAATAAAAGAACACACATACCCATCCATTCCCGGCATCTGGATATCCATGAAGCAAGCATAGAAGCTGTGTGGTGGCGTAAGCAAACTAATTGCCTCTTTCCCACTTTCGGCACAAATCACTTCGGCTCCATATCTTTTCAATGCACCCGCAGCCACTTTAAGATTCACCTTATTGTCATCTACAATTAGAATTTTTCTTCCTAGGAGAAGATGCTGCAGAGATGACCTGGAGATTTCGCCATTGCGGCCATTTCCCTTGTTCCCCACGTTACCCATGGTTCGCTGTAGAGAAGCGGCCACCATACTAGCCCTTAGAGGTTTCATGATGACAGCAGGACTATGAGCACCAGAAGTCACACTGTCACTCCTGGTTGAACTAATCGATTTCACTAAAAGGAAGAGTTTTGGAGGAACCTTTTGGTCTGCACACCTTAACTGATCAACAAACAGAAGCGACAACTCTGAATCATTGTTCCAGACCTCCTCTTCAATGAGCACCATGTCAATTCTGGGGTTCCTGCTTTTTAATGATGATAAAACTTGATTCAAGTCTGAGACGATCTCAACTTGGATTCCAAGCCTCTGGACATGATACTCGGATACTTTGGCTCGGACAGATCTGGGATCCACCACTAATGCATTCATGCCCTCGAACTCCGAATTTGCAGAATTGGATTGATTGTTCATTTGCTGGCTCGAGTACTCATTCAAATTGGAACAGCCGTTATTGAAGACAGCCGTGAAGGTAAACGTGGATCCTACATTCGGTATGCTCACAAATCCAATCTCTCCATTCATGAGTTCAACCAAACACTTGCTTATGCTTAGCCCTATGCCGGTCCCTCCATGTGTACGGGATATGGAAGGACCAACTTGCATGAAGGGAGTAAAAACACGAGATTGGGCCTCAAATGGGATCCCAACTCCCGTATCCTCAACTGATACAATTAGATTGATGGGGTGGTAGGTAGACAAAGGGTAAGGACAAACACGTTCTTCTTGGCTAAAGGTCTTGAATTTCGCCCAGCTGAGACGTCTCTCAGCAACTTGGAAACCACTCAAGGTATTCTTCGACGATGACTCGGTCTCAACATCTAATGAGTCCATGACCTCTTGAGCAAGTTGCACTGTGACAAAGATATGGCCTTTCTCTGTGAACTAGATTTATAAACTCATAGTTAGTTTTCCATATGGATGCACCAAAAGATCAAAAGAAACAGTTCAGACATATTTGTACAGATCCGCAAAATTCAAAACAAGTTTGGCATGGTGTTATATACGTTGAAGATTTTTCTAGAGCCAAAGCTTCATTTTGAAATGCTGTCATAAGGCCTACAAGATACTTACTTTAATCGAGTTTCCCATAAGGTTGGTCATGATTTGTCGAAATCTTCCAGGGTCACCAATTGACTTCTCGGGAACCCGATCGGAAATGAAAACGGCCAACTGCAGATTGTTAGAAGTTGAAATGTCATCTGTGAGACTAGCACCAAACTGACATAGTTAAGAAGTACAGATCTGATTCTAGAAGATGATTAATACCTCCACTCCTTTTTCCTGGGACTTTCCAGAAAAGAGGGACAATACATCATCGAGTATTGCCCGCAGGTCAAATTGTACCGCCTCAAGTTCAAGTTTACCAGATTCAATCTTCGCTTGGTCCAAAACCTCATTTATGAGTGAGACCAGAGCTTTTCCACTGGCCTGGGCAGTTCTAACATAATCCTGTTGAGTTACATCTAGGTCCGTGTGCATCAACATATGCAACATTCCTGATGAATTAGCAGAACTTTTAAATTTGTGGCAGAACAATACCATAGGAAAGTCACTATTTTCCAAGAATTCACAGGAAACTCTGAAAGTGGAACAGATCAATCTGATATACTTACCTAAAACACCATTCATCGGAGTTCTAATTTCGTGGGAAACAGTGGCAAGGAACTGAAAAGTGCATAGGACAATGTTAGGCTACAGACACATACATATAATCTTAAAAATGAGCTTAAATGAAGCATGGAAAACATGAAAACCTGTGACTTTGCTATGTCAGCTGCCTCGGCCAGCTTTTTGAGCTCCATCATTTTACGGTAGTCATCTTCGACTTTGGCAATCCTATTTACTGTTGCATAGAATATATGCCCAATGAGCATTGCAATCACAAGAAATCCATACGATGTTGTTATCGCAAGCCATGGCCATGGAAGTTTCTGCTTAAATCTGTGTGAAGAACATCGTCAATCCCAACAATGGCATTAAAATAAAATGTAGACTTCAGCAGAGTTAATGTACTTTAGAGATAAAGGTACCACCGCTTTTGCCTCACAGAAGTGAAGATGCACATGATGCTTCATCTATTTATATACTTAAGGACCTCTAAGTACCAGGAAGCATCACGAAGAACCTATTAAAAGACTACATGCTTCCACCCAATCTCAAGGACTTAGCATAAGATTGAACCAGAATGCCTTAGCTTGACCACATGTCAGATAAAGGTAGAATAGGTCAGAATTTTAGCTGACTAGGATATCTTCTCTCTTTGCAAAAGCAAAACTCATTATTTTCTACTCAATTAAATATTTTATTCTCATCATTTAATCTTTACTCTTCTTAAGAAAGCACCAGGAAGAAATCCCACCGAGGCAATCATGTCCTTATTTTGACAATTTTCAGTAGTGTTAAGTATCCCACATCTTATTTAACAGAGTGAATAACTTTTATACATCAATCAGATTAAACCACTTCAGTTTCAGGTATTCAGACTCATTAAGTACACTTTTATTTGGTCGTTTATCTTTGTAATGAAACAGATTTTGAAAGTTTTCCTGCGAAGCATCTTGTCCTGATATGCAAGCTCTTCAAAGATATGAAAACAGATACATGCAAACCCGAAATAGCAAGGCCATGGACGCATTGAATATCTCAGATGTGGACAACTAGCTAATGCATATCACACAGAACAATAATCATTAACAAGGGACGATTAAATGCTTAACTCAGCCACAAAAGGAGGAACTAGCATTACCTGCATCGCATCTCATGCTTCCTAAATGGATCACCAAAATTAAGGGTACTGACATACTCCAAAGCATCATCCGCTTCATCTGAACCATACATACTGATCGGCTGTGACTGATTGGTGGTGTCCAATACATTCACCACAATGGTCTGCTTGCTAGCCAGCTGTTGCAGCAATTTCTCCACCAATGATTGAATATGAAAGACTCCACCAATGTACCTGTTCATCAGCATCGCATTAATGTAAGTACCATATTTGATTACTCACAGTATAACAGCTTTGGGTGTCGAGCTAACTGTGGAACCAATCATTGAGTAAGATATTGCCACTGAGTTGATATACAATGGAAGTTCTATATAAGACCATATTCTTCAACTAATTTTCACATAATTGAGGAAATGGCATACCCAGCAGTTGCCTGGATTCTTTCATCCGGAGTTGCATTTGAAGGAAGATCAATTTTATAGACAGCAAAGGTCAATATGACCCCCAGGCGGTTCGTTTTAATCAGCCTGAAAGGAGCAGTAAGAACCCCTTTTCCTGAAGCTCTTGCACGCAATACGTTTTCACGATCTTCCTGTTGCAATAGAAGTTCATAAGACACCATATTCTGCAGAACAAATCTTATAGCAGAAAATTCAAGACTAAGTCTAGAATGTAATCCAAAGAATGGACGGACAACAATCTATTCAGAAAAATCTTTCAGGCTGTGGTAACAGTGAACTCAGAAGGAGGCCATGGCATTCCTTCATTTAGTCACCATCGATCATCAGACGGAATTACCAAATCACAGCAACAGATTGCACTCACTCATAGCAAGACAAACAGGAATTTACCTTTCCTGAGAGCATGTCCAGGGAAACTACATGGGAGACAGTATCTTGAGCGAAAATGACGGGGGCGTATTCTTCCTGAATTGGAGAGGGCTCCAACAATTCAGGGTCATAGTCATCCTTATGAACAGGATTTTGCTCCAGGGTGTCCATTCTCCGGATAGGCCAGCCTTGCTGTTTCTCGAACTCTGCCCTCTCCGAATGGAGCACTCTCACTGCATATGCCACGCCACTAGTGAGAGGCCTCTCAAATGTAGTTCTTTCGGTATATCTAGCAAAAGTCCTCTGTGGATTCAGAAAGTTTTTTTTTCGTGAACACAGTATTAGTGATTGTAGGAAATTGGTTCAAATGTCAAGCTAAACAATTTGATCCTGACATATGTACAGTACGAACATTATAGACAGAGTTCCTATGACTGAGGTATTTAATTGGAGAAACATCATGATCATGGAATGGAAGTACAAAACTCAAAGGAATTCAGATTAAGCTTTGACCCAAGAAATAAATGAATTGAAGATTAAGCACTCATCAAGATTCAGACTGATCAAGATTCAGACTGATTACTACTTGGACAAGCAAACATAAAAAACTCTCCGCCGTACAAGGCTTTAGGCAGAAACATGTTCAATCTCAAATAACAGAACTTTCGGTAAAATCCAAGATTGCAAAAAAATGGCAAGCAGCACAATTAATTACGTCAATCGTGTGATCTTTGAGTTGGATGAAGTTAATTTAGAAAGCATATAAAGAAGTTCCAGATGCTGAAGGTAACCTGGTCGATAGCAGAGGGACTCTTGCCATGGTGAAAGGTCGAGATCAAAATCGACATAGCCTGAATATGGTTCATGCTCACGTTGAACTGGTCCTGCAACATCCGAGCCCTCTCATCACACATACTAGCTAGCGTCTCTTTCCTCTTCTCAATAGCTTGCGAGCTCATGTACAAGAAAATCCACAGAGAAACCATGCTCGCACCAAGCACCCATGTGTACAACAGCTTCCTCCACAATGCGTTGCTAATCCTCTTGGACCCAAACAACTGGTCATACTGATGCTGAATCTTGGAAATTTTCCCTGAGACTTTCTCACACCAATTCAGCGAAATCTTGCCATCCCCTCCAAGCAGGCCAGTCTTGGCATCCATGAGCCCCCCACTAATGAACCAGTTCATTGAAATTACAGATACTATCCACCAACATAACATCCAAATTAATTGTCCTGCCTTCAGACCAAACCCAAGTACATGGAACAGACTCATCCAACACAGTAAACTAGACAACTTTCGGCAGAAACAGTACCAACAAGTTCTTTTTTCCTTCCTTCTTTTGCCACAGTTATCCAAGACTGACCTGAAGAACCTCTATCAGATCTAGAGAAACAGTCCAGCTACAGGGAAATTCTCAAAAATCTCACCTTGGTGATTGGCATACAGCAATAGAAAGTCAAAGAAGCCCACTAAAACCTTCAAATTCAGCACCCAAAAGAAAGCAGATCAAAAGGGAGCTCCTGAAGTTGAGAGACAAGATGCTGTCTTATCCACCCAAAGAGCTTCAGCTTCAGGTTACAACAGGAGGAACAAAAATTGCAGAAAGATTAAAAAAATTCACCCAACCAACACCCACAGCCCAAAAAAAAAAAAAACCGAATCGACGAGTCCTCAGATTCTTTTCTGATGCCCAATCAGAATGTGATATTATACGGCTAGTTGCTAACCAAAGAACCCGGAATCAAGAGATGGGTCCAAAACNNCCCCCCCCCGGCGCTATGAAAGAATCTGACGGAGTTGTAATTAAAGAAGGGCCCTTAAGAATGACTCGAATTGTGGAAGACGAAAGAGAGAGACAGACAGAGCATGCGGGTTTTGAAGTTTGACTCTTGTTGGAAGGAAGAAATCGACCAAGCTGGTCGAAACTATATGCAGGGGAGAAACTGCAGAAGATCACGACCGTAGAGGCCGAAAAGTGGGAGGAACAAGAAGGTAGGAAAAGGTTCTTTTCTCCCCCACTGCTTGTTGAAAAAGAAGAGTTCGAGAGAAAAGATGAAGAGGAATCTGCATAAAGAAGATGGGAGGAATATGGTGGTAAGAAACCGTCTGCTGGTAGGGGCGTCGTCTAATATTTTATCCGTTATTAGTTTCGTCCGACCAAAGAGAAAATGATATGCTTGTTCGATAACTGCTGACAGATTCATTTTATGTTTCGGACCGTGCTTGTTTCCAAAAGGGCCGCTTCCTAAAAGAACCTTTGATCTTGATGGTATTTCCAGTTTTGCCAATGATAGTCATTCTCTCTTCTTAAGTTCAATGGAGTTCCTGTGTCTTTTCTCTTGCATGTCGTTGTCTTCCCTACATGTCCGTAGAAGGCCTAGATGAAATCTTAGAAATCCTGAGGCCGTGTTCAGTCGATGGGAATCACACAAATGAAATGAAAGTAAAACGAATCGGACAAAGTATCAAGTCATAAGGAATAGAAATGACTTGCCGCCTTCATAATCACATTTGGGAAAGTGCTAACGTCGAATTGAAGTTTAAACTATAAAGTTGTCACGGTGTAAAAAAGAGGAGTCAAAACTGAACATACAAGGTCGCGTTAGTTGTTTCCCATTTTGGCGAACAATTGGGCTAGTTTTCGAAATTTTCTCTCTTATCAACTTTCAAGTGAAAAATCTCGATTTATTCATTCCAACACTGTCTACTCTTATTCCTAGACTAAAACGTAGATGTGCTTTCCATCAATTCTCCTCAATCAAATATCATTTTGGAAGGTAAAAAAAAAAAACAATACACATTCCACTATCTGCTTTCCTCATATTTAGGGGTTACGTCTCTTCTTAATACGATTTCAAAAGAGCTACCGATACATAGGTAAATCATTTGGAATCCCATCTACTTGCAATTACTGCCTTTCCTCCCCCAGATTAAGTTACTATTTGTACAAATTAACAGCAACTAATGAAAATGCTAAACCCCTAACTATGTGGCGATTTATCTCGTCTTTCACGGGGGAATAAACCCCCACTAACACACAAGGGGCAAAAAAAAAATGAAATAATGCACTGAAAAATAGATGATGGCCAAAGATCTTGGCCAAGTTCATGCTCTCAAAGTGGGTGCCCATTAAAAAGCAAATCGCACAAAAAATGTAGTTGCAACCAACTCCCCCGCCACCTACATCACTAGGGTCGGGGCAGTTTTCCGGGAGTGAAAGCAACATGGAACTTTGAAGAATCGGTAAACTCGATATTACCGAAAATAGAGTAGACACTGGAGGACAATCCTGTCAATTCCTATGGAGTTCGGCGGCAACAGTGGCAGGCCGGTAAATAGCAGTGCGAAGCGGTGGCGCATGAGTAAAGTTGCAAGGAAGGGGGATAAGATCCGATGCGACGCACTTTCCATCGAGGCTTTTTCTTTTGTCACCCGAGTGATTAGGCCCATCGCTACAGTCTAGTGTCTACACCACTCTGCTCCTCCGACAGCGACGTCCCACGTCAGCTTCACCGGTTTCTCTTCCATCGCCCGATTATACATGCCCACGTGTCGCGAGGGGGATGGCTGCCCTCGATGCTCGCACGTGTGCGCGAAATCATGTGACCGTCCTCCTCATTTGAACTCCGGCACGGTGTTTTGTTTTTTTTTGTTTGACCTTTTTTTTAAAGTTATTGAGGGGGACTTATATTCAAAGCGAGATAAAAGATTATTGCGAGGGAATTCGACTTTGATGAATGAAGAAATGGTAGATTTTTACTTTCTCGAAATAACCCTTAAAAAAAGCACGTGTCGTCATCTAAACAAGAAGTAATTTTCTCGCGATTTTGAAACACACCACCTTAATTTTTTATGGGTTAGTATCACGAAAAATTCCAAACTGGTACGCCTGTGACAAATTTATCTAAAATTATTTTTTTGACTATGAAAAATCCTAAAGTGGTACGCATATGAAAAATTTATCCAAACCTAATTTTTTAACCATGAAAAATCTCAAACTGGTACATATGTGATAAATTTACCCCAAACTGATACACATATGACAAGTTTATTCTCTATTAGTTTCCGTTTAATAGGGTTAATGCCACGAAAAATTTTAAACTAGCACACCTGAGACAAACGAAGGGTAAAACCCAAAATCGATACACTCCATTAACTGTAACGTGTTATCAAACTTATCAATTTAAAGATAAAATTTGACAGAGAGTAAATTTATTACATGTGTATCAATTTGAGATAAATTTATCATAAATATAACAGTTTAAAATTTTTCGTGATCAAAAAAATAATTTAAAATAAATTTCTCACATATATATTAATTTAGAGTTTTTCTTGATATCAACCCATTCTTTATTTAGATTTGAGTTGCGACCATGCTCGGAAGACTTGTGCTCCATTAGTAGAAAAACAATAATAATGACCTAACAAACGTAGTACCTAGCTATTCAATCTGAAGTTGACTATTGGCCCCCCCAAAAATCAATAAAAATAAATGAATATACATAAATACGTGAAGTGACCTCGGCTCGCGGTTTCTCTTTCCTTTTTTCTTTCTTGGTGTTTCCTGATAAATGCCGGGAAGTGATGGTTGGTTGAAACTTTAAATCATCCACGAATGATGTCCCTCGCCGACATTATATACCAGCGCCCGTCACAGTAAACGAGTCAGAAATGTCTGGAGAAAAGGGGAAATGGAAACATCGCATTCCACTTCCGTCATTACAGGAACTCTGCCGGAACAAGCCGTGAGGTTCCGAAGAACTTTGTAATTTGAACGACAAAATTGAATGCTGGGTTCGTGTACGCACACACGACTTCAAGGGATGATGCATTGAACGCCAGGGGTACACCACAATATCCTTGTCCCACGCAATCTCCCCGTTCGACGACAGCGCGAGCGTTCTTTTTCTTGCATCTTAATTTAAAACTACTCCAAGCATTTAATTCGTTGAATAAATACCTAATTAAGTGTTTGGTGTTGTAACAGTTAAGGGATTAGGTGATGTTTACATTCAGACAAAACAGGCCTGTAAAGCATTGCGACACCCATGTGCCAACAAAACTTGGTCGACCACGTCAATCGGTCACGCATCGTCTGTTATCGTAGCTTCTCGAGACTGATATCTTGACTAAAGGGAGGATATTATTTTGCTTCCTGCTTCGTGTGCATGAGCTCCGCTTGGTGGGACGTTTATGTCACAAACGCCATTATTACCATGTATCCATTACACATAAACGAATTTAAACCTCTCGTGGCCTATGGCGTAGCGTCGATCGCAGTGTGAGGAAATTTTTTAGTTTAGGAATTGTAAGTCACCTGTTCAAGTCCCACCAACAGCCAGCGGGGGTTTACAAGGCGTTTTATGAGTTTTTGAGTAGTCAAGTATCTTCAATCGTGCCCTTGGATTAATAACAAAATTATAGTGTCTAAATATTTATACTTAAGATGTTACTTTTACAACAGTAATCTATCTAATTCAATATATTACCACATTTATTATGGGTTTCTGGATTTATAATGTCTTCTATTGCATTTGTAAGAAATGATTGTGCAATTCAAAGCTGTTGGAAGTACGCAATAAAATTCCAATACCTTCATCGAGGGAGATAGCCAAGTGGAGCTCAAGTCCAAGCCCGTCAACATATCTACCACAATGTCCACTTTCACTTCAAACTAAATTGAAACCACATTGGTCAAGGTCGAATTCTTTTATTGAGAATTCACCAAACAAATACCGATGCACATTGGGAGTAGGCCACCAATCAACCATCGGCTCCAATATCATTAAGCCCACTTTCACTCCAAACTGAATAGAACCATAAAGGCTGACGAAAACCACATTGGTCAAGGTTAGATTCTTTTACGCACGTTAGGAATATGCCACCAATCAACCGTCCACTTTGATACCATTAAGCTCGATACCTTCGTCAAGGAATATAGTCAAAGAGGGAATTGAAGTCCGAGACTATCAATATATTCAATTAAACCCTCATTCACTAAAAAATTAAGATAATGAGTTATATGACAAATAGGATAAATTAATTACTCCACTCCACTCTACACCAACTCTTCAATATGAGACTTTTTCTGACACAATTCATATGTGCATTTTAACGATAATTTTAATCTCGAGTCCTTCACAAGTGGGGAGAAAGTACAAAAAAAGCCATAAACCTATTGTCTTAGTGTCAAATCAGTCATCAACTTTTCAATTAAACTAATTTAATCCTAAACATTTTCGCATTAATGTCAATTCAATCCTTTCGACCGATTTAAACTGGAAATCACTCGCATGGACTCTAACCGCCCTACAACACCACCGCGCGGAACCCAAAGAGGCCTCCTCCGAAAAGCATAGTAAGAGGCGTTCCAAATAAGGGGGACACAGGAGTTCCGACTAATTAGTACGCAGCTTGATCTTATCGAGTCCGTGACGAATGGGCTTTTCGATAATGGGACACTGTGTACAACAGCCGACATTTCATTAGCCTCTACTCACACGCAAAGTAGAAGTTTGCCTTGTTGGTAACTCGAAGACACACGAGTGAAAAACGATGGGCAACCACTTTGGAACTTGTTGAAGAGCTGTCCGTCGCACTTCTTTAAGCAGTTAAATAAGGAAATATTGCGGATTTTTTATGCGACAGCCGCTCTTGTTACGAGACGTGTTATAAGGTGTTTTGAAAATAGAAACATCTTTTGTGAAGTATGTATGCTTAATTGGCGTTTGATGCCCCCACTCGGTAACATGATCCTTACTTCAGATCTAGCATACTTTTTATCTAATAAAATAAATAAAATTGACGATTCTCAATACATTGCTATTGAGATCGCACAACAAAAGTCCAATACATTGATCAAGTGAGAGCCCACCATCCGAAAACCATGTTATCATCAGCTCTGATACTATTTACACGGAGTGCACAGCAAAAGTCCGATACTTTCATCCAGGGATAACGCCAAGAGATAACCCAAGTTCGAGCCCGTCAACATATTTAGTTAAACTCACTTTAACTCAAAAACTTAATCCAATGAGTTATTAGCCAATTAAGATATATAAAATGCTTCACTCAGCACCAATTCTTTGATGCATGACTTTTCTAGCACAACTAACCGTGCATCTCAACAATTGCTTTGATACATAACAAGTTCCCTCGAGACATTCATTAACAAAGTAATTATATTAGCATGTGCGGAGAGAACTGTTTCCACACATACCATGGATATTTAATGGTTATATGTATAGCTCATCATTTTGGTTTGGTAAGATAAACTAAAAGACCTAGTAATTTCCTCCATTGAAATGATTAACTCTCGGCCGGCTTACATAATGCAACGAACCTACATCATCAATGAACTTAAATACAAAGTCTAATTTAATCTAATCAGTCAATGCTAATAATCTTTTCTTAAGCTATCTATTTGACAGATTATCTTTAACAAAAAAAAAACAAAAAAACAAAATTAGGCATCGCGAATCAAGGCATGCATTCAACCCAAATAAAGAGAATGGCTGACGAAATGCTGATACCGACAGCATAAAATTCGAAGCATTCACACTGGCCTCTCCAATTTAACTGATCATTAGTCTTTTCGTAAATCATTATTTTAATTTTTTTTTCCCCAGTTCTTACATCGTTTTTTAGTTCGCGTAAGCCACGTTAGCAGTGCCGGCTGCTAGTGAGGCACCAAGACATCGCCCGGCGTGGCGCCTCGTGCGCCGTTGGATGAATTTTACGTGTAAGGATCTAATCCCAGGACAATCAAAGTCTTGATGGATTGATTAGATAGATTAATCCGTGGAAGATTAAAAACAAATACAGATGTTGATTTTTGGGAGCGTCTGAGGGGGACCATGGGCATCCAGTACAATTAATTTTGGGTGATAGCGACGTGTCCACGTGGTGGATGGCGCGAGTTGGCCAACCATCTTTTTTTTTTCTTTTTCTTTTTTGATGAAAGAAGAGATTCAAACTTATAGTGGCAAAACGCTTTGAAGAAAATTGTATTTCATGTTCGGCTAATTCACTCAAATTTTGGAAAAGTCCAAAATATATTATATTGATACCAATTTAATCCTAAACATTTTAATTTGATCAATTTAATCATAAACATTTCGACATTAATATTAATTGAATTCAAACAACCAAATTAGGTCGAGAATTGCTGACGTGGATATTAATAATTCTACATGGCATTGTTGACACTAACATGGATATTTTTTAAATAATTTTTTTCTTTTTTTTTTCCTTTCCCTTTTCCCCTCTCTTTCTACCAGTTGCCAGTCGCCAACTATGGCCAGTGAGGGTGAGCACTGGCAAGGTCCCCTTTGCCTGGGTGAGGGTCGACAAACGCGAGGCCAAGCGACGGCCGGGGCCTAGGCGAGGGTCAACCTCGTCGGTCTAGCGAGGGGGGCCCAATCGGAGCTCGCCCTTACCAGCCATGGCCAGTGGCTAGCGACCATCAACAAAAAGAGAGGGGAAAAAAAGAAAGAAAAAATTATTTTAAAAATGGCCATGTCAGCATCTATCGTGTCACGTAAGACGATCGGTGTTCACGTCAGTGATTTCTGACCTAAATTGGCAAGATAACTCAATTAATACCAATGTGAAAAGATTTATGACTAATGGTCCAATCAAAAGATTTAAAACTGGTTCTATTAAAAGTTTTAGGATTAAATTACTATCAATACAATAGGTTTATAACTTTTTTTGGTACTTTTCTCCTCAAATTTTAGAAGGAAATTAATTGGCCAAAAAGGGCAATTAAGAATGAAATTAAGATTTTGGTTTAATTTTGAAAAGGAAGGAGATTAGGAGAATGGAATATTCGTTCATTGCTGTACGCCGCATGCACTATCAAATCATCATAAGTATGGTTGTTCGAATCAAAGGAATAATTATCAGTTTAGCTGTGGTCCTTAATCCTATTGTGGAGTGACTCGCACCGCAATAGCCGTACCAATAATGAGGAATCATTGTCTCTCTTCTCCTTTTTTAAAGTTAAATTTGTGGGGAATCGCTATATTTCAGCGAAAAGTTGAGATAAATACAAATTGATTGGATCACCATCTTAGGTTTCTATATCCTAATCCAATACAAGAGATAATGCTAAATATGCCCGATCAATATATTCTCAAAAGTCGAGATTCAAGAGCGATAAATCAATAGAATATTCAAAAAGCCCATTTGTTCTCGCGTACATCTTCGTCATAGTTTGGACCCGACATGTGCTCGACTATCCGTACGTGCGAGGCCCAATTGAAATAAACCCGAAAAACAACTTATTGCATTGAACACACACACGACTTAAGCGATTGAGAGCGTGTTTTCCTATCATTTCAACAATAATAAAAAAAAAAAAACATTCCTAAAGTTAGGTACGCCAGCTAAAATTTGTAATCGCTTTTTTCTTGGGCTAATTAGGTCATTATTTTTATTCGCTTTGATTGACCTAGCAAACCATCAAAAGTCTAAAATGGATGCACATTAGCATGTGGCCCGAAAACCAGTGATTGAGGAGGCGTATGCGTGATTTCCGGGTTTGGTTGCTCCGACTCCGACCGACTTCAGAGAGGACAAAAGGGCAAATGTATGCGCATAGAACAAGCAAAATCTTTGTGAAATTGGGGAAATTTCGTTTGTCAAATGGATTTGTATAGTGGAAATCGACCACTTTGTCGACGGTCCATAAAAAAATTGCAGTATGATATTGCCAAACTACCTTTTTATTATTGTTAATATGACTTTTAAAGTTAAACACGAGACATTAGAGGACATGTGCGCCGGACATCCACCCAACCTTGTAGAAAAAGAAGCGTGAATGTTCTTTTTATTTTTTTATTTGGTTACGTTTTAAAAGTCCAAGTCCAACATGTCGCACACCAGAAGCAACATGAGAAAAAGTCATCCCCGCACCTTGTTATATAGTTCACACAATCTACTGGTCAGTGTGGCCACCGGTCCGACAGTGAGGCACTTCAAGTTCAGTTTTTTTCTTTATTTCTATATTTATTTTCCCGCTCAAACTGCCTCAACGCAAGCGACATGACCGATCAATCACAATGCTTGATTATCTTGTGCACGTGCTTCATGCGTTCGATAAAACAAAAGCATAAATTAGTAGGTGAAGAGAGTTCGTATGTATTATGAAGAGCATATACACTCATAGTCAAGCAATGTGGGATTTTCCAACTTGCTTAATTTTCAATCGTATGGAACGATTTAATCATATTAGGGTTACTACCACGAAAATCCCAAACTGATATACTTGTGATAAATTTATCATAAATTAATTTTTTGAATACCAAAAATCCCAAACTAATACACATGTGACAAATTTACCATCCGTTAGTTTCCGTTAAATTTTACTATCGAATTGTTAAGTTGGATGACTGAGGGTTGTACCAATTTGGGGTTTACCCTTCGTTTCTGAAGGATGTGTCAGTTTGGGATTTTTCGTGATATTAACCAAATTTAACGGAGGGTAAATTAGTCATAGGTATATTAATTTAGGGTGTGTGCCAGTTTTGGATTTTTCATGATATTAATTCAATTTAACGGTCCTAACGGAGGGTAAATTTATCATAAGTATATCGGTTTTGGATTTTTCATTGTTAAAAAATTAGTTTGAGGTAAATTTGTCATAAATGTACCAGTTTATGATTTTTAGCAGTCAAAAATTTAGTTTATAGTAAATGTGTCATAAACGTATCAATTTGAGATATTTCGTAATATTAACTCATCATATTATGTTTTTTTTTTATAGATAATAAAAAGTGCGTTTATTTATTATTGGAAGAAAAGTGCGGTCGCTTGATATAAACGCAAGTGGGGAAGGAAAGCATGTGCGACGCTTTCAAATGATTGAGAAACCTTCTTTAACGCACTAGCCCGATGTGCCCATGTTGAAGGGACACGCGCCTCTTTCCTCCGTTCGTTTATCTTCTTCTTTATATCTTTTTCTTTTTTTCCTCATGATTTTCTTACATAATCGTCAGTACAAAGGCCTAAAAAAGATCCCGACAGCGATAATCATGGGTTAAGATAAGACAACGACGTGGTTTAAAAAGGAAAGCTAAGGCAGTGAGGATCGGACTCGTGTGTTTAATCTGCGATTGAAGAGGAGTTTGCTGACAAATATAGCTGGGCCTATTGCAATTTTTTTTTTTTTGCAGTCCATTTCATCAAGCGGTGCAAAAATCAAAAGCCCATTGGGCTGTCCAAAGTGGTTCCCCCAAGGAAAGGCTGAGAGCTTAAGAGGAAAACTAGGAACCATTTTGAAAGAACATCTCTGAATTATAGGATGTGAGAGATGAGTGAAAGCATGGAGAATTCATCACTTTAAAGTACGTGATGGATCGGTTGCGCCACCGATGTGGTACAACCGACCGATCAAATCGTCTGCTTGATAGGTTTTCTCACCGACTCCGCATTTGAATTTTCGAGATTCTTATGTTATGATTGACTTGCTTCTCCATGTGTCACTGTCGTGCGGACATTCGATGCACAAAATATCTATTCATCTTTACGCTATTATTATTAAATAAATGTTGTAGGTATCACCTGAAATAATTCAAATACGCGGATGACTAACTCTGCGGGTTTATATGAATAATTACACTGTGTATCGGTGATTTTATTTCGAATACATCAGGTAACTTTACTACATTATATGAAGCAACTCGAACAAATTATGTTTTATTGAGTTTGAGGCAACAAATTAGGAAAGAACCCTTGGTGGTCGCTGCGAGATCGAGACATTGGATGAGCTACTTAAAGCTTGTTGTCCTTCTTGCACTTTCATCACTCGTGGAGAGAATCTTCAAGGCAGGGACTAGGACTACGATGTTTGTCACGAGTTTGTCCTCTTGATGTTTGGTATATGAGAATTTGAGTAATGCGAGCGAGTTGGCTTTGCCGGCAACGCCTTGGGTTGTGTCCACGATAAATAAATAATCATGCATGTATCGTGTAAGGTGAAGAAAGAGGTTCCGTCGAATTCCTAAACGAGATGAAGGATTTGTAGTTCAATACAAATTACCACTTTAGTACCTTCCTCAAGATGCAAGATTTAAATTCTTGACGTGTTTCCTGCTAAAGAAGGTAGATAGAGCCGAGAGAATTATTGCAATACTAAATGTTATCACTTTGAACATCTATGCAAAAAAACTGTGAAGTTGATGTTTGCAAAACTTACAACAAAATCTAGATTCTATAGTTTTTACTATGTTAGAAACCACATGTATGTAGCTCATCTATTTGAAAACACCAATGGAGTGAAAGATAACTGTTACGAGCGCGGCACATGTGTACCTGATCCACGCAAGTGAAGTAGAGCACCCTCGGCTTGGACCACCTTCGCTTTGGTGGCAAAATTGCCTGAACCATCAAAGTCATTAAGCCACCACATACTAAGATGTTTGATTATTTATAGTCTAATTCTATAAATAAATAAAAAATCGCACCAACTAAATAAAAAAACTAAAATTTTCGGTCCAATCCCAATTTTGCCCCAAACTTTTTTTTATTTATAAATAAATTTCAAAGGTAAAGTTTGGCCCCAAATCTGTCCTGGATTTTTTTTTGTCGAAAAAAATCACCATTTTTAACTCTAGCCTTAAATCTTCATTTGTCTGAAAAAAAGAGTCACAAACCTTTGGTCTAGTCTTAAATCCGCACTGTTAACCCTCATCTAAATTGAGACCAGACCTGGAATTCTTTTTTTTTTTAAGATAAAAAACAATTCGGGAAATAATTTGTACCATCAAGCAATAATTACCTTTCTCTCCAAAGAAAAACTATGTACCATCATGCCCTCCCTGTGGCTATGTCCATGTGGCATGAAATGAAAGGACCAGTTCATTATACGCGCGCGATTTCATGTATGACCTTTCAGCTGCAAAGTGCGGGGACAATGCACTTCGTCTTCATTCTCTCACAGCTCCGCGACTCTATCTTCTCTCTCAGTCCCTTCGAACACACAAGAGAGAGATTGACGGTCACACAAGGCACAAGACATTGCATTTGGTGGAGGCAGAAGAGTAGGGCTCAAGTTTCTTGGTTGCTTTCGTTCATTCTAGTTACTACATTTGGTGGAGACAGAATGATTTGTAGTTCGATATAAATTACAACTTTAGTACCTTACTCGAGATGAAAGATTCAAACTCTCAATCTATTTCCTGCTAAAGAAGGTAGATAGAGTCGAGAGAATTATTGCAATACTAAATGTTATCACTTTGAACATTACTATAGAAAAACTGTGAAGTTGATGTTTGCAAAACTTACAACAAAATCAAGATTCTATAGGTTGTACTATGTTATAAAGCCACATGTATGTAGCTCATCTATTTGAGAACACCAATTAAGTGAATGATAACTGTTAAGAGCTCAGTACACATATACCTAATCCAAGGAAGTGAAGAATAGCAACCTCGGCTTGGACCACCTTCCCTTTGGCAGCAAAATTGCCCAAACCATCAAAGTCATTAAGCCACCACAGACTGAGATGTATGATTATTTATGGCCTAATTCTACAATAAAAAATAAAAAATCCCACCAACTAAAAAAAATAAAATTTTAGGTCAAATCTCAACTTTGCCGCAAACTATTTTTATCTATAAAAAAAGATCATCAACTTTAATTCTAGCCTTTTTGTCTAAAAAAAAGTCACAAACCTTCGTTCTAGTCTTAAATCTGCCCACATTATCCTTCCGTCTAAATTAAGAAAGAACTTGGAGTTCTTTTTTTTTTTTAAGATAAAAAACGATACGGGACATAATTTTGTACCAGAAAGCCGTAATTACCTCTCTCCCCAAAGAAAAAAAATTATGTACTATTAAGCCCTCTCGGAGACAGTGCACTTCATCTTCATCTCTCTCACAGCTCCACGACTTTGTCTTCTCTTTCAGTCCTTTTGAACACACTAGAGAGAGATCAACGGTCACACATGGCACAAGATGTTGCATTTGGTAGAGGCATAAGAGTGGGGCTCAAGTTTCTTCGTCGCTTTCGTTCGTTCTAGTTACT
Organism: Metrosideros polymorpha var. glaberrima; assembly: GCA_001662345.2. Classification (NCBI taxonomy): domain Eukaryota; kingdom Viridiplantae; phylum Streptophyta; class Magnoliopsida; order Myrtales; family Myrtaceae; genus Metrosideros; species Metrosideros polymorpha. The sequence goes on from BCNH02000008.1 coordinate 37,795,841, forward strand.
ACATTTGGTGGAGATGAAGGATTTGTAGTTTGATATAAATTACTAATGTAATACTTTACTTAAGATGTAAGATTCAAACTCTCGACCTGTTTTCTGCTAAAAAAGGTAGATAGAATCGAGAGAATTATTGCAATACTAAATATTATCACTTTGAACATTACTACAGAAAAACTGTAAAGTTGATGTTTGCAAAACTTACAACAAAATCGAGATTCTATAGGTTGTACTATGTTATAAAGCCACATGTATGTAGCTCATCTATTTGAGAACACCAATTGAGTGAAAGATAACTGTTAAGAGCGTGGCACATGTGTACCTAATCTAGGCTTGGACCACTTTCCCTTTGGCGGCAAAATTGCCCGAACCGTCAAAGTCATTAAGCCACCACTGACTGAGATGCTTGATTATTTATGGCCTAATTCTATAAATTAAAAAAAAAATCCCACCAACTAAAAAAAAATCAAAACTTTATGTCCAATCTCAATTTTGCCCCAAACTTTTTTTATCTATAAAAAAAATCCCAAACTTAAGGTTTGGTCCAAATCTATCTCAATCGTTTTTTGTCCAAAAAAATCACAAACTTTAACTCTAGCCTTAAATCTTCTTTTGTCTAAAAAAAATAAAGGTCACAAACCTTCGGTCTAGTCTTAAATATGTCCCCGTTAAACCTCCGTCTAAATTGAAACCGAACCTGGAGTTCCTTTTGTTTTTATTTTTAAGATAAAAAAAAATGATTCGGGACATAATTTGTACCATCAAGCGGTAATTACCTCTCTCCCCAAAGAAAAACTCTGTACCATCAAGCCCTCCCCATGGTTATGTCCACGTGGCATGAAATGAAAGGACCAATCCACTGTTCGCGCACAATTTCATGTACAACCTTTCAGATGTAGAGTGCGGAGACAATGCAGTTTGTCTTCATCCCTCTCATAGCTCCGCGATTCTATCTTCTCTCTTAGTCCTTTTGAACACGCTAGAGAGAGATTGACGGTCGTACAAGGCACATGACATTGCATTTGGTGGAGGAAGAAGAGTAGGACTCAAGTTTCTTCGTTGCTTTCGTTCGTTCTAATCACTACATTTGGTGGAGACAAAAGGATTTGTAGTTCGATATAAATTACTATTTTAATACCTTACTCGAGATGTAAGATTCAAACTCTCGACCTGTCTCCTGCTATAAAAAGGTAGATAGAGCTGAAAGAATTATTGCAATACTATCACTTTGAACATCACTACAGAGAAATTATGAAGTTGAGATTTGTAAAACTTACTACAAAATTCACAATTTGCTATTTACTATTCGGTACATGTGATTCTATAGGTTGTACTATGTTATAAAGCCGCGTGTATGTAGCTCATCTATTTGAGAACACTAGTCGAGTAAAAGACAACTGATATGAATAAACACGAGTTTTAATAAATTTTCATATTTCTAATATGGAAAAATACAATAAAAGAAAGAGAAAATTTGCAACAAAATGAAAAGGCTTCTGTCACCTGACTTAAAACTCGTACTATGATATTTGTGTTAGGTTTCACATAGACTTTCCATAGTACCCGATTTATCTATACGAGTCATTTGAATTTGCACATGTTCAGCAATCTAAAAAAACTCGAAAAAAGAAAAAAAAATCCATATGAAACCTAACAAAAGCATGGACAATGTCTACATAATCGTGGGTCGTATTAATTAGATCTGTACCTTTTTTATTTATTTATCTAGAGAAACAGAATGGATTTTCTCAATTAGCTAAGCTTGTACGTCTTCTAACTTCCATTGGTTGAGCCAATTCAATGTGATTTGGTCTTAGTTGGCTGTTGGCCAGCTGATTTGCCGCGTCATAAATAGAGTATATTATCCAAGCCCAACGTGCCAGCCAACTACTTCCATTGTAGTTGTAGGCTTGTAGCATATTGATGCTGCAATACCAAGTCAACTAATTTAATTTCAAGATAATTTAATGGTTGCAAAAGAAGAAAGACCAACCCGGAATAAGTCAAACAAATATGAAGTGGGCCTATTATTTTAGGTTACTACCAAATGCGCACCGTTCTTGAACTTCTCTTTTAGGTGGAAAGAAGTTGCGATTCATATTTTTTTTTTCAGACATTTAATAGGGCAAAAAATTACTTTTTAGACCACAATAAGTTAGCGAAAGTTGAAAAAATAAAATTATTAACCGTTTTCAAATTATCCGAACATCGCATGGAATTTGATGATCATTTCAATGTGAAAGCGATATAGGTAGCTCTATTTTTGTTGTTGTTGTTGAGAAATCGATCTCTTAGACATTATAATAAACACGTATTTGTACCGATCAAATTATTCAAAACCGAAGCTTGCTTTTAAACTTGAGAACAGCGCAAGCATTTCCTTTCTAGAATGAATCACTTAACTAATTCCCAACTCTTTTTTTTTTTTGTATTTATGACGAGATGTTATGATAATAACATGTAGCTTCGAAGTTCAAGTTCAGAAAATCTTCGATTATTTCATAGGTTAATATGAATTTGTAGTAGCCCCACTCAAAAACATCCTCGATCTACTTGTTAAGAAAAATTATATTCCGTTTTCTATCCTCAACAATGGAGTAAATAAGTTATAAAACATAATGAAAAAGTATGAGCAAGTATTTACTGATATCTATGTATTATAAAGATTTCATTTTATAGGCATCTATTTTTCGAACCCGTTAAAAAAAATTGTATAAAATTGAATAATTTCACGTGTCAACAACCCAACGTTCAATATATTTATTTTGTATTATTGAATATGTCCGATTTGCCGGATAAAATTCCCACATGTGTCCAATGAAGCGTTCCAAGGTATGCGACGCTTCGCCGGAGATTGTTGGTGATGACTGACGGTGACCGGAGACGCGTGCGGAGATTGATTACAAGTCAAAGGAAGGAGAGAGAGAGAGGATAGAGACCGCTTGTTCTAGCTCCTTCGCCGCAGCAATCGCCCACTTTTTTTTTTAAGCAATCGACCACTTCCCGACTCAATAAAAACCTTAAATAGAAGCCAATGGAATTTCGACGCGTGTCCCGACCACGCGTTCCAGCCAATGGGGGCGGAGCCTGTGACGCTCCCGCTCGAAGTGGGCCCCCGTCATCCTCCATAGATTTCCAGCTGGGAGCTCCCTTATAAAATCGGAATCGCGGAGGTTGGGCAGATCCATTCGCCTCACACAATTACGTAGACGGAAAGGAGAGGGAGAGAGAGCGAGAGAGGGATTGCCTGCGCGCGCGTTCTTCTTCGGCTTCGCTGTGGATTCGCCGTCTCTCGGATTTCGCCTTCGCCATGGTAAATCTAATCTCGGCCTCCTCTTCGCTTCGTCTCCTGCTGCGTTGGGTTCGGTCGGCTTTTGTTCCTGTCCCGATCGATGCTGCTTCTTCTGGATCTTCCGGAGTAGCAGATGGATGAATGTCGACTTGGAATCGTTCCTGATCTGGAAATTTCACGGGTTTCGTCGATTCGTCAGTTCGAATCGCGACCTGTGGCGCCGTCGATTAGTTTGAGTCTTCGGTTGTTTTGGATTTGGGTGTGCAATGGCGTTTTCTTGTTGAATTGATGTCCGGCTGATCCGGTTGAAAATTTTGCTCCTTGCGAACGCTTCTCCTGTTTAGATCGAGACTCGAACTCTGGGAAATCGCTTTGATCCGTTGAGTTTGGAGCCCATTAGCTTCGCAATGTATCATTACGTGCCCTCGAGAAGCTCGCTGCATCTGGGAATGTAGCGGCTTTCTAGGAAGATAGAATCCACGGAGCAATCGTTTAGGAGGATTTGTCCTGTGATCAGTGCCCGTTTAGGAATGTTGGAGTCGATTAGCTGTCCATGAATTTGTTTAACTTTAGAGTTGCTTTGATAGAAGACTATCTTGTCGCATTGTCCTTCGTTTGAGCTGTGATTTATGTCCGTAGGGGAATGTGGAAATCGATCGTGTGTTGCTAATTTGGAAAACTTGGAATTGCTTCAATGGAAGAATGTTGTGACGCATGGGTCTTTGTTTTATGGTAGTTTCTGCGTAGTGCTGGTTGCTAGGCATGGATAATGACACTGATTCTGATCGACTGATTTTATTTTAGAATATTTCAGACAGAGCATGTTAGAAAATAAGTCGGCGCGCAATATTTAGGTGCTGAACGATTTTTCCCTTTCAGACTACATCAAGGCGTTTCGCAGACAGGAAGGTGGACAGGTTCGAAAAGAATATTAAGAAGAGAGGAGCTGTGCCTGAAACAACCACCAAGAAAGGGAAGGACTATCCCGTCGGTCCGCTGTTGCTTGGGTTCTTCATATTCGTCGTCATCGGCTCATGTGAGACTTTTCTGCTTGGCTTCTAATAATCATCTTAGATAACTGTTGGGTTTCCATCTTATTTGCATATTTTATTTGGGTGAGTAATTCAGAAACTTTGTTAGCAATCTGCTAGAGTTTTCACCGGCATGGGACACGCGCTCGTTCTCTCGAATTGTAAACTTGAAAAAATGCAATGCACAAGTAAGTTAGAAGGAAAGCAGAAGGCTTGCCTCATTCAGGATGAGATTTCCTTATATTTTTTACATGATGATGCCCATTGCAGTTGTCTGATTTATGATTTGGTATGATAAGAAGACACGGTGGATATGGTTTCTCCATCTTTTCCAATCTAATTCGGAGAGACAAGTACTATTAAAGTAAATTGTCGTAACGGTTATCGACATCTAATATGAAGGAAAGTTGGTTAAGGGAAGGAATGACATTCATGTCATTATTTCTTTCTTGTCGCCCGTCATATGCATTTTTCGCTTGTTTTGCTTATGTTAATAAACCCTTGTACCAGTCTTCCAATGTTGAAAGACCACTTAATCCCCCCTTAATGCACTTCCTTGGTTTCAAACTGGTGTGGTGCTGAAGACGTGGTAAGTTTGGTGCCATTGAACCAGTTGCACCAAACCCGATTGATTGATTTTGTGACTCTCGAACTATCGGGTCTATCTTTAGATATGTGAATGCTTTGTTGCTCAGTACTCTGTAATGCTAATGTCGATTACAGTCCTCGTAAGGTGATCGTTGATAGTTCTAACCGTGCTGTTTTTCTTACATGTAACAGCTCTTTTCCAGATAATCAGGACTGCGGCAACTGGAGGAATGGCATAAGCTTGGAGTGATGGAGACAGTAATGTCATCCTCTTAGTCCGTAGGAGACAGAGAAATGGAGAGTTTATTCGGCTCTCGATTTCAATATAACATGATCCCTTTATTTTTCTCAGCTTAGTTTCTCTTTAAGGAAATTTGTTCGACTGATGCTTGGATGTTGGACTTGATTGTGGTGATTTTCATCCTTCACATAATTCAGGCTAAGAGCCATACGAATTAAAGCTGTGTTCAATTTATATTTATGAGAAATTACTTGAGGATATGATGAGGATGAATCATCTTTCAGGACATGGAAGTTACACAAGACACACTCTCAATTGATCTCCCATTTTTTGCTCAAGAAAATCACATTACCGATTCAACTTCTTTGTCCAACTACTTGCAATCTAGGGTGAGAAAGTAGGTCCGTCGCAGCAGGGTAAAAATGAGACGAAAGGACTACCTACGCTCCTAGGACAATTGAGATTCTAAGCCTATGATTACAAAAGTAGCTTACAAAATTAACACGCAGGTTCATTTTACCACAGCACTTCATCATTATTTTCGCACACTAATCTTAAAAACTACTCTTCTTGTTGGGGTCGGGGTGAAAACCTGCTGTGATAGATCATAGCATTGAAATTTAATATGCAGTTGCAAGAGAAATTAACGGTGCACATATTATGTGAGCTCCATCGCCAATTCTTTGGAGACCAAAATTTGCCACCTAGCAGAAAAGTGAATTGCTCTCATCTTTCAGAGAGGCTTCTACTATAACAAACACCAGTCACTCTCTCCTTAGATGAAACTCATCATTCTAATACAACATTGCAGCACAAATAACATTAAGAACCCGTCAGTTAACTTTAAGCATTACCAACCTGAAACTGAAAGACAACAGAAGTACGGGAATATGTTTTCTGATGATTGGAGTTATTTGTCTGCATATGTTTGTACATAAACAAAATACGTAGATCATGTGGCTTACCCCATGGTATTCCTACTGGACGAATACGACATAGAAAATCAAGCAACAGAAAATACTAGCAGCTCAACATACAGCCAATCAACCAAAATAAAAGACTAAATCGACGTCCTTAATCTCAACAAGCCATGGCTGCCAGACGTAAAGGAAATCGGTTCAAGCAGTAGCGCTTAAGCAAGGGTAGAAGGCAGTACCGCATGCTATCCACTGCCTCTTCCGCCCACGTGGCACCACACACCCGGGCACCTTCAACCATTCCTTGCTTGACATGTCATAAGTTACCAGTCTGTTCATTTGTCTAGACCTCAATGACAACATGAGCAAACCTCTGTTGCCCAAGCAAGTCATCCTAACGTGCTTTCCGTAGAACTCCAAGCACCATATATTTGGCATTCTGTCAACCTCCTTCCACAAGAGCGTCATCTTCTGCAGCTCCCATATGCATACACACGTGGCAGCGTTCTTGGTAAGCAGACCCACCAGCATGATACGCCCCCCACACTCAGCGAGCGTGTGGTCAGTCAGATGAAGTGGGGCTGGTATTATGAACTGCTTCCAGATTCCGGTGACCATGTTGTAGGACACGATCCCTTCCGGATCTGAGCGCATGAAGTAGAGTGTGTCGTCGATGGAAACTGCCAGTGACCTGAAGTTCAGTGATAATGGGAGCTTGATATTCGGCGGCATGGTTCCAGGACGGAGCCAAGAGTTCTTCACCGAGTCGTAAATCTCATACTCCCCCTTGCACCCCACCCACATTATCTTATAGCCCCCAGTGGCAGAACTTCCATTCAGGGTCATCCCCACTGCAATGCGAGACCAGACTTTAATGGATCTAGCTGGCAACTCTTTAGAAGACTGAGTAAGAGGGTTACAGACATAGAAATTTCTGTGACCAATGTCAAGAAAGCAGACAAGCCCCCCGGCGGAGGCAACTGGCAACACAATTATATTTGCAGGCAGAGAAGAAATAGTGGGATGATGCCATTTCTTCAGGGAAGGATCGTACATAACCCCAGAATTCACATTCTCATGAGTGATAGTGTAAAACCATGGATAATCTTGTTGAACCTGGGCACAATGTTGAGAGAAACTCTGAGAGCAGAGTAACGAGTTCCACTTCCGACACACAGCACGGAAGCGAAAGAATGTTGCAATAGGAAGTCTTGCAATAACAGCTTCGAAAAGGTCTTCTGGGAATTCTCTCCAGATTTCTTGTTCCATAACCTCGGTAGATTTGTCATTATTTGCAGACTTACCCTGGTTGCGCTCTTTTCGAGATTTCTTGGAAGGGGGAGGCTTGCAGGGATCTATATTTTTTATTCCTCTGGACTTTCCAGCAGCCATTACGGGGCTACAATATTCTGGAGAACTTTCATCAATATCGAGAAAGCACCATCTGTTCAAATAGTATAGCAAATCATTGCAAAAAATGGCATCAGCAATTTGTTCTGACTTCTGACTACAAAACCAGATGCTAACAGGCACCCCAAGAAAGTATCACATTACTAATGAAGAAAGCATATACAGCAATAAGCAAATTCTCATACTTAAGAGCATTATCTACTCTATGGTCTCTTTGTTTGGTCAGAACATGACTAGGCGCCACCTTCGAATATTTAAGCAACATAAAGCAAGGAACTTCATCAGCCGACTCATCAATCAATTCTCCCAAAGATAGACAAGAAAACTCATCAGGAATAATCGCATGTAAAATGCAGCTACACTTATGGGAACTATAAAACAATCCACCTCTGCAAACCATTACTCCGTTTGATTTAGAAGAGAACATATAAATACACCTTGAATGTCTGAAATTTAAGGAATTTCATGAATTTGATACTCCAATATATCGCGTTATACGCGATCTCATGTTTATTCAGAAAGCCCGTTTCACGAAGAATTGTTGAGTCCTATAACTAGAGTCGCATATTCATAGTGCAAAGTAACTGCTTCAAATACTTCAATAAAGGACTTCAAAAAGCTCCAACCAGAGAACGACATTAGAGGACACGTGTGAACTCATGCACACACACGAGAGAGAGAGAGAGAGAGAGAGAGACTTCACACATGACCCATCTCATCAATAAAGTTCAAAACACTACATATAAGGCATATCCATGAATTCAATAGACATCAAACATTTGGAAAGGCGTGTTCAAATCATCATTAGACAAAAACCAGAACTCTTCTCAAAATGCCTTTCCACGATTTATAGCCAAGATCAACTGAAGAGTGTTATGCAATAAAAAGGATGCTAATATGAAGTTATAGACATGCACAATCAGACTTGATATGGTGTAGAAATAGAAGATGATGCTTAATACTTGTGTTAATAACTTTTAGCAACTAAACTTCCTGTAATTCTGTTTCTCCCAGTAACCAGACAAAGTCATATGGCATGTTGTTGAGAATCAAACACCTCCAACAGATTTGAGGAGAACTAAAGGTGAAGATACTAGATAGATTCGACATGACATTTAATTCCATTTGCATTTGACTTTTTGAAATCCTTTGAAACCAAGGATTTCATCTCTTAGGACTCAGATTTAAGTTGAGCTCACGTTGCTTAAACAACTGGTTTACCTTTTATCATTTTGGACTAAATTTAGTCTTTGATTTAACACAAAGTCTGCCCTGAGTTGCGAAACATGGGTCCCTATCCTTCAGAGTTCTACAAATTCATCTTTGAAAAATAGTAACAATGAAGACCACATAAGATAAAGGAGTCCACAAATATCAAAGATATAATAAAGGTGGGTTTTTTGCTGAATTGAAAGGAAAAGAGGAAGCATTAATCTGTCACAACCGTAAGATCATAATATTCTTTATAGAGAAATGAACTGCTTTATTTCTTTCCATCACAAAATCGTAGCAGGAAAAATTAATCTAACACTAGGAAGATACAGGGATCTAACGCATGCTATGAATTAAAGATTCTCCCTGAAAATACAATTACCTCTTAGAATGGCACAATCTACCCAGTAAACGCACTTAAACACGACCACTTAATATCACTTAATATATAACGGAAAAGACCTGACATGGAAACATTCTTACCCTTTAAGTTTGGAAGAACAAGACTATGCAATAACAGTTGAGCACAATTGGATATCAATATGCAAGACAAGGTATCAATTTCTTCCCACATGACAACCAAAGGACTCAACTATGATGGATTTTCGTAAAATAAAATCTGAAAAATACATATATAAATCAGAGTTCAAGCTATGTGGTCCTGGAGATATATCTATCATATATAAGGCAAACTCAAACAGGATTCCAAATCAAAAACTTTAAAGCCCATGCATATCAGTAAGGTGGATGAAATTTCACATTGCCCACAAGAAAAGGAACCGCACGGTTAATACTTAGCCATAATACTAAGCCAAATCTGTGGACTGAGGGCTAACTATTCTACGAGTGGGGCTATTCTTTGTATGGAGAAAATCTTTTGTTAATCGTTATCTCCACGGGCATGGGTTCTAGGCAAGGAAGACTACATTTTCGACTTGAAAGAAGATGACTCCGATTACTTTCCTTAGAAAGCTTTCTGTTGCAATAGAGAGAAGCGAACTGAGAAGACCTTTGTGTTGTGGCCCGCATAGCAAGCTTCTTAGTTTTTCTCCTTTACCATCTAACTTTTCTTCTGGAATGAATCCGTTAATCTATAATTATCACGTAGACCATATATCTCTCCCCAAATCTTCCTCATCCAAAAACCGTACCAATTTTACTTCTAAAATGACCAAATTCTTCCAAGACTTTTCCTTTTTTAGGAAACCCAAAACTCCACCCACGTTATTGCCCACACGCACCCACGCTGCCGCTAATTCTAAGGTAAGCCGATTCGCACAAACGCACTCACAATGAAGAGACGAAAGTTGCACAAGGAAGGCGAACCATTGTAGCTAAAAAACCATCAAACACCCAACTCGAAAATTACTTAGAAAGCAGAACTGTAGAACACATCTTCGCAAGCAAAACCTACACAGCCGAAACCAAGAGCAGAACTCGAAACGAATTATAACGACTAACAACGCAAAATCGGAACTACAGAGACGCAACATTCCCGAAACCTAACAACCGAAGCAAGGCAAAAGCCGAAAACGACAAAAAAAAAAAAGAGCGCGGAGAAGCCATGTTCTGGCCCGAACGTGCGAGCTAAAACGACAGGTTGCGCAGAGATTGGACCTGCGATTGAGGTGGTGATGGAGAAGACGAGGTTCGGTGTCAGGAAGGAGGTGAGGAGAGTGAGAACCGTAGAGTTCGCAGAGCTCTTGAAGCTGACCTATGAAATGTCTCAGCATGGCCAGCTCCACTTCCATGCCCCTCCCTGGAGAGGAAAAAGGTCGTCAATCGGCTCTACACGCCACCTCCTGCGGTGGCTCCGCCACGAATCGCCACCGCAACCACCATCTCCCTCTCTCTCTCTCTCTCTCTCTGAAACGCTCCCTCTCTCTCTCTCTCCGAGCATCTTATGCTTCTAAGTCCGTCTCTCTCGGGGTCACCCACTCATCCTTTTCCACGTCAGCGGCACCGGTTTTCGCTTCTTCCTTTTATTTTATTTTTTAATTTCCAATGCCTTTGAAATTGTGATTTAATTATTTGTATTTTCCCGCACGCAATCTCGTGATTATTTCCTCTGTCCATTTCCGTCCCCTGCTTCTTCCACTCGAACTTCCCCTTCGTGATTTTACCACTTTCTCCCTTGCCGGTCAACGAATCACAGAAATCTACAAAAGTCAATCTTTTCTTGTCTTTGTTCCACTTTTATTTTTATGGGGCCATCTTTCAAGACTTCCAATGCCTCTTTGAGAATCCATGAGAAGTGCGGTGACTTATGACTCGCAATTCATGTATTTTGGGTTCTGCAAATCCATGCTGCGATAATCGTATGTCTCTATGATAAAAAATACTTCAAAATGAGATAAGAAGTACACAAAAGCACTCTCAAAAATACCGATTAATTCATTACATTGCAAATATGAGATTTGCCATTCAGAATAAACGTGTATCTTTTGTGGGAAGAATTGGCATAATGAATTTCAAAATCATGGAATGTGGAATTCATTTTGATAGTTTTTGTAGGACACTTGTAAGTGTACGAGAAATACCATCATAAATTTCAATTTCGTTTTGGCCGAATGACGAGATGCCACTCCGGCACAGTTCTCCATCTCTTTCTTCTTTCTTCACCATGTTGAAATTCCTATTTAGACCGATAAGGATAAAACTATTTATTTTTTCAATGACCTAAGCTTGTAAGAATAAATTATTACACAAGTGTCAAGTTCGGAATATTTTCTCTAAGGTCTCGGGATCATATAATTCTATTTCTTCCGGTTATTGGATTCTCTTGCTAAGGAGGGGGACAGGGGTACGGAGGTAAAAAAAAAAAGAGCACGGCAGTCCACCGCACGTGCGAACCGAGGGGCTTGTTGGTCAAGAAGGCCCAAAGACCTTTTTGAGGACCAAAGGCTTTCGCTTTGTCCACGAAGATCAACGGCCCGCGATGCTCTCCCGGTCGTTGCCCACACGCACACCGCACGATCGGGCCCCACCCGCTTTTCCACGTCCTTGATGATGATTTTGTTAGAATTACGGAACTCTACCTGCTCGATTGTCCATCATTCCCACTCAATTGCTCCGAGTGCGAGAGGCTTTTTTCCAAATATAATATTTCCCCCTTAAAAAAGGCTTCCATTGCGAAAATTACGTACCACCCTAATATGTCTAGAAGTAAAACCATCCCTATCATCTCACAAATTTTGTATGTTTTTTTTTTTGCACTGTCGAGTCAATCTATCGTGGTATCGAAATAACGATCATCCTCGATGAAATGGTGAAATGACGTAATCTAAAATCCGATTATTATGGATATGATTTGACACGATAACCGCACGCTTTCAAAATTTTTTTTTTCTCAATAGTTAAGTCGTTCGTTCCTTTCGAAACTCAAACAACATTTTTTCCTCCTACCCGTCTCCTTTGATTGGAAAGAAGGAAAAAAAAACCATTTTCACACGTGTCCCAAGATTATTGAGAATCTATTAAATGTCAAATCAAGTATATTACACTAGTATGGTAAAAAATTTAAGCCTTTCATGATGATGCTAAAATCCAGTTTGTGCATAGAATGATTGAGATGGCTAGGGATAAAGTTGGGCAGTATACGAATTACATGAGTAATAAATTCTTGATACATACTGCAAACTAATTATAAAGCTGAACGAGCAAAACACTTTTTGTTCCCTAATTATCAAGATGCTGGCACAACCAAGCCATCATGAGCCGACTCTCTCTCTCTCTCTCTCTCTCTCTCATCTTTTATTTCCTTTTGAGAGTTCATCATGATCATATGCATCGAGTGCACGGTTGAATCCGACTTGCTTCTAAAGCTTGTTCATACATCCATCCAGTGCAGTGCAGTCATGATGGAATCAGAGGAGACTTTACTCATTTCAATGCCAAATGGTGGGGGCTCTCTGAAATTCCCCAATTCGATTAGCGGATGCTAAAGGGATTTTTTTGTTTTTGTTTATTAGGCCAAGACATTCATCATGGTACCCAACATGTTGCACTGATTTGCATCCTAGGAGTTATTGGCCCACCAAACTTAATTTCTCCCACTTGAAATTTAGCCTGAAATGTTGATATCGTCCTACCTAAATATTATTGTGAATTCATCTACTAATGCATGCAAATGATGGGCAAACTTTATTATTGAAATTTGTATGCAGTCAAGTTGCTGTATAGGTTTAAATGGTTGAGAAATGGCGCACATACTCGTACTTTGTGGATTCTTAACTCGTTTATTGATAGAATGGCGAAAATTCCTTGTCATGAGGACATCTCTTGTCGTTCTTTCTACCAAACTAAACTCTATTTTGTGGGACATTAAATCTTTCGTTGTAAACACAGTGCTCTTCAAAGTGATTGCTTTAAGTTAACCACATATGGATATCCATATAACGGTTAGCATTTTATTGACGCAAGGCTCTAGACATCGTGGGGGAGGCGACACCATATCCACAATTTCATGGAGTCTTACGCGATGCACATGGACTCACTTGCATCGTTTAAGATATGTTCGGTATCCATTGTTATAAAGAAAAGGCAGATCATCAATTAAGATTACAGAATTGAAATAACTTGACCATAAAATTTGAATTGGAATCATGAGGTATTTATTAAGCATTCATGATAATCAACCGTTTGATTTTCAAAATGTTGATTAAGGGTGTTCTTAAAATTTTAAATGCATTAGAAATTGCAACCTTTTTGTTTTTTTAATAATGCTGGTATTTAATGTTGCTTATGAAACCGGTATATTAAGGGATACGCTAGACTTTTATTGGGTCTATTAGGAATATGATTAAATACTCGTTTGTAGTCTGTCACATCACTTGGTAAACCAATTTTATAGGAAGATTTGAAATTGTCTATCACTGTTCTCGATTGTTTAGCACGTGTTAAATAAAGACAATTTTCAACAAAACTTAATGGCAATAGGGATATAGGCTCACCCATTCTTCCGTGTAATAAAAGCATCATGTCAAATTTAGGTCTGATGGGTTTGGATGTCCGCTTAAATGTATCTAGACATATCACGTCAATTCGAATAATATGTATAAACCTATCTAATTAAATGTGTGATTTAACAGGTCCGAACCATACACAACATGCTTTTTATTCGGGTAAGCACGGACTTACCCATTTAGGACATGAACGCGTTTTAACTACATCCCACGTAAATCGGTCGTGTCGAGAATTTTCCGCTCCGAGTTATTATTGTGAAGAATATATCCTAGAAATCCAGCACAAAATCTGAAATCTCACGCCTTGTGAAAATTTTAATTGACGGGGTTGGACAGACTTGTGGGTTCCGGCGCTCTGGAAGGCTCTTCCATGAGCTTTTTTCTTAAGCTGGCTCTCGATGACTGTTTATTCACTTGAAAGTTTTGCAATTCCGTTGCTCTCTCCTACCTTAGAACTTGCGCACGCCATCTCATCTCCTACCCAGACTTGATGGGTTAACCAACATTCAATGGCAACAAAATTTTTTAAATAATTTTAAAAAATAAACTGAGCAACTAGTCAAAGACTCTGAAAGCATACCAAGTCCTTTGCTTCCAAGAAAGCACTTCTCAATGTCTCTCACACATCTCACCTCTTCCCTTACGAGTTTAAATGGGGAGAGAAGGTTCGCATAGAGTATTGCTTGCATCTCATCGTATCCGCGCTTTGTCGGTACGTGATTAATTTCTTAAAAAGAAATGAAACAAAGAGAAAATGACATAAATGGTTCATGAACTCTGGCTCAATATGTAATATGGTTCATAAATTTTTAATTTGTTCAATGTGATCCCTGAACCGTGACCCAATGTACAATGCGGTCCTTGAACTTTTAATTTGTTTAACGTGATTCCTAAACTTTTGGTACATGTTCAACTTAATCCCGAACTATATGAACATGTTCAGATATTGTCCCTTAACTTGAATTAATGGAAGAACAACATTGAACATTTTCATATAATTGAGAAACTGAGTTGAACATGTACCAAAAGTCCATAGACCACATTAAACAAATTAAAAGTTCAGGGACCATATTGCACATTGAGCTGAAGTTCAATGACAACATTAAACAAATTAAAAGTTTACGAACCATAACAAAAATTGGGCCAAAGTTCAAATATTATTTGCGTCATTATCCTGAAAATAAAAGACAAAAAAACCTTACATTAGACGAATCTTTCGTTCACTGTATTAAGTTGACAGTCTAATACATTGTCATTTGCTGTTTCGCATGTTCACGTTTTCCCATTTTGCCTCATACTATCGTAACTTTCACTCTCGCACTAGAATTTCTTGAGCTAAAAATTAGAGATAGCTTCCCTCGACTTAGCTACACGTCATCTTAGGGCCCGTTTGGTTCATCATGGCAAATGGACTTTGGTGCTCCAAAGTTCTTTGGGCAAATGTAATAGCGTTTGGTTCATTTTTTGCTCAACTTTGGAGAAATACAATTGCATCTCCAAAGATCTCAAGGCTTTTGGCCTAAGGCAGGTTTGGAGGTCATTTGGAAAATTGCATTTCCAGAAAGCAAACACAATTTTTTTTTTCATCCAACTTTGTCCTCGCTCATTCCGAAATGTCTTGGAAACTCTAATCTTTCCGGCAAAGCCCTTAGCCACCGGCACGACGAGTGGCCGGCGAGCCACTGCCCACCGGTGGTCGAGGGCTTCACCGGTTTTGAGTTTTTTTTTTTTAAATATAAAAGAACTTTGCAAAGAGTGATTTTTCCAAATATCATTTTAACTAAAGTTGTATCTCAATTTATATTTTTTATCAAATACTACTTGTATTTCGAAAAGCTTCTTTAGTCCAATAACCTTTGCATTTTTCTCAAAAACATTCCTAAAGCCGAACCAAACAAGCCCTTTTATCAGGCGTCGTCTCAGGCTCTCACTTTAGGATCCAAACGTGGACGGAAAAGTCTTCAGGCTCGCGAGCAACTAAAGTGGGAGCCCCCTTCTTTTGAACGAGACAAAGGAGGGCGGGACTGTAATTTCGAGCGAGAGAGAGGGGGCAATCTCGTAACTATGGGGGTCATAATTCCGAGGGGAGGTGACAATGATGAGGTTTTGGCAAGACCGGGAGGGACGGAGGGGTGGTGGGAGAGGAAGAAGAAAATGGTGGGGGAAGCGGTGGGTAATGATAGGTGCTGTCTCGGGAAGAGGAGTCCCTTGGTGGTGGTGGACTGAAGAAAAAGTTGACAAAGAAATTAATGTAAAAATCCGATGTGGCTCGTAATAATGACCCGAATGATGGAGTCTTCCCCTCCTTTTACTCGTGTACTGCATCGCTTTTTTGAACGAGAAACGGGGGGGGCGACGATCAGCTGCTCCCCGTTTCAACTCGTCACGTTCTTCCCACATTTCGCTTTCAAACCCACCCAGATGAAAAAGAAATGTCGTTCGAACAAAAGGAAAAAGAAAAGAAAATTACCTAGTAAAAGACTGAAGACTCGAGACTCGCAATCATCAGCTGGAACGCAGGAAAAAATTGAGCTTGCGTGCTTCACGTTCAATGCGATGGAGCTCAATCAGATTACCATCCACCAGCCACGGGATCGCCAGAGCCGTGTCCCACAGAGCCGGACCGAGTCTATGCTAACTCGGAGTTTATGTTAATCAAGACTTAATATCTCCGACTCACGGCAAGTCGAGTTTCCGTCCCAATAATCCTCCTTCCTATCTTTGAAGAGGCGCATCCATCCATGTTCGGACGGCCCTTCGTCTACATCAGCACAGTGGGTGCTGTTCTCGCATTTGCTTTTGCTGCTGGAACTCCGCAGTCACCCGCATTACTCCTCTGTTGACCATCAAACCGATTCCAATCCTTGTATCTTGTCCATCGTACGAATACAAAAGCTTGTACCTCATTTCAAGAGCGATTCTATTCAATTGGGCTTGTTAAACTTGCATATTCGTTAGGTGGTTGATTGCGCACTAGAAAAGTCGTCCTGCAAAAACTCAAAACACACGCACCCATTTTGGATTTCTTACCTACGTCTATCTTTTACTCAAGCATTCCAGATAACTTTTCTTTGGTGCTCAAGGAACAATCGAAATTCTCAAATTTCATTCTCTTAAGTCTCTGTTTTGTTCTGTGGTCAACTGCAACAAACAACCTCATCCTGGCTTTTTCCTACTTTAACTGTTCGTGCAAAATAATAATAGCACTACTACAAATTACGGGTTGGTTTCAAAAGAGCTTCACGTGTCGATTCATTTCCAACTTTCGGAACGGCGTAAATTCACATATAATTTTCCCATAGTTATTATATCTTCGGATTTGGATTGTCCTTGCTTTTCGAAAAGCACAAACTCAAACCTACCCGAAACATTCTTCCTCCTCCGAAATAAAAACAGAAGGAACCGACACGCTGAAATCAAAGCTGCCAATCAAGAATGTTTCTAGCCAGTAATGGGCCAAAGGACATGCAGGCTCCAAAAGCAAAAACCATTGAAGTGGCAGATGAAAGGACAAGCCGAACGTGAAGTCTAAACAGGAAAAGAAGTAAAGCAATTCGACAAAGGAGCGCTCGAATTAAATTTTTGACGGGGCGAAGGACGTCCTATCTCTGTATGCGCTGCGGGTCTCTTCTTCGAGCCCTTCCGGAGGAGGTGCGCTGTATCATGAGCCAAAAAACAAAGAAGAGACCAGAGCCAAAGCACAGCAGCAACAGAGAGTCGCGGGGCCTAAAAATAAAAGCCACTAAAAAGCAAGTGCTTTTACAGTCCCCCCCTTCGGTGGTGTTATTATCAGCTTGTGAAACTTTACTTTAAACAAAGAGAAAACTGAGCAAGAAATCGACTAATCGAAGGTAAAAGGTTCAGAGCTACCGTATTCACTATTCACAGCAAAAAAACACCCACCCCCACCACTAGCTTTCCTAGGGTTTAACGATTTAGTGTGTCCAGGGAACAGATACAACCAAGACTAATCAAAAACAAAAGTACCCAAGATGCTTGATGCGGCTTTCACAAGAACAATGCTAGAGATACTAAACAGGTCTAATAAGGAACTGTAGTTTTATCATGCTGTAAATTGCCGTGACTTGCATGTCCGGTAATATATATTTTAAAGCGGAAACACCTTAAAGTTGGGTTTGACGAAGCTAGATGAGACAGTTTCCTCAATGTTGCTCTAAGCCGCTATAGCTTTAGAAGTGCTGCAACGATAAAGCGTATGCCAAATGCCCTATAAAAACTGCAATAACCTTTTTCACAGCTGAAACTGTTGGAAAAAAGCTATACCAAACAATTGGTTACAAAATCATGTGGAGTGTGGGATATTCTAGCATTTTTCTAAAAGAAGGGTGCATTACTAAACTAAACCTTTGTTCCTAATGCTTGAAGCAGCTTCACACCCCCTTTCCTAATGCTACATTCCCCAGCTGCCCCCAAAGGCAGAATGCACTATGCAAGAGGAAGACCTGGAATGCAGACGTTAATTTTTTTTTTGAAGCAGCTATGAACTCAGAGGCAGGGCATTCTAATACTCACGGCAACAGATTGCTCGATATAAATTGACTTGCTGTTTCATGACATTGGCAGTGGGGAAGTTTGATATTTAACAATATGACTACATAAGTAATATCATCGTGCAGTTTCTACCAAAATTAAAGTCTCTCTGACATATGTAATGATGGCACAGGAAAGACCTCATCTAAGAGCATATGCTCATGAGAAATGCAATATGTACTAAGTAAGCGTGGTCAAATTTGTTTACTAAATAGTATGACAACTGATTATTGTTGAATGAGATAAGTTCACTGGACCCCACTCTTTAAATATTTGGCAATTCATAACTCAAGCATGTCATATGTGCTGGCACGTCATTTAGTAAAAAATATTTAGCAAAAACTTCGTATCCCTAACATTGCTCTATGTCCATATAATGTGAGTCTAACCCATTCAGCATGAAACAGAACTCATCGATGGAATACCTGACACCAACTCACAAAACCTAAAAGATTAGGAAAGTCAACTTATAGTCAACAGACAAAATCAGGACTTGAGAACCTCTGCCCATAGAGGCAAAAGCATTTGGAACAATTCTACTTCACCTTTGCCGAGAATCTCTTTTTCTCTTTCCTTGGATCAGCCACTACCCAGTGACAACTTAAACACATGAAACCAGAAACATTAGCCCCAGAGAGTTCCGTGCATTTTTTTAATTTTGTTGATGCACGTAACACTTACTGACTGGAAAAGAGGACTCCATTGCAGTTCAAGAGCCTAAAGTATTAAACAGAAACCAAACTGAATAATCCTTGCCAGTCAAGCTGGCTGACAGATAATGCATTTGAAGGATCCATAAAGACCATATAAACCATCACTTGATACAACCACCTTGACACGAATTATGAGAGGGTAGAGTGACTTGACAACCGCTGCAACATGAGGACGACAAGACTGACTTTCAGACACCCACATTGTAGCAAAGCTGGACGACAACTCTGGACCTTCTCAACCCACAAATATGTCCTAGTACTCACTGGAACAGTAGACAATTGCTTATCAATGAATGCACGAAAGAAGTCATGCTATAAAACAAATCGAAAATAAAAACTTCATGAACATTTACTGACTTAACATGGCTGTTTATTATTATTCCACTGGGTTTATTGTTAATTGTACAGATGGTTGAGAGAAACAACAATAAATTCAGGTAGCGGGAGTACAGGGAGAACATTACACAACAGACCTGATCATTTTCATCCTCTGCTGGAGGGGGAGATTTCTCAGCCTCAGATGGTTTGTCAGCGCCACAATTCTGTTTGTTACACTTTGTCCGGAATGGATAATTTATGTTACCGCATTGCTCACACTTCCAGCTACCCTCAGGCATTTTTTGTTCTGAAAGCAACTTTATGTGTAAGTACCAATATATACAAATATGAGGCAAGCAACATGGCCAGCAGTGATAACTTACTATAGTTTTTATCAGATTTTGAAACCTGCAGTTGAAGAGCAAAAAAGTCCGTTAATTTAAACATATAAACACTCTTCAGCTAAAATAAATTGCCATGAGCAAAATTATAACTCAGGTAACTCAGGAATACAACAAACACATAAAAGAAAGCCACAAAGTTCAATCTCCTCAAGCTGCTAAATTGTTTGCCAAAGCAACACAAACCTGTGATCCAGGCTTTGGAGTGTTGCACTTCCTCATGTTGCATACTTCTCTAAAAGAGAAGTTAACATTTCCACAATTTGGGCACGTCCAGTCGTTATCACGCGTTGCATCTACAAGGTATTTAAAGGAAATATACTGTCAGTGGGAGATGAACCAGTATTCTTATTGTTGATTTTAAAAGCAGTAACCAGCCATGGAATACAAACCTGCCCCCCTCTTTTGAAGTTTATCATCAGGGAAAAATCCCGGCCGTGGTCCCTGAGAGAATAAATATCAGAACAATGACATGCATAATATCTGAAAGAGCAACACTGAATAATGTAGTTGTAGAATGAAAAGGAAAAAGCAGCAACATCCAAAGAAAGAAAAAAAATTCACATATACCATGCCAACAGGGCCCATTGGAAGACCCAAGCCATATCTGTCCATCATAGTAGGCACCCCATACATTCCACCTGAGAAAGAACAAAAGGCAGCCATTACCAACAAGCTTAACAATCAGCAATTATACAGGATCTTGTAGACTTCCTAAAGAATTTACACAAGCAGTGTTAATTACTGCTTTTCATTTTCTCTCATGTAACTCCACTATCTGTCATTTAGCTCAATAAAGTGGAAAATCTTCCAAAAAAAGAAAAAAAAGATATACGAAGTGAAAGATGAAAACCAAAAAACTCCGGCCAAACAATATTAAAAAACAACCACATATGATTTAGAGGCAAGGATCTTTTAACCATTCAAGACTTAGAATCCTAATTGCCACCCAGCAGTCAGTACCACAACCAGAGTCATAGCAAAATCAAAATAATCATTACCATTTCCGATCATCGATCCACTCGAATAAGGTGCTGCTCCAGATAGATGAAGTGGTCTATAAGGACTACCAGCAGAAAGGCGACCGCCATAATTGTAATGATATGCTGAGCCCCCAGAAAATGGGACATCATATGGTTGTATTGAGGAACCATTAAAGAGAGAACCATATGGTGGCACTCCCATATACATAGAGGAGGGGCCCCCAGCACCCATATATGGGGATGGCGATGAGTAACTCTGAGGGGGCTGCACTGGCTTGATGGCAGACTTCTGAGGAAAAAGGAAAAGGAAATCTTAGCAACATCACACTAGGATTACTATATTGCCAAAAGACGGCAGAGCAGACATAAACTCAGCCGAATAGCAAAGCCGGTCATCTTGAGAATAGAAAATGTATCACCAATCACACGCATTGACTGTTCATTAGCTTTTCACCTTGGAATGTGGCTTACAAAGCATACAAGCCTCCTTGTTAATTATATCTTTTGATTAGCAACTAATGTCCTGTGCAAAGACTTCTTATGCATGCAATGGTATTCCATAGCACCTTAAAACCACATAATCCAGATACTCTCAGTCTCTCTGAGCTGCCTTTTGATTAGAAAAAGGCAGCTAAAACAAAATTTCGAGACATTTTTTCCCTAGACACTCACAAGGAGATTAACAGTGTTAGAATGAAATATAGTTAATCCGGACTACATATCTAAGAGCAACAACAACCATTGACCAAACAAGTCGCTTGGATAATAATGTGGATCCAGCCTAGGAAATGTAAGATTATTAAACTTGAGAACAAAAGGTTATTATTGTTGGGATCTATGTGGAAAGAAAGATATTTATCTCTGACAAAGACGAGAACAATTAATCATGACATAGAGACACGCGATATGCTAGCCCCATCTCCTATTTAATAATGCACACGAAAATGCACAAAGCTAGTACATGAATTCGCACAACTAATTCCATCCGTTAAACAAGCAAAAATTAGCAGGGAGATATCTTCGGAAAAAATGCATTTGACAAACGCAACAAACAACCTATTAAGCATTAAATGATAACAACGATATATCAAGTGTCTAATAGAAAAACTTGGAGGGGAAGAAAGGAACAAGCACGATAATACTTAGTGTTGTATTAACAAGTGTGGCCATAAATATCGGCTGAGCATGTAGCTATCAAGAGAATTTACATCACAAACAGTCATATTTATTACCGAGTTATGATCAGCTGGCCTTGGTTGAGTGCAGTTACGCATGTTGCAAGTTGTCCGGAATGAAAAGTTCACATTCCCACAGCTAGGGCAAGTCCAGTCATCTTCCCTCCGACTACCTGCAATTTTCACCTGATCAACATATCGGCACGGAGATCTAACAGGAACGGTGAAGTAAGCGGGCGCACGTCCTATCGATTCTCTGAGGACCGACAGCAATAATAATTATTCCTAACCGTAAGTTAAGCCGAAACCCATGGCTTCAACACAGAAAAAAACATGTTTTGAATTTCTAAATACATCAGAATTCCCCTTTAGACTGGCTTAAACAAACCAGGAGAGAGGGTTTCCTCCTTCCTACTTCTTGGTCCCGATTCGATCTCGATAATGTCATCGTTGTCGATTACTGTCCCAATTTCCGGTTTTCTTGAAAGCATGTTTAGTAGGTCAAAATCAGAATTCTAGTAATGCAAACAACATGGGTTTTACTCCATCAAATTCATTGAAGAAACCTTCCTTTCTCTGGATCAATTATCTTTCTTCTTCGTCCTGAACTGGCCCAAACCATCCTATACCAAAAACAAAAGGAAAAGAAAAAAGAAAGAAAATCGTCACGGCAGAGACAGAACGATGAGATGGTTTACCGTCGGTCCTAGCACGCTTGGCAGCGGAAGAATTCCTATTGTCCACCTGAAACAACAACACAAATCACCACATGCGCATATCCGACCGAGGTAGGAATCGCAGATTCCGGCGATCGCAAACGGATGTGAAGGCTCCATTGAGGAGAGGTTCGACGGAGTCCAAGATGGATCCGAGTCAGGAAAGAGTACCTGAGACATGGCGACCGGAGGAGGCGAGCGCGGACCGACAGCGAGGGTCTCGAGTGAGAGGGAGCGAAAGTGAGCGAGGGCAACGACCTTTCGGCCTCGATGCCGCGATTAATCGGACGAGTTGCGCTTGGGCTATTTTTTCATGGGTAGTCCAGCCCGGGTCAAGTGGGCCCTTTTTATTGGGCTTTTTGGCTTTTGTATCCAGGCCCAAAAATTTAAAAAAATAGTAAAATAAAAGAAGAAGAAGAAAAAAAAAAATTTGAAAAGGGGTATTTTTGTGCTTGCATAACACTGATTTTCGAGAAATATTTCCTACCATTCTTACTGTCATCGACGTGTCCGTGTGGTTTGACTTATCCAATGAATATTTGGTATAGGTTTAAAAATTTAAAATAAATTAGAATATTCGTTTGGATTTTTTTAATACGTAAAGTTAAAGATTTGGAGGTACTTTCACAATACACCTACAGGAAAAATATACCTAAACGAAAAGTATAATGAGTGTAGAAATGAATACTAAAATTAGCTCTTAAAACATAATGCGTGTTAATTGAATATGTTTATACAAGTAAGGCATATATCTAAAATGCTACAGTTTACGTGCAGGCAAGAGGGTGTAATTAGAAGGGCTTTTCGCGTAGAAGTAAATAAGTTTTATTTTAGGAAAGTGAAATAATTTCATTAGACTTGTAGTCATTATCTTGACATTCTTACTATTGCGATCTAGAATAATTTTGTTATTCTTTCGTAATACTAAAACTCGGCCGTTTGTGTCAGCACAATTAAGTGAGCTACTGATAAAAAAAAAATCAATTGCATAAGTAATGCAAACTAAAAATTTAATTGCAAGGGCTCCGCTGTGCAAAATCACAGAAGCATCCCTCATTTTTATTTTTATTTTTAGTGTCTTTTGCTTCCAAATTTTTAATTATTATTTTAACAAAAAGAAAGGTTGCCCCATACCCGTGCGAGAAACCCTGACAATGGAGTCGATATAGAAGATCGATCTCTCCCTCCCTTCGTCAAGCTCGCGCACGGGATCGAAACTCCCAGCTCGGGAAATGTACGGGGCAGAGAAACCTCCCGGCGATGCGGAGCGAACGGCGTTCAGGCAAGCCGAGAAGAAGTACAAGCTCTACTACGACGGCGGTCCTCTCAAGTCATCGAGAAAGTTGTCACCTCTCTCTCTCTCTCTGTCTAACATTCTCGCGGAGGATAAAAATTTGATTTTTGGGAGCGTCTCACGGTTCCGCGTGCCTGTGTTCGTGATTTCTTGCCAGGAAGAAGCAGGCCAAGCCCGTGGATGTATCGGGCGTGATCGATTTCAAGGCTATTTCGGAGGCGTACGAGCGGGGCGGCGAGCTTCCTGTCGGTGTCGCGGCGGCGGCTCGGTGCGGCTTCCGTCAGCCCGTGTTCTGCTTAGAGGGCCGGCCCGGTAATTGCTGCGTCAGCTGCTTCGCATCTATCAATTTTAGTGTGGCGGGTCGTAGTTTCTCCTCCTGAATTGGAAATTTTCCATGTGCTTGCCTATGGGAATGGGAGGTTTAGCTTGTAGTCTTACGTGTGGCAATTGGGAAAAAAAAAAAAAGCTTTCTATGAGAAGAAAACAATTTCTTTGAGTAAAGATTACCATTTACCAACTAGCATACGCCCACTTCGGTTTGCTGATCAGTGTCGGGACCATCTTCCCGTCTGCGCCCGATCAAGATCCTTCAAAGTGTTGTATAGATATCAATGTGCTTCTCTCCTTGCGTTTGGTTTTTGACTCCACTGTTATAATGTAGGATTTTATTTCATTCCTGGGGCGTTAAGTCTAGAAGAACAGTGGCAATGGATCGGGGAGAGTTTACTCGGTTTCCCACAACCACCTAATAGAACAAATCATAATGCAATATATGGCCCTCTACAGGATCTCTTTGCCGCTGCAAAAGAGAGGAAGGTTTTGGTCAAAGATGAGAGTAATAGGGATCGTCCCACTTGGAAATTCGTTGACGAAGCTGAAATCCCGTTCAGAGGAAATGGTTGCACGTCATATCCAGCCTCTGCTCTCTTACGGAAGCTACGATGGAGTACCCTTGGCCTTCAGTTTGACTGGTCTCAGGTAAATAAAGGGAAATGAGTGGCTAAAGATTTACATGCTTATCACTGTATGACCTCTTTCTGTTGCCGTCTCTTTGGCATTCTAGGAATTAATCCGGCCAGCATTATACTTTTGATCCTTAAGTAGCTTTTTCCATACAATGCAGCGGAACTATGATGTGTCTCTTCCACACAATAAGATCCCCGATGCACTCTGTCAACTGGCTAAAAGACTGGCTACTCCAGCAATGCCTAAGGGAGAAGAATTTAGACCCGAAGCTGCAATTGTCAATTACTTTGCATCAGGTGCTTTTCTCTGATTTCTATTGTGTTGGTAATATTGGCAGTCGACAATGTTTCAAATGAACTATGAACTTAGAGAATGGATGTGCGAATAGGAGCCAAAGTGAGTCAAACTACTCGAGTTTTGATTTGTAGACTGTTTGTAAATTTTTTCTACTTTAAATAGGAATAGCTCGAGCATTTAGACCCTCAAGCTTGACAATACTCAACTCTTCTTGTAAGCCTAATAGAGTTGTTGAATTCTGCATGTGTACATTGTTATTTACATCTATAGATGTAAGAAGCATATATAACCGCAACTTTATAACTCAAGTTTGAGCTCAAGCTTAGATCAAAATTTACTTTTGGATGATAGAGTTTAGTCCAGTTGAGCTCGAGCTTATAAAGCACTACCTCCAATCAAGCTCGTACTTGGGAAAGAATGAGGTTTGATCTTAGCTAGAGTTGAGTGTTGTAACTGCCTCAAGTCAAGTGGGAACTATGTCGACATCAATCAATCGCACCTCACATACAGAACTAATTGGAATTGAATGACATGACTCTTAAATGATGTAAACCCTAGGGTCATGCTTAAAGAGGAGAGAATGAAGGAAGTAAGATAGGAGAGTGATAGTAGGTCAGGAGTGCAAACTGTAAAATGTTAGAATTTTACAATAAACAATGAAAATTTTACAAGTTAACCATATAATGATGCATTTATAAGATAAAAACTAGCCTTAGGATGAGTAATTTCATGGCTTAGACATTACAACCTATTTTATGAGTACTGGGATAAAAATTTATTGGAATAGGAAGCTTCCCGATCATGATAAGTCCACAATGTCTCATGCTCACCCCTAATGGGTAGGGGCCGCTAGCTGCAACCGCCCTATTGAAAGTTAAAACAGCCGAATCCAGCACCTTACCACTTTGTGGACCAGTGTGAGCCAGTCCCAATGTCAACAGATCTCATAACACTTGTCTTGGGCCATAAGCTGCATCCTAACAGTTTGTAGTGGCCATGATGGCTGTTACCCTCCTGTACATAGTATAATTGTTTCAATTTTGCATTCACTTGTTGTTCTCTTTTTCATCGGATCAAGAATTGTAATTCTTTTTCTAGTAGATGATCAGAAATCGTAACCAATCTGGTATTTACTTGTATTTTTCTTTCAGGTGATACATTGGGTGGTCATCTTGATGACATGGAAGCAGACTGGAGCAAACCTATAGTTAGCATGAGGTGTACATCATAGTTTTCCCCACCTTTCTCTCTAGTTTGCACAAAGAAGAAAGATGATGGAGTAATTATTTTTGAGAATCTAACAATATATGTACTTCTCTGACAGTTTGGGATGCAAAGCTATCTTTCTTTTGGGAGGGAAGACTAGAGAGGACAATCCTATAGCAATGTTTCTTCGAAGTGGTGATGTCGTACTTATGGCCGGAGACGCAAGGGAATGCTTTCATGGTACAAGTTGCTTTGCAGCTCTATTCCTTGCTTCATTCATTACCATAGAATCATGCCAGATTAAGATGTTGAAGCGTTTGAATCTGATTCGTACTGCGCTGAGACCATTTTCCTAAAAATGGTTGGTTGCATCATTTAGAAAAACTAGTCAACGGAAAATATTATCATTATCATCCATTCAACCACAATCTATGCCTACCACAATCTATGCCTAAACATTTTGGGTGATTGTGAAAATGTTTTTCATTGATTCATTTTTGTTAGCGATATTTTAAGTAAATGTTTTCCAAATCGTTGATTTTCCGCGAAACAAACACACTTAATCTACACTAATTATTTCTCTTCAGTGTATTACATATTCTGATGTCAGATTTCTAACTCCAATGTGTTGGTAGTGGAAGTTCCTTACCCCTCTCTCCTGTCTACACTAATTATAACTCTACAATGTTCGTCTTAATCTGAGGAGCTATTAGTCTGGCCGAATGATGATCCTTCTCCTTGCTTGTTCAGAGCCTTTGCATGTCTAAACAATTGTAAGAGACATTTCTTAACGAGTAATTTTGCCACTTGGCAATTCCAATAATATATATGGAAACAGAGAGGAGAAAATGCGACTTCAAGTATTCCTTGGTTCTAAACCTTCTTTTCTTATTTTGTGCTGGATCCATCATATTCATGGCGTACCTTGCCTGTAATGTTTGACCTCACTTTGCCTTCTTGTTCGGAGCAGTAGGTCATACCAATCTTAGCATCTATGTAATTGGTACACATTTTTCGGTTACCTGACAATGCTACTCGGTCCCTCTCTTTCTAACTCTCTGCATCTACTTATATTTTTCTTATGCAGGTGTTCCCAGGATCTTTACAGACAAAGATACTGCTGAGATCACTCCGCTCGAGTTGCATTTTTCACGTCAAGATGATTGTTTTCTGCTGGAGTACCTCAGAAGTTCGAGAATCAACATCAACATCAGACAAGTCTTCTAAAGTGTACAACTATACGCATTTCAAAGTCCATTTGCAATGCAGTTCTTTATTCTTTGACAGCTAGTGTAGTGTTTGTTGAGCAAAGGAGAAAAAAATTACCAACTATTTTAGGAATTAGGATTGTCGACTAAAAGTTAATGGCAAGTATTATCCATCAACCAATGGAGTGTTCAAATTGAGGAGAGGACAGCTAAAGATTTTCGACCCGACCGGTTGGTTAATACGTGTGCTTGCTATATCCAGGCGCACAAAGTTATCGAAAACACTTCAAGCTCTCTGGGTCTGCTCATGAGGATTTCAATGGTTCCTTGCTGAGTCGAACCAGTCGTTAAGAGAACTTCGTTAGCCTGTTTTGGTTTATGTGACATCCTGTTCTGTAACAATGCATGGCGTTTCCTCAAACAAAGTCCTATTTTGCTGCGTGGCTCCATTATAGCCTTGCGAGGCTAGGCTTCACTTAACAGTTCTTTTCATCATTATCATTGACTAATGTTCATTCGCCGCGCCATCTTTTATGGTCCTTGAGCTAAATGGTCGATTGGCGAAGAATGAAAACATGCGTCGGGTTATCATCCGTGCATCATCTTTGGCAAGTTTCGATTTGTTTACCCGTGATCACTCTTATCTTTTTCCTCGCCTTTTAACATAAAACATAGATACGATTGTCCAGCGGGGGAATTAGCGAAAAGAATAGAACCTCGTACTCAAAGTAGCCCAAAACGTTGGTCATTGTTCGACAGACGAATGAGACCATTGAAGTGGCAAAAACGAAAGAAGGGGAGGGGAGAATGTGTGGAGAGTGGGATTTGAACCCACGCCCTTTCGGACCAGAACCTTAATCTGGCGCCTTAGACCAACTCGGCCATCTCCACGTGATGAAGAAGCTTGCGTAAAGAATTTCAATTATAGAACCAGTGAACCCGAAATCTGCATCGTCCAACATCTGTTTTACTAATGAAAATTAGCGCTTGTCGCTCCAAAAAGAAGAAAGGAAAGGAGAGAGATTGCTTGCTGGCTGGCTTCAGTCACTTGCTAGTTGCTAGGATTTCTGGGTGAATTGCATCGGGTTACAAAAAGGCTAGAGCTTCTAGAGAGTTGGGCTGGACGTGTTGCTTCTGTAGACTTGTCAGAATCTTAATCCGATTTGTTCAAAAGGCCCAGATGTCGTCCTAGATTTTTTGTATTGGACCCCTGCAGATTGACCCTTTTCATTGCACAAGCGGCCCTTGAAATCAGGGCATGCGTCGCACTACGGCGTTGCCGGTTGGTTACTACTAAGAATGGAAATGGATGGGACATGCCACTGAGTAATCTTCCCTGAAACAGTGTCTTTCCAAGACTATGTATCCCGGTTACTTTTGAACACCCGACCGATCTCCATTGATTATGACAAGGATGACAACATTTGTTCAAGCGTGCGACTAAATTCTTCAGTGGTACGAAGTCAAATGCTAGAAAATTCATTTCTAATAAATAATGTTATGAAGAAGTTCGAGACAATAGTTCCAATTATTCCTCTTATTGGATCATTGTCCAAAGCGAATTTTTGCGACACATTAGGATATCCCATTAGTAAATCGACTCGTGCTGATTCATCATATTCTCATATTATCGACCGCTTTTTGCGTGTATGCAGAAATCTTTCTCATTATCACAGTAGATCCTCAAATTTATCATACGACGTCTTGAACGTTTTGGCCACTAGTTCACATGAATATGATTTGCTTGCCGAAGTCCGTGACCAAATACATCAATAATTTAGATCCTCATAGCCTATGGGGATAGAGCACCACCGCAATCATTCGTGTGACCATCTCCCCTTTTCCCAATCTAGTCCAGATTATTTTCAAGCACGCAAATTGGAGCTCCTGACGGTGAGCCCGAGAGGATGCCCGGAGCGAAGTAGATGCAGTTTTTAACGTTGGTCTTGTCACACTCCATTCATTAGGCAACAATATTAGCAATTTCCATTTGAGCGCTTATCAATTCGATGTTGGATCTATTAATCAAAGTTTCACATAGCCATTGGAGAAGGAGATTACGATGTGTGTACTCATCACTTACGATGCTGCGAGATTCAATGATCGGCCGCCGTTCATTCAGCTTTGATGCCAAGACAAATCTGTTCTTGCAGGATGAGAGTGCACTTATCACGGCAATTTGTGCTCTAGTGTTCTACTTTGCTATTCGGGATTTGATCTATTTTGAACCTCTCATGTATCATGTTGAGAACTTGAGATATGAATGAAATATTTACTTTCGATAAAAAAAGAAAAACAAAGACGTGTGTAATTATAGGGTCAATCTCCTAGATTTTCTCCTCATGACATAAATACCACCGACCCAAGACATTATGTTTGGTTGGTGGCCCTAACCTCAACACGCCAATTGCTACCACACCCCTTTTTTCCACTCTCCAAATCGCAATTCACCCTTTTAAGGAAGCAAAACGTAGGGTCGTTGTCACTATTCACTAATGACCAAAACGTAATTGATGGGAGGCTTGAGGTTATTTCCCCCCACAACATCAAATCGTGTTCGGTGGGATTTTGGTAATCCTTGAACACTAAGAAAGAGATCGAGATTGCCTTCAAATTAAATGTGCCTCGGATTCTTCTTTTGTTTCCTCCTTAATGCAAGCATGTGCATGCTAATTATATGTTGCCAAGAAGGGGAAAAATGAAAAAAAGAAAACACAGCATAAACAGCCCCCATAATCATGTGTCCTGAAATTCACCCCGTAATGTTGGATGCAATAACTATGATTAAGACAAAGATCTCACTCAGTAGCTCTTCGAAAATCCAACATGTCCTAAATGTTTGCTTGCAGTTGCAATTAACTTGCGAGAAATCAGATCTCGGTATCCCACAGTTCGTTCACCATTCTGAAAGGCGCTACAGTTATAAGCTTACAAGCACTTTAAGAACTAAGGTTGCTTCAAAAGCATTAGTTTATTTTCCTTGTACTTTTTGCATTCGCTATATGCTCTTTTACTACGGGCTATAGGGATGAAATGACAATTGGATATCGAGAAATTTGTGGGTCATTCGGACAAATTTTCTTATCTGAGTTTATCATGTGATCTTCTCGGTATACAACTGATTCTAAAGAGTTGATCGCCGATCCTATTAATTGATTCGAGAGGCTCGGATATAGAAAAATAAATTTATCCTTAGAAAAAATATGTGAAGTCACACTCACTTGTATGAGACTCATTATGTATCAAGAATTGGGAAAAATACCAAAAAAGTCATAAACCTATTACAATTGTGCCAATTGAGTTCTAAACCTTTTTTTCGTTTTGCCAATTGAATTCATTTGTGTCAATTCAATCCATCCGCCTAATTTTGGCTAGATTTGCTAACATGGATTGCAACCGTCCTATCCTATATAGCGTGGCCGGTGCTAACATTGACATTTTTTTTAATGATTTTTTGAATTTTTTGTTTTAATTTTCTTTTTCCTTTTCTGTATTCTTTTCCTTCTCTTTACTTTTCTTTTGGGGGGAAGGGGGGTCTAAGGCTCACTAGGGTCGCCAGCCACAGTCGAGGGTCGGCAACCCTGGCCGACCCTTAGCCCAAAAAAAAGCAAAGAGAAGGAAAAGAAAAAACAAAAAATTCAAAAAACATATTAAAATATTATAAAAAATGTTTGCAACAATGTTGATCGCGCCACGTAGGACACCCGATGTCCATGTCAACAATTTCCCACCAAAATTTGCTAAATGGACTGAATTGGCATAAATGTAAAAGATTTATGACTGAATTGGTACAATTATAATATGTTTCAAACCATTTTTTGGTAATTTTCCATAAGAGGCGAAGTTTTTTATTTTTTTGTTAGTCATATCTCTAATTCTCCTCTCTCTGACTTTTGCTCTGCTTCTTTTAGAGCGTGGAAGTCGAACCCTGCACCTATGGTACTAACGTCCCCACCCCCTCAATCTCTTTACCAGTAGGGCCACATGCCTATTGGCACAAGAGGCGAAAGTTTAAACACTCTAATATTGGCTATGACTTTAATGGTCTATCTGTTTCAATACTCTTCCTTTTCAATCCCTTATAGTTGCGGGGTCAACCATCAGCATCATGCATGATTCAACTTTCTGAAAGATAAAACATGACCTTGTGAGTTTGTTGTTCCGAAAGTGCTAAATCCACAGCTGGATTTGGTCGTTATGATGACTAAACCAGCTTTTCCCCGCCCAAAACCTCCCATAACAAGTACGCTAATTCTGTCGGATTCCTCATCAGTAAGAGAGTCGGACCCCATGGATTATCATCATTCCTTGGTCTCATTATCATCGCTTTCAACAATTCATGCCCCCCCTTTCAATTATATGTTCACATGCTTGTAGGGTGATTGCACCCTTAGATTGGGGGCTTCCAAAGGGGACCCAAGAAAGCATTTGGGCAAATGTTATATTCTCTGTGCTAATTATTTTTTTATGCATGAGGAAGAGTAGATAGGAAGCAATGCAAAAGGGAGGGGGAGAGGGGGGGGATATGAGGAACATCTAGTTTGCAATTCGTTGGGGGACACTTTCATGGCTTAAGAGGACATCACTATAACCTAATCATTATCCCAAACACTACTCTCTTCAACCTTGAGGAGACATCTTCCTGATTGCCCTTAGCCAGATCTTTTTGTACCATAACACCTTATCATTATTAGCCTGCCCTTGGTTCCATGTTCCTAGTATAAATTTTTACTAGGACCGTCTACATACTCTCCTCGGTACCCGACTAGTACCCATTCAATGCGACCGTCGCCCTTTTTGGCAAAGGATAGCCGATGTTAACACATGCAACGTTTGTTCTCATGAGTGTCGTCATCCCGCAAATCCTTGAAATCATTGATCGTTCGCTAGTTAAAATCGCTTCATTCTATTCGAACACGCTAATTATTAGAACATATAACTTGATAGTCTTAGAGGCCGTCATCTCAAAGGAATGGACAAGTGTGATTATTGGGACTCAGATCTCGCGTCAACTCGAGCAAGACGGAAACATGATTTTTTGACAGATAGAGATTCGCCAATTTAAATATGGTTAAGGAACTCAAGATCCCTTCAATTAGGGAAAAATTGTAAATACACTTGGTCCTACCATGTTTACAAGTAGATTAGACTAATCAACAGCTAGAAAACTCATATGGGCCCATTCTTTTTCATTGGGCTCTACATGCCCAAGTACAGTTGTTTTTTTCCTGTAAATTGACTGATTGATACTCCATGAACTTTTTTTTTTCTGACCACTTTTTTTTTTTTTTTGGGAGGGGGGGAAGAAAAATAAATAATCATTATCGCCTAACTCATGAGTCATGACATATCAGACGGCTTACTGCTGGTATGAATTCAACTCAACGACTGACACTTCCAAACTTGAAAGTGATATGTCCAGTTTTTTTCTGTCATTGGGTTGGTATTTTATTTTTCTGGCAAGTTTTATATTCTATATTCATGAAAAACGTGTTACATCAGAAGTTGCAAAATAAACGGGAAGCAATGTTATGGTGTGATGTTATATCTAACTTTCATACAATATTATTCAGCCATGTCTCCCTTCAATCTTACATTTGATTAGCGGATGCAAGTTATGAATGGCACCCCTCACGTAGACTTAACAAAATTTAAGTGTGGACAACATCCGTTGATATCTGTAACCCACCAATTAAGAAGACTTGTTAGAGAAGAACACGACCCTAAGTTATTCTAAGCGTTTCCGATCCATCTACGCTACCCCTCTATAGATGGAACCGGTGTCGCTCAGTGATTTAATGCGGGTCCCACTTTAATGTGCATATCCAAGCCCTAATTAAATTAGCTCTTTATAAATTAAGAAAGGAGAAATGAAGCTCTTTGTAGGTAACATGTTCGCATGACTGTTAGGAGATTGTGTCAATAGTTTGCTTTTTGGCCAATGTGCGCGTTTAACGTATGATTGTGGGTTGTCCTAAGTTCATATATGTTATCTCCAAGACTTGTGAAGTGCGCGTGATGTCAAGCACCATACATTAATGCTTATAGCAATCCAACTGCTCGTTTATAAATGGTGTTCTACTTCTTCTTTTTCCCTATATTAATGGAGGATAGCTGCTATTAACATTGATGGAAATAAATAAAACAAAGAATGGAAAAAGTCAAGACTTAATTCACCTTTTAAAAAAGAAGAAAGTCAAAAGAGAAATTATACAGAAGAAAGCAGCCAGGTTAAAGCATACGTAATGATTATGGCAGCTGACTTGTATTGAATATATAAATGATTCCCTTTGTAATCTCTAACTTCAATTATATATATAAATATAACCAAAGGGAATCATATATATATATATATTCAATATTATTTCCTTAACTAAGTGCTTATCAATGGAAACCCTAATTCAATATTCGATGACTTTGGTTTCTTGCACCTAAAACCATCCATCCCGTAATTATTCTCTTCAATCATACCGCCCTCTTCCTCTTCCTCTTCCTCTTCTCCTTCTACTTATTCTCTTCTTATATATTATGTGTCGACAAACTTCGTTTTCGGCAATTATTATAAACTCTCTTGTCCATTCATTGCGAAAATATAATAATGCTCCTGTCCCGAACATTGAATATGTAGGTTGACAACATTATTGAATGGTATTTGCAAGTTTGCTTAATGAGTTAAGCTTCAGCCATATCGAAAATAATGTGACTCCTGCAAAATGCCGCCGCGGCTATTTTAATGGAGATTAGACGCCGACCAATCAATCGGGCGACTGTTGTTAATACACAATGGGACATTACATTAGAGTAATCTTTTGCTTTGCTAGACCACCTAATCCATCAGTCTCAACTTCTCCTTATCAAATGTCGCAATGTTGGTCTTTTAGTCGGCCAAGCCTGATTTTTCAAGCAGTTCCCGTCGCCATCTTTCCTTCTCCGGCGGCTAATTAGTGACATTATTGTCGTTACTATTAAATTCATTATCCGAGGTTGTTCTCTCCGCTTAATTCACTGATG
The DNA here is from genome assembly GCA_001662345.2 of Metrosideros polymorpha var. glaberrima. NCBI lineage: Eukaryota > Viridiplantae > Streptophyta > Magnoliopsida > Myrtales > Myrtaceae > Metrosideros > Metrosideros polymorpha. Next base: position 37,830,329 of record BCNH02000008.1, read on the forward strand.
ATTGGGAGTTTAATTTCTTTTCTTTTGATTTTCGAAAAAGAAAATAAATATTTAGTTCGAGGTCAACATAAAGAAACATGGGAACTGCTGAGGAGTGGGGTGAAGTTAGATGAGATGGAGCTTTCAAACCCCATGACGTAGTTTCAAGTTCTTACATGCCGCTCGGTGAGATCGAGTGGCAGCAATCGCAACACGAGGCATGCTTTGCTTGCGCCTTTCGAGATATTTTCTTTTTTTCTTCCTATTTTTTCTTTAAAGTTATATGGTGATTTAGTTATATATGTGTTCTTTTTGACATTTATTGTACTTTTTCTCTCCTAGGTTTAGGTTTAGGTTTAGGTTTAGGTTTGGAAAGGTTTCGCTTTCTGCTTTTATTGTTTATTTTGGGCGGCATGACATTTGATCATGACGTTTTGTGTGCATTGAGAGGGAGGGAGAATTCTTCGGGTAGGACTTATGTGCATGCAAAATCTTCGAATAATTGTGTGGTGATTGTGAAAAATTGAACCTTGGACGGCACATCAGCTAAGTGATAATATATAAAGAAATAGGAGAGCCTGAAAGATAGAGCCATATGTCCAAATTAGATGTACGCTAGCAAATTGGCTGCTAAGTAGACTTCTTAGGTCGAGTTTTAGTTAGCCTTACAGGTTTATTAGGTTGGATGGAATCACCGAGTCAAATTCAATACTCGTGATAGGAAATTAACGGCTCAAAAGCGATGATGTCGAAACTCAATAGTTCGTACTAATATGACTACCTAATTCTATGTCACTTGGCAAATCAGCAAGACTTTGAGTTGGAAATTTTTAAGAGATTCGGCATCATTCAATATTGTCTGTTATTAGGAATATTGATCTCGGACTTGCAATGTAGGGTAAAAAGACTTGATTCTCAAGTGTGTCCACACTGAGACTCTTGGAGAGAACAAGACAAATCTTGCAAAATGTTATTTTGCCAGTCTCATCTAGGAAACATCATGCACGTCTCATCTAGGCCATTCGCTTGTGTAAATGACCCTGACTAAATGTTATTTTCACATGATTGAATTAGGACGCGTGACCTCCAGAACGGATGCCGAGGGGTTGATATGTAATACTTTCAAGAAAATTATCTAAAAAGTCATAAACATTCGCACTTTTACCAATTCAGTCATAAACCTTTTAATTTTGCCAATTGAATCCTAAACATATTCACGTTGTGCTAATTGAGTCCATCCAGCCAAATTAAAAATTGTCCACGTCAGCGTCGACCATGGCATGTGGAACGGTCGGCATCTACATCAGCAAAATCTTGTCAAAATTGGACGGATGAACTCAATTGGCACAACATAAAAAGGTTTTTGGACTCAATTGGTAAAAGTGTAATAAGTTTGTGACTTTTTGGACATTTTTCCCACCATATTTTGTATTTGCCTTTCATTGTAAACAGGGAAAAAGAAAAAGAAGAAGAAGAAGAGAGATCTGCCTTAGAAATCACATGCGTATATCCCCATAAACCACCACGAGGGAGCGTTATCGAGGACCATTCCTTAATTGGATTACAAGGAAATACCCAACAATCGATGAAGATAGAGAGGTAAAGGGCCAAGCAAAGCTGGCAACGTAGCTTAGGAAATGGTTAACTTCACTTACCATGCACGTAAAGAGCTTGTGTCTCGACATTGGCAGGCATCAAGCAATCTTTTACCTATTCACGATGGTCTCTCACGTTGTAATAATCGCCTCTCTCTCTCCGGAAACATTGACGTTGAATCGAAACTAATGTATCCCCGTCTATTTACGTCGCTCGCCCCTAAAGTTACGCCTCATAGAAAAAGAGATTCCTTGAACTTTGGAGCTTCTAGGGTTATCCTCGAGGGGGCCGAGCAATTATTGCGTACAACAAGAGCCCTTGTTCGTACAGATAAATTACTATGGTGAATTATTGAAATTTTGTAATTTTTTTCCTAATTCTTAAGAAATTAAATAAGTGTTTGGATGAGCAAAATATTTTTCTTTTGATGACTATATTATATGGACAATGTTCAAGAGTACCATCGAGGCACTTGCTAGTCATATCAAATAGAGAATGTCATTATTTTCAAAGTATTGATTACATATAATACGAGAACGATGATGTATTGAAAAACACGTGTCTTTTTAACAACAAAAAAATATTAAAAGGCTAGAGGCAAGAAAACATTTGTATTGAGCACTTCATTTAGTTCTGATACTCCATGATGGCAGATCATACTTGCATTGTCAATAATGGTCCGTCGGCATCTCATTTTCCATAGATATTATCAAAACCATTAGGGGTGTGCATCGGTTTGGGTTGGTCCGATTCCAGTGGAACCAGTACACAAGGAAGTTCACCACAAATCTACAACTCTAGACTCTTATTACCAATCTATTTTTTTTTCAATAATTGAAATAGAAAACAAATTACAAATACTAAGCCATCTAGTTGTTACATTTAGTGCGTGAATTTACCTGTAAATTGTGGCCTAGAGTACCAATCAACAAGTTTAGTAGATATGCTATGGTCAAATGAATTAACAATCATGTCTAAAAGGCACAAAACTTCTGCAAGTAGTGTAAGGAAGGGTAGAAAAAAGCCTATTCTTCACATGAGAGGCTTGCACTTACAATAACAGAAGGAGGAGAGGGAAAGGAGGCGACTGTGAGTGAATTTAGGTTTAAGAAATAAAACATATACACACACACATATGGACTAATCCGGTCCAATCCCCCTCGAAAGTGGGAACCGGACTACCCTGCCACCAATTCCACTTTCACGAACCGGACTGATACCCTTAGGAACCAGACCAAACAAGTTGTGAAGTCATACATGGTTAAAGACCTTTCACAATGTCCTGTAAGTTCGGAGTAAGATATACATTACGAAGACTTTACAATTCTATACCAAAATCATCATTTCGTGCCATGTAATTGATAGATGCGTCAAAAGCAATAACGTATTGTTTAGATATATGCGAAGATACTTAAGAATCATTATGCTTGGCTTGATCCGACCCATGATTAGGGTTTAATCCAAACTCTTTTATTATTTGAAAGACCTCGAGAAAAAGTAAAAGTTTGCAAAGGGCATCCACATGTGGAGTATCTATGAGGATGGTGGTGTCACATAATTCAATTGGCCTATCATTATTCCATTTTATAATTCCTAAAGATGAGGATGAAGATGGCCTACAATCGCGGCCCAAAATGACCATACCCCCCAGCTTTAATCATATCTCCCTTTGACCAAAGCCTTGACCTATGTTTTTCCAAGTGGGCAAAAGCTAAGCTTTTCAAATCAATGCTTTCCGATTGACCAAATGAAAAAGATTTGAAAGGCTTTTGCAGACACGCACCCCTTCTGGCCGCTAGCCAAGCAAAAGGGAGTCTCTTCTTATCGGCAAGCTTTAATAAAATAATGGAGTGAGATCGTGTAGGGAGCAGAGAATGTTACGATGTCTTAAGGATCACTCCAAGATTTCGGAGTCCCTTTTGGGTCAGCACGTGTTCAATTCGAGCCTCGCTTGGATTGGATTCTCCTCTTCGCAGCGATCGAGAAAAGGGGAATTGGCAAGTGCGTCAAGCAACATCCCCTTTCTTCTCTCCCTCTCTCTCTCTCTTTGCCTTTGTCACATTTAATGGTTCGTTACGCTAAATTCTCCCACATCCCCATTAAGTTTTTAATGCTCTCTTAATGTTGCTGTAATATGTAGATAGTTGGGATTTCAGAAATGAATCAGAAATTCAGAATGATGGAGTTGTACGCGACGCTATAGCTAGCTACCATGCAACGCCAAATTAGAGGTTCCGCACGTGATGACCCAATTTAGTTCCGAAACATTTATGGACGTGCGAGTGATTAAATAGACAATTTGAATTAAGTGGTGTGCCCGCATGTGGAAAGTATGAATTACTACTCCATTTGGTCTACATGTACCTGAAAGCTACGATAGAAGCAACGTCCGGCCAAACTAGTAAATGTTTTCTCACTTGGGCACATTTGGTTTTGGACGATAGGGTTGTTCTAGCCCTTTCATGAACAAAAGTTTTTAGAGCACAATCATGGTTATTTCCATCTAACATATAGGATTCAGGTCGAATGCCTAATGTGAAAGTTTGAGACACGCGACTATGTTGAAAGTGGATATAATTTTGAACACCAAAGACATTAAAAATTGAAGTTCAGAAATTATCCTCGTAAAGAGACACGTGAGCAGATTTTAATAGTTTTAGTTTAGCTAGTATAATATTTTCATTCAATTGCTCGAATTATATGCTCCTAACCAAGATTTGTTTGCCTAAAGTTCTTTTGAGTGGACCAACTTTAATGTAAATCCTGAATGCATGGATATTTCAACTTTTTGCATGTGCATCTAACAAGAAACTGCATATGACTTGGTTTCCCATCAGGGCCAAGAAATGAAGCACCGTCAAGTTGGTTAGCCCAGCGATAAAGAGATATCCTTTTTTCACGAGGTCACGAGTTTGATTTACGTCATGAGCGATGAATGACTCGTGTTGCATTTCCTGGCTGCGACATATCTTGCGTCGAGAGACATCCTGGCCGTTAGAATCTTTGTGGGGATTGCAGCTACAAGGTCGTCAACACCAGACCTTCAGATCGCAAGTGATGCAGAGTAGTTATAGCTCAAACTGAACATTCCACAAGGGATGTGAGACCCATGTGATGACGCTTGCAAGGAGTCACGAACGACGTTCACCCCTCCCCCACCATTTCTCCAACCCCACCCCCCCTCCCAAAAAAAAAAAAAACCACGAAATGAAGTACTCGGATGTTCGAGGGATCACCTGTCTATCAAAGACAATAGTTCGTAGCTACATAGAGTCATATTTACATTAGGTTGCACGAGATAAAGAGTGGTTATAGTTACTCCCTTTCCATAAAGGGAATTCCATCACATTCTTTACTCATCCATTCGTATTTTTCTGTCCGACTGAAAACACTGCTCCGAAACTTCATGAACCCGTAGTTGTTTAACCTACGTACGAAGCACTACTGGACGAAGAACAAGAAAATCAAGAACCACCTAAACAAACAGATAAAAAATAAGAGATCCCCGAGGAATTCACTGGAGCTGCCCTCATCTTCCCCAAAGCTTCATGGTTAGACTAACTTATCCATGGAGGAGGACCGGAATAATAAGAACGGGAAGAAGCGGACAACAGTGGTTGAGAGGGTGGCATGTCGTTTCGGTGTCATTGACGTCTACGGTGGTTAAGGAGGTAAAACTTTCGTCTCAAATAATGAAGGGAGTCAGTGTATAATCGCCATATGAATTATTATTTAGCTAAGAGTTAGTAACCGACCATGTGAACTTTTTTCCAAGTACTACACACCCACATGACCTGTTTCGGCATGTGCTTCGTAGGGAGTTTACGTCAGGTTCGTGTCTTAAAGTCTCGTGTCGAATGGCACAACTCGTTCGCCTTTTCAGGTAACTAGGAAAGAAAATGGAGGACACTCCGGACCGTCTTCATCTTCCCGATCTTCTCTTCTCGAGAGGGCCAAGCTAATATCGACTGATTCCTCATTGAAAGTCTTGGCCTGAGAAGCAAGTTGAAGGTACTTAACAGATATGGAACATTGATGTCACGTTATTATTGTATCTTTGCTTTAAAGAAACTCCCATGCAACAACGACGATGGAGTTACGTACATGTTCTTGAGAGCTCGAATTTCATCAATAATCTAGAAGCCCTTAAGAAATTCAGGCTGACGAGGAGTCTATACACGCTACAGTCTAACAGAGACCTTCCTAAACCAAGTTTATAGCTAGTTACGCCCGATTTCTATTATATGTTTATATTTGTGGGTTTTGGAAGGGGGAAAGTACCACAAAAATCCTAAACTTATTGTATTAGTAGCAATTCAATCATAAAGCTTTCAATTGGACCAATTCGGTCCTAAACATTTTGTATTTGTGCCAATTAAGTTTATCTGACCAAGTGGCCGAAAATCACTGACGTAAACGCTAGTCGTTCTACATGGCGCAATCAGCACTAACGTGGACATATTTAAAAGATATTTTAATAATTTTTTTAATTCTTTTATTCTTTCTT
>BCNH02000008.1:37840368-37851518 GCA_001662345.2 Metrosideros polymorpha var. glaberrima
AGCTAAACCCCCCCCCCCCCTCCCGCTTTTTTACGGCGATGATGTCCTAATTTACTAATGACTAGCTTTAACTACCCTAGTGTGTGCTTATAATGTGACACGGGAAGGGGAGAATTGTTCAAAAAATTCTAAACTTATTGCACTTTTGTCAATTTAATTATAAACTTTTTAATTGTGCCAATTGAGTTATGAACCTTTTTCATGTTTTGCCAATTAAATTCATCCTACCAATCTTAGCCGGAAACTACTTACGTGTTAGCCAGCCATTCTACGTGGTATTACCGACACTAATGTCGTCATTTTTTATAATAAAAAAATCAAATCTTTTAGTTATGTTTCTATTTTTTTTTTCTTCTCGTGGTTACTTTTTTCTTTCCTTTTGACTTTTTTTTTTTCTGTGCAAGGACTGCACCCCCCGTGCTGTCGAGTCGGGTTGGGTTGGGGACCTCAGTCAGCCAATCCAATGCGTCCAGTGTCCTCTTTTCCCACTCGCGCAATTCTCTCTCTTTTGGTCTCGCGTGGCATGTGAACAGATTCGCCAACGCTTCGAGTAACATAGGCCACGGGATGCACCACGTGTCAGTCTCGCAGGAGAGCCGTGCACCACGTCCCCAGAGGGGAACAACTCGCCTTGTCCGTGAACCCCCAACAGAACCGGGCCCCACCACTCCCGTCACGGCGCTGCGCTCTCCTAACTGATCCCCCGCTCTCCTGATTCCAGCGGACACGGGTGAGGAAATTCCACGTCCGCAGATTTGCGTCACGTGATTTGTTGCTCGTGCGGGTCCCGCTAGTTTCCATATGGATTAACACTGGCTATGCTGCCTATGTAAATTTTTTTCTTTTCGAGGTTAAACCCACGTCCATCGCAATCAAATATGAGCAGTTGATTAGCTCCGTTTGTGAGCCTCCGTTTATTTTTGTAAATAATAAAATTGATCGTTTAAAAAATTTAAATTATTCATTTTTCACTAATCAAATGAATCTTTAAGACAGGCAAAATGTTGGAGTAAAATTTATTGCATAGCTCGTGTAGCCAATATTTATATATCTTTATTATAAATCTTTGCGATAGAGTAAGAGTGGTTATGCGCGCTCTTTCACGACCTCACGTGGCTAGATCAATCGCCACCTCCCAATCCATTTGCATCTGCTGAGAAATTTTGTGCGGTTTTGGCTCCATTTGTTTTGCGAAAAAAAAATAATTTGGAAGATATTTTCTTAAAATAATTGTCTGCATCACTTGAAAAAAATTAGTCTATGATAAATGTTTTCATCGTCAACTGCAATTTATGTATAATCATTATTGTGGATGACGAAAATATTTTTTATTTGTTCATTTTTATAAATGATACAGGTGACCTTTTTTAGGAAAAAGATTTCCAAATTGTTCATTTTTCACGAAACAAACACATTATTCATTGTGTATGATATTTTTTAAGAAAATTCTTGCCATCTATTCTAAAATGATATTCCAATCCTCCTTCTTCTTTTTTCATAAAGATAAAATTACAAGGTTTCTTTCTACTGATATTATTGCATGGACATAAGGTTTTATTTGCTTCAATGAAACGTCTACTCGTACTCGAGGCAATTAGTAAATAATTTGTGCATAATTTTGTGGGATCACTACCTACTAATCTAAAAGTTTGAAATCTTAGATGAAGGTATGTGTTAATATTTAAATACTCTAGTCTCTAACACTCCCCCTCATGCAAGGTTGGACTTTTGCCTAGGACTAAAGCATAAAATAAATGACGGAGAGGCAGCTAAAGAGCCTGAAAAGATTTCAACTCGTGACCTATTGCTTTGATATCATGGAGAATTTTTCCAATCTTATCGCAAGAAAAATGAATCGAATTTCATGCACATTATTTTTTCAACACCTAGGTTAAGTTCCATTAAAAGATAGCGTGCGATGAAGGTGAAGGGGGTCACTGCCTCCACTTCGTTTCCTCACTTCCGACGCATCAAATTCGGTATTTGGAGAGAGACAAAGCTATCAATCATGCGATGCATGTCCATGCTGTGCTTTTACGTGCGATGTAATTTGAAGTGGGAGGAATCATTTCCCTTCGTTCGCAAACCACCACCTCCATATATCATGGTCGATCACGAGAAAGGTTTAAAATAGATTGAAGATCGTCTTGATCAATTTGCTTTTTAAGATAGTTGATTTTATTTTGGAATTAGGAAAATCTTTTCAACTTGGGTGAAAATTTGGATAAATAATTTTTCCCTTAAATAAATTGTAATTAAAGACCTAAGTCACCAAGACAATATAAAGGTGAATCGAGATTATTAAAAGAGAAAAAAGAAAATGGAAACGCGATTGAGATTGCCCTCTCACCTCTTCGGATGATACAAGGACCACTTTCTTTTTTTTCTTTTTTTATGTCGAGTGATTTTTATCTACACAAAGTAGAGATTTTCATTTCCTGTTTTGTAGAGAATTTCTTGGTCCGTGAGTACATGTCTCGACGTGGGAACACGTCCATCATCAAACACGACTCACCTTCCAAGGAAAACTAGAACTATTTAATTTAGCCAATTCAATCAAAAACATTTTGACGATTTGCTAATGTAGTCCATCCGACTATGCCATATAGGACCACTAACATTGCCATGGACAGTCTTTACAATTTTTTGATTTTCTTTCTTTCTCTGTACTTTTTTCCGATTTCCCATGGAGGGAAATTGGAAAAAAGAACAGGAAATAGGAAAAAAAGAATAAGAAATGAAAAGCAAAGCAAAGCAAAATTCTGAAAATTTCTGAAAATCTAAAAAATTATCAACGTCAGCAATTTTCAGCCAATTATGGCCAGTAGAATTATATTGATAAATCGTCAAAAAATTTATGACTAAATTGAATAAATTAAAATGTTTTGGAACAACCACTAGAGCCCAGTGCCCACTCGTTCCACTTGGGAAAAGAGAGGTCGAGAGTCGATTTCCCACCTTCCCAAGGGATTTGGGTGGGACATGTGAGTGAGGAACATAGTTTCACAACATGCACACAACACATAGCACACATAGTGAATTGTAAAATATAAATATAATATAATAATACAAAAAAAAGTTTAGGTGCAAATTGACCGCCTTACGATATAAATTTATGATTTTTTTGATAATTTTTCTCAAGTTTAACTCTAGTTTTTAACTTTACAGTTTGGCCGTAATTACCTAGGGTATTATTGACCGACACAATCGCAAAGGTTTATATATATTTGCATATAAAGTCAATATAAAGGACGAGAGAGCCGTCCAAAAAAAAAAGAGGAGAGAGAGAGAGAGATACGGGGCAAAAGGGGACAGGAGGTGTGGAATTATTGCGAAGCCATCGAACCGAAACCAGAGTACGTCCCATCGAAGAGACATACCCTAAAACACAAATCAGCCAAAGAGATCTCCTTCCCTAATGAAACGAAAACGACCCGAAGGAGAAAAATCAGGCGTGCGGAATCAGTAGGTTCTTTGAACAAGATTGACGGACAGCAAACTACGCGATTGAGGATTAAAATAAAGGATTAATAGCACAAAGACGTTACAAATTATGCTCACTATATTATAAATATCTCCAATTTTTTTATGTCACTAAAAATTTTAAACTTGTCCATTATAACACAAATACCCCCACTTTATTTTGTTTAATTTATATCTGTGTGATAAATACGCCATTGATAGAATTAAAATAGAGAGTATATATATCGTACACGAAAAAAATTGAAGATATTTGCGTCACAGCAAGTTTAGAGCTTTTGGTGATAAAAAAAAACTGAATATTTATGTTACAACGCGCATAGTTTTAGGGTTTTTTTTTTATTGTATTTGCCAAGCAAAAACAAATGAAAAAGGAAAATTTAAATAAATAGATGCAATTAAACCCTTCAAACTTCCCCAGCCAGCTTCAGAAGCTAAGGAACGACCACCTACCCAAATCGCGAACGGACGAGTCCCCAGCTCACCGCATAAACTACAACTTGGTCAACTTGGAAGCATGCACCGAGACAGCCCCATTTAGCAGAAAACAACCGTTCACGTCAAATCAAGATTAGCTAACGACCGCCGGCCAAACAGGGGGAGTCATCTTCTTGGAGTTTTCTGCGGTTGATTGACCCGGAAGCAACCACCGCTCACGGCAGTTCTCACAGGTAACTATCGCTTCTCTATAATTCTGAAACTTATGTGTTGCTGTTCTTGATATTTATAGCTATCATTTAGAGCCTCCGCGACTTGTCTTATAACTATGCGGGCTCCACGAATGTATTTTTTATTTTAACGCGTCGATGCCCGCATGCCCAAATCCCCTTAATTAGTACAGTATCTTTTTTTAGTCTCGTTCCCGACTGTACCCTCTAATTGTTTAACGTCCGATGAATCTCGAGGTCTGGATGAAATCCCAGATAAAAGTAGTTCAAGGATTTACTCAGATCCAAACTATCACTTCTGTATAATTCTGAAACTTATGTGTTGTTTTTCCTGACATTTATATGTTATTGCACGACCGGTCGTTGGCGAATTTGGTGCCCTGTCACCATCGCTCCTTTAAGTTTTCTCCTCCTCCTTCTCTCGTTCTTTTCCCCGACAGTTGCAATAATGTGCTACGGCTGGATACATTTTGGTTCCTTTTTTACCTATGATTTGAGTCTTCAAGCCTTTTGTTGTCAATTATGAATCGAAAGAGCTATTTTTCGGGGTTTGGATTTTACTAAATTTCACGCGAAAACAAGACCGAATCACTGCACTATTTGTTTTGTTTTGTAATTTACTTCTATCCTAATTGTTGTTTTGAGTGACTAAATCAAATGTATTTCTAAGATTTGGGTATCGTAGATACGCCCCTGGACTAATCGTCGTCCTAAGGGCTGACGGCAGACCGACCACACTGTGTGTACGAGATTTCGCTAGTTAGTTCATTGAAGAGATGAGTTTGTATGTCGATATAAGATGTGAAATTTAATAGGACATAGATATGTGTTGTCGAAGCCGTGAGATGAAGAGATGAGACTAAAATTGCCTATGCAGAGATTTTAGAGATTTTTCCATGTAGTTCTTTTCCTACACATTCTGCATTCATCATTGTTGAAGTAAGTATATCTATTTTATGAAAAGGGCACCAAAGATCCCTGAATTTTTTCAAGTTGCTCAATCATGCCCCTGAACTCTTTCTTTTTTTTGTACAGCTAGGTTGTCGACAATACATAAATATAAGAAAATGGAAATAAGAAAATCTGAATTGAAAATTAAATGAAGAAATCTGACTTTGGGTAGCGCAACTTAGGCCAAATCTAGCTTGGAGTCGACGATCCTCGACCAGGAGTTGCGCGACTCCGGGGACGGCCGACGGGGGCTCGGTGCGGGGGCGGCATCACCACTCCCCCCTACAACCTCCCTTTTTCTTCTCTCTTTTTGCCCTCAGGATATTTTTTTTGAAATGTTCCGGTATTTTATCCGATCAACACGTGAAAGTTACATGTAAGCACCATTATTTGTGTGGTCAATCCCGGCGTGGTCTTGATGCGTCAGTGTCATTTCTATTTTACCAAAACAACCAACTTGAACAAAAAACTGTATACTTTAAGGACTGAATTAAATAAAAATAATCCAGATGCCCGATTGAATAAATCGAAAAAGTTCGTGGACTTTGTAGTGCCTTTATCCCTTTTAATTTTGGCAAATAACTATTTACCAACATCAACGGCGATGGATGTGGAATGTTAAAAAATGGGTATCGCGGGATGTTTACCCAATAATTATCCCAAAATGCATCAAGAAATTCTCCAATATATATATATATATAAAGAGAGAGGGGCAACTATTTGCACCCATCTTACGTGGGAATCTACCTAAACTCACGGTTATTGAATTTTCTCTATATGACGAGAAAACCTTGACCGTAGATCAAACATGAATCGGAGAGACACAAGATGGCTTCTACAGGAAAGCCATCTCTATACAATAGCTAAATCCCTTCGCTCCACAAGGATCCGACGAATTAGAGAAACGGTCGTGCTTTTCTCCATGCCCTCCAATCAAGTCTTTGGTTAGTTGTTACCAATGAAAATATAACCCTTGTGTATACTTAGTCGGAAGTTAGAACAAACAACAATCGTGTTTATTACTCATTAATTGGAAAATTTGGAATTTTGGTTGGTCCATCCTCGATAGGAGCATTATTCAAACGAACACGAAGAAAAACACGGACCCATAAGCAAATGCTCGCCATATTCTAGTGCGTTTGCTCTGATACTTGCCTCAAACGACAGTTTCTCCACGAATTTTCAAGAGATTGATCGAGTAATTAAAGTCATTTTCGATGACTTATTTCGCACGGGATTATAAGAACGACATCAATTAATATTTCGGTGACTTATTTCGCACGGAATTATAAGAACGACATCAATTATTTTATTATTATTTTATTTTTTCCATTTCCCCGAACAATTCAAAATGGTACGTCATGTGTTTCACGGAGCATGGAGCATGCGCGGTTCGGCTTGGCCGAAGGTCCAAGAGGTTGGCAAGAACAGCAAGCGTCACGATGGGACGACCTTTCGACACTTCCCACGTAGCCGTACGATTACCTTTCCCCCGCCCGTCGCCGTTACGGGAGAACATTCTCGCAGACAGGCCCGGCGGGGGCCCACCCAGGCATGACATGACTGGTCGACATCACTCCTTGAGGCACACGTCATCCCCCAACTTATCCAAATAACTCCTCCCCCCTATTATTATTATTATTATTATTATTTTGCACTGTCCCCCATATTATTTATTCACCCTTCATATTTTTCGCTACTCCTATATTTCACAAAAACACCCCACTACTATTGAATTTCGAGTTAACGCGGTCTCGAAATTGCTTTTTGTTTAATTTAAATCTTGCGATTTGTATGTTTCGACTTTTTTTTTTTCGAGCTCGAAACTCTCGGTACTTTCGCAATGCTCGAGTATGAAACACATGGATTGACATATAATTTTTCATAAAATTTTGAAATTCGAATAAATGACGGAAAGTAAAAGAAAGTAAATTTTCACTTTTGTTTACGTGCAAATGAACATGCCCATTAACTACCGTCAAAAGATCTAATTTTCAAATTCATTACAATCCTCCATTTTGATGGATCTCACCATTTTTCTATCCTCATGCTTTAGGTCATTAATTTCTAGCATTCGTCGCCAAATAAACGTGATAGACAGACTCAGAGACATAGGCTGGAGGAGAGTTGCAGAAATCTTGCACCGTGGAGGATTGTAATGAATTTTATATACATTATCTCGTTTCTAATCCGTTGTGCTGTTCGAATCATCGATATAGTCGACGTGTTTCTTTTTTATAATAGATTCGTTATTGCTTATGTCCATAAATGGAGATTCAAAATAAACACATGCAATCTAGATTTCTAGGGTTTTTTTTTAAGTTTTTCTCTAGCTACACGCTACTCGTTATACAAGTTAAAGGGAACAGTTCATGGAAACACTTGTGTTGATTTTCCTTTAGAATAATTGAGAGAGAATAAAGTTCAACAAAGCTCATAATTGAAGAATCAAACTTGTCTTGAGAAAGCGAAGAATTTTGATTACTTACACGAACTTTCTTTTATTAATTTAGACCCCTCTTCTGTACCTTTTTTATGATTTGGATCTAGCTTTCACGCATTAGGCCCCAAAAAGCAATTCCCCCGACTTTATCCTTTAAGGAGTTAGTGAGATCCTACACACAAAATATAAATTCCTCGAGTGTACGTGAGCGTGAACTGTTGCACTTGCATTCTCGATAATTTCTCGAAAAAAATTCCCATGAAATATATATATATATATATAACAAAGGTGAAAATGTCAAGCACGCGAGGAAACATTTCATAGATTGACCATGCCGGGTGATCTAAGCTGATGGGAAAAAAAAAATGAAATGATCCCATAATCTTAACGCCACGTAAGACGGTAACCAAATCACGCGACCGGCGAAATTGTTGGGTCATACAAAATCCGTAATGCGACCGACGCAGAAAACGATTTTCGCCGAAGTACACATCCCAATCCTTTTTCCAAAGGGCAAAAAAAAAAAAAAACATTGATGGGTCGATCCGTAATTTGCCGAAATGTGGGGGGCGTGTTTGTGATTTTTCCTTCAATTTTCGTCCGCTGAGAAAACTTCATATCAGTTCGTCCTCTAGAACGACGGCTCAAATCGAACTTCTTTTCGTACGCCGCCAGTGAAACGGCCGGGAAATACTATTCTTAAAAACGTCGCTATTGCCTTCGAGGTTGACGAGGATCGATAAATTTTTACGGCGACGTGACACCATGAGCCGTTTTCAAGATCCTCACGGGAGCTCCCGATATCATCACCGCCATTATAATTTATTCCCTCCCCTCTTTTTATTTATTTACTTAAAGTGTTTTTCTCTTTGCCTATGCGTGATGAGTGATCGCGTTTGAGACTTTTGAGTGGGGGGTTAAAAGAGAGAGTTAATGATTGGGTCGAAATGGGAAAATAAAGTAAGGAGAAAAAATAATAATAATTAAGGGCCAAGAAGTGGTGCCAAGATTTTGACCTCTCCATTGAGTTTTGGGTTAATGGGATTTTTTGACCCTCCATTGGCGTTTTGAAAGTAATGTGCCCACACGTTGTCCCAAAAGTCGAAAGGAGAGATTGAAAAAAATACTCTCGATTGTCTCTCGATAGATGGTGGAGTCAATCTTTACAATGATGTCGTTAGCGATATTGAATTGCGGCGACTTGCGAGATAAGTAGAACACTCCCACGCAATAGATTAGTCCGGTTGTACGCTTAGCAATGTCTTTTGAGATCATCTGAGTACGTGGTAACCGTTTTCCAGTTCGGATTCTGTGCGGGTCGGTTTCTTGATCGTCGCATGGGTCATGCATTCTTCATGTCCAGATTGGGTCGGGAATCGGTGGAGGCGCGACCCAAGCCAAACCATTCCTGCTCCTAATTGGTACAACATAAGAAGAAAGACTCGAGTGATGGAGATTGGGATTTGGTCGTTGGATTTAAACATGAATTAAAGGTGTGTTTGTTTGAGTAAAAGAATTTTATATGAATTAGTTCTCAAAACTTGCACGCGTTTTGTTACTTGAAAATGATTAGTCAATAGAAAACCATTTATAATCAAAGAGAATATTCGTGTTTAATCTAAAAAGCGGAAAAAGTAGTTTCCTTTATTACGAAGTTTTCATCGAAATACATACACCCTAAGTAACAGAAAATCAAACGCCGAATTATGGTAAGATAAATGAAGGCGAATTATGCTTTAGTCCACGGACTACCGGTTATGTAAATAGTATTATCGCGAGGCATAGAGTCATACTTCTAAAAATTTGGCGTATCAAGTTATATGTCATTATAAAAGGACCTTATATCTCAAATGCTGGAGTTGTTTTCCTTAACGTGATCATGTCATATTTAATTGCACGACTATTTCGTTGTTAAGTAAGTCGGATGAAGAGACATTTATTTCATTGCTACTTCCTATAAATATCAATATAAATATAAATACCAGACGAGCTAAAGAGCCATAAATAATGCAGAAAAGCATTTTTAGGCAACTATCATTTAATTTTTCCACTTACATTATATTGTTGTCGATGCATACTAGGTATATTTTTAAAATAGATTTAGTCCCAAATTTGTCCATGGTGCCCAACAAAATAATTCCGAAAAAGAAGACCCGAGTTAGTAAACTTCATTAAGTCCAGCATTACTCTTAATTCATTAGTTTTATTTTATATATGGCAAAACCTTTTTTCAAATCCATCCTTTTCTCGCTAAGGAAGTATAATATAAATTTGTGATTTTGCCACGTTAATGAAAAGATAGAATTTTGCAACATTGGATATTTCCATTCTGAATTTCGGAAGAATAACTCCTCGCTAATTCATGCCGAAAAAGATAATTCCTCGCCAGTTAGGAAAGAAATCAAACTATTCGCGAATACAACGTTGTGGCTGGGGATGACAAGCTAAGATGCATACCCTCGTTTTCTTTTTTTGAGCAAACTAATAAAATTATATAGCCTTTGTTCGTATCTTTACGACTCATGGCAAAATGGAAAAATGATTATGACAGATTCGACAATGGTTTGGCAAACCAATTTCCGAATTTTCTTTAGTTATCTAGTCAACTTGCTGATCAATATTCGATTTTGTTGGTATTACACAAAATGGCGAAAGGGTAGAACATACGTAAACAAAGGAGCGAGAAATAAACGTAGTAAATAAAGTGGATGGCGAGGATTTACGTGGTTTGTTCGGGTATTCCTACTTCACGACATAGATTTTCATTATAATCAATAAGAAAATATTACAATTTTCTCTTGAATCAGGGTTAATATTAGAGTGAAATTAGGTCGAATCCCACGTTCAATATATATCTCATGTGCATGCGGACGTCCGCTCGAAGTCTTCTGGCCAGAATTCGGTTCGGCTCCAATGTCTAGCCATAGCTTGACCGAACATCCAAAGTTAGATGAATGCCTAGGCATGGCTTTTTTTGCATGCCCTCTTTGAAATAGTTGCATGTGGACAACACGTTACCATATGACTTGGATGAATTTAGTCACCTGATCTCGAGTCTCTATTTAACAAGTTGGATGGCGAGATGGGGTGGTTAGATTAGCTACACAACGACGGATTATGTCATGGTTGCAAAGATCAGCTCGTGACATAAATCGAACTCATGACCTTATAAGAAACAGGCGACACATTTACTACCACGAGAACTACCTTAGCGATACTTGAGTTCCTATTTTTTTCTCTTTTATGTTTTCTTTTTGGTTGGAATACTCGAGTCATAATCCAGCCTTAATTGGATAAACATCCGACCTACAAAATTATCTCGCTAATCTCGTGAATCGAAGGGTAAAAATCCAGCAGGGCATCAAAGCACGAATTACACACATCTCGCACGCGTAATGCACAAACAATAGTCAAAAGAAGTCGAACATTCACTTTTTACAGCTGCTCCGATCAAATTGATATTCCTAAGGCCTAAACCTCCGTTAAATTACCTGGAAAACGTCTCGACAACCTGATGGATGAAGAAATCATCCTCTTCCTTCTTTTTCACCTTTGACTGACCATGTCTTCGGACAACGCAGTGCCCCGAATCCGCCACCTCAGATTTG
>BCNH02000008.1:37855015-37891034 GCA_001662345.2 Metrosideros polymorpha var. glaberrima
AAAAGCTTCTCGGCCCATCAAAGAGATTATGAAGGGAAAGAGGTTAGGAGTAGTGGGAGAGAACATGTAAATGAAATTTGATGGGAGGTAGTGGAGGAATTGTGGGTCTCTTCCCAAAGATTTTATGCCGTGCTGCCTGCTCTCGCCTCAAAAAATAAAAAAATAAAAAACCCAACTTCAAAAAGAAAAAGGGAGGGCAAATTGACGAAATATGTGCTCCAAAAGTGGGGATTGCACTTATTCTCTTTCTTTTTCTTTGCCCCCCCTTTTTTTGTCCCTTTTTAATTTTTTATATTCTGGCCGAAGCCCTTTTTATCTTGTTGACTCCACACTCTTTTTCTTGGGCGCATCGCTTCTTTTTTTTCCCCTTCTAAATTTTAATTTTAACTTTTTGCAATTTTTCCATTTCTTTTGGAAATTATAAATACACAAGATTGGTCCTAGTGAAAGACTACTGAGAGGGTGGTCCTGGCCCAGCCCACTTAAATCCGTTGGTTGGATCTCATGCTGGGTTGAAAGCAATTTGTGCCCTTAATAACAGGTAGTTGCATTAGAAAAACAATGGTTGATATAGCACCACCGTCTGCTGGTGAAATATACACTTTTCCTGTAGCACCAAAAAAAGAAGAAAAAAAAAGCAAATGAAAAGAAAATACTCTCTGGCCCTGAATTTTATCGTCTTCACTTTTCTCCTACATTTTCATTTCTCATAATATACATTTAGTCCTCGCTTTCGATTCCTGCTTTTTTGTTTACCCGAAAGTCGGTCAACCTTGAAACTCATGATATCAAAAAGAAAGGCAAAGATGGCTACCGAACAATATAGTTGCAGCTCGTGCCTTTCGACAGTTATGCGTCACTTACATTAGGACCGAATAAAATGTCGACCGAAAAGAAACATCGGGCTGTAACAATTTCGGGCTAATTGATGAAGGTTCCGAAAGTAGGGACCAAAAAAGAAAAAGAAAACCCAAAACTTCAATGGGGCAAAATGATAAATGAAACAAATTTAAGCATGGCAAAAGTTATTTTTTGGTGCCCAGTCTGGAGTTTCATTCGCAGGGCTCTTCATGCGGTAATTCTCTATGTTGGTCATCATCTTCCAAATTTGTTTTGTGCATTTAAGCTGCACAGATGTTTTTCATGGTTCAGAATTGGAGGTTTACTCGATCCAATCTCCGACTTTGTGATTCGAATTGGACTTATTTCATGGTTCAGACTCGATTGCCTTCGTTAACATAAGGGTCATCTTGTCATAATGGAATGGAGGGTGCTTAGAAATGCTTTTGATTAGATGAAAATCACCGATAATCTATGTCGTCACGCGCACGTTCTTAACCATCTGTAATTCCTTTGCGTGCACGAGCGATTGAGAAATGTTAAGACGAAGGAAAGGGCTCCTTTTAACATTTCGATTGCCTTTGTTTCGCGAAAAATAAAACGCTTTGAAAAACATTTTCCTAAAAACGATCGGTTGTATCGTTTGCAAAAATGAATGAATCAAAAGTATCTTCATCGTCCACGAAATGTTTAGACATAAATTATTGTCAATAACAATAATATTTTTTATTGACTAATTATTTCAAACAATATAAGCGATTATTTTTAAAAAAATATTTTTTAAATTAGTCATTTTTCACGAAACAAATGAAGCCTTCGACATGCGCAGGAGAATCTGAAAAAACTGTTATATCACAAGTGTCGGAGGACATACGATAAGATCCGTAGTGTAAAGGATTCTCTTTGCTCCTTTTATATTTCCTTTTGCGATTGTTACGATGAACATCGGGGGAAGCAAAAGGAAAAATGGGATTTTATTCGTCATTCTGGCAGGAGAATATCGGATAATTCCTTTTCGGTGCTCTGAAGGCTAAATCTCACTTTCATTTTTATTTTATTATTTTTTTCGTGAGAAGGTTGCTGAATGTTTTGAGCACCAGAAGCTCCAACATGAGTTTGGCCAAAAAAATAATAAGAAAAAAAAAACTTTTTGGTATTAGAATAATAGTCAGTGACATCCGTTTCCATAAAAAAAAAAAAAGAATCATGAAAAGGATAAAACTAATTGCACACGTCAATATTCACATATTGCGGAAAGTTTTCCAATATTTTACATCAAATAAAAGTAATTCACGAAAAGTTATGAGTTTTAAAAAAAAAGTTAATATCACGAAAAATCCCAAACTAGTACACCTATGATAAATTTATCCCAAACTAACTACGAAAAATCTCAAAGTAGTATATTTGTGATAAATTTACGCAAAACTAATTTTTTAACCCCATATTGCTATATTTGTGATAAAATTACTCTAAACTGATATATTTGTGACAAATTTACTCCAAATTAATACACCTGTGACAAATTTATCCTCTGTTAGTTTTTATTAAATCGGGTTAATATTATGAAAAATTTCAAACTAGCACATATGTGACAAATGGAGGGTAAAACCTCAAACTGGTATATTCCGTAAATTGTTACGAGTCATCAAACTCAGTAATTTGACGAAAACTAACTGAGGGTAAATTTGTCACAAATGTACTAATTTAAGGTAAATTTGTTATAGATGTACTAGTTTGAAATTTTTTGTGGTAAAAAAATTAATTATGGGTAAATTTGTGATACAGTTCGGAGTTTTTCTTGATATTAACTAAAAAAAAATTGTTTAGTGGGAGACAGAACTCACGATTCCCTTTCCATAAAAATAAAAAAAAAGGCCAGAGAGAGAGAGAGAGGGAGGGGGATTCCTCTGTAGGCAACAATTCTTGATTTTAGTCCTGGGCTACAAAATGCACTGGCACTCCTCTAACTCTATGCTCTTCTACCGAGCTCCAACTCTCCCCACCCCCATTAATTTTTTCCTAGAAAGAAACGTAAAGTTAGGTAGAAAAATCATAGCCCTGCCCAAAATTATTCCATCATTTACACTAGAGGCCAGCTGGTTTGACAGTGCTCCTTCTTATTAAGTGCCAACCCCTGAATTTTCACCAATTCCAATTATTGTTTTTCTTTTTTTTCTTTTTTGGGGTCCAACCACCAATCCGAACCTATTGGTGAGGGGGTGGTGGAAATCGACAGCGAATGCCATTAGGAGTTCCTGCTTCTCTCAAGCGAGAAAGAGGGTCACGAATTGAATTTTCTTTACTTGGTTTGGTCAAATTTTTTTATTTATTTATCTGAACACGACTTTTATTATTAACGATAAAACCGTGAACCCGCTAATGGGGCATCTAAACAAAGCAAATCTCATAGGGCTTGCGGAGGGCGAGCTAGCCAGTTTTGGGGGAGAGACTCTTTTCTTTGGTTTTAGCAACCCAATTAGCCACACCATTACATACTCTGTTACAATGTGCTATTTTTAAGCTTGAAAAGAGGGGTAACAGATCGCGTGATTTGGTCAATTTGCTCATTCATTCTCTAGGTTGTGAGAAAACGAAAGGGTTTAGATGCCGTTGTTGAGGCGCAGATTAGGGAGCTTCTATTTCCTTCCTTTTGTTTAAAGCCAAGAGAAGATTGGAGTTTCGACACGGACGGGCGGGATGTTCATGATCCGCGAGGTCGACATTCACAACAGTTCCTATTCTATAGAACGTACCAACCTCGCTAAAACTAACGCACATCCTAAGTATAGGTTGCGGACCGCGCCATAGGTAAGGGTTTCGCACATGACCCCCACTCCCGAACAGAGAGAGTCGGCTGCAAAATTTGTCGAAGGTAGGAATCTGCATCATCCATGCCGTGTGCTTCACTTTAATTCACGCTGACTTTTTTCAAAAGGCAAAAAAAAATGACCTCGATTAAGGATGTCGGACCATCTAGGTCTTTCGAAAAATCTAGACGGAGTTATAGCGAAGTATCTAATCAGTCGCATGCGAGTTATGTCATATTGGTATTTTTTTTTTTTTTGGGTCGAAATGTCATATTGGTATTCACTTGCCAATACGCTCAGCGGAATGTATGATTTTTTGACGACATGTGACGTAATAATTTCCAAAATATAACGAAACTCTGATAAAGTCACCTCCCCGCGCCAATATTCCAGTGAATGAGAATGTAGTGGGCTTCTACTTTCAGGCCCATTTACGAAATTTGTGGGCTTTTGGCCCCTTAGAACTGATGGAAATCACTAGCTTAGCGAAATTCATTCTCCTCTCTCTCTCTCTCTCGCTCTGCCATTGAAGCAAAGCTTGCTTCTTCTTTTTTTGGCGGAAAGCAAAGCTTGTTAGTTCGGTGCAGTCTGCAAAAATCTCCAGCACCGATCGCCTGGAAGCTTCCATCGTCTGAAGATGAGGTGAGCACTCTCGAGTCTCGATCACATCTCGTCCTAACCGGCCCGGCGGAAGCAACTTCGTGTCGGATGTCAGCTTTATTCAGGGACATCCTTGCGATCGCCGTTTGTGATTTGGTTCATATCTTCGAACGTGTTTCGCGTCGAAACTTGCCGACTCGCGCGCTTTCCTTTTGGAATGTGATTTTCGCTCTTTGTTTTCGGAGATCGGTTTGCATCTTCACCTGGTTCGATCGCAGCTACGGACGGGGAACGAATTGCCGTCCGTTTCCTGGAGCATTCGATGTCGTATGATGGAATGTCGGTTTGATTTTTGCGGTGAACCTACGTTGTCTCGATACCCAAGATTCCCCCCGTTGGCATAGGTTTCATATCAGATGTAGCGACAAGAGCATGAATAAACCAGTACGTCCATCCAAAAATAGGCCACAGCCATTTCCGAATCCGTATTCACGAAACAAATCATATAATCTCCACCTTCCAATTACAGTTTCGCAATCCGGAATATCGATCGCGCAATTTACGTTAGGTAGGGGGAGAGAAATGATGGGGTTTATGATGGAATCACGGAGAACTTGATCCTGAGGTTGAAGGAGGATCCCTAAGGAGAGAGACCAGGAATTTAGAGAGCATCCGTACGCGGTGGAGGATCGGTGTAGGAAGACCAAGGAGATGCGGAGCTACCCTCTACGGCTTTTGGACCTTCGAGCTCCACAATGCGCAGCTCGCACGGGACGCTCGGATCAGCCAAGTCCCCGGCCGGAGGGACCAATACGACGACCTCCTTCACGAGGCTCATCGGCCCTCCAAATGATTTCCGAGGTTTGGTGTTTTCGAGTTAATGGGTTTGGTGCGAAGTAATTGGGGAAGTTGATGTGAATTTCATGAAGCATCAAGTTCTGATAGCATAGGTACTGATGTTGCTCTTTTTATCATTTTTTGCCGAGCAGGACTGAACTTATCGATCGGCCGCTGAAGCTGAATACATGCCATCATATTTGAGCTCGCGTCTTTTTATCAATGTCGCGTGTTTCTTGAAATGACCGTGTTGTTGAATCGGCGCATATTTATTTTTTCTTCCGTTGTAGCGACACGACGACCTGCGCATTCCCTTCTTGTTTTGAAATCGAGGTTTACGTAGGAGTTTAGCATGGTATTGTGACGCTCTGCATTTGCTTCTCCTGGTTGCCATATTGCACATGGCTCAATCTTGCCTTTGGGACAGAAATAATTATTCGTGAATTTTACCTTTCATCTCAGACGTTCTTCCTTGGCTTGTGTGATTATGATACTCATTTGCATCTCTAGTTGGATCATTAGTAAGTACTTACGTTCACTTCAAGTATATCGGGAGTTGGCTAATGATTGACTTCGTTGTAATGTAACATTTTCTCGTGATGACTCATTAATCACTGAATGCTCATACATCTTCTATAGCTATATTCTCTAAATTCCACCGTGTAATGTGTGCGCGTGTATATATCGTCATCTTAGTAGCGTTGATATGTACGTCATTTTTTGTTGGGAAAATTACCAAAAAAGTTATAAATCTATTGTAATTGTGTCAATTCAGTCACAATTTTTTTTTTACCCATTGAGTCCTAAATCTTTTATAATCGTGCCAATTTAGTCCATTTAGCCGACCAGCGCTGACGTGATATTTTTTAAATAATATTTAATAATATTTTAAAATTTCTTTTTTCTTTTCTTAAGTTTTTTTTTCCTCTTCCACCTAGGGCCGGCGAGTGTCGACGAGTGTTCCGGCCAACCCTCGCCAGCTAGCCGGCCAGGATGATGGTTTAACATTCAAGTATGTGGTCCTGTTATGTGGTCGATATGGATGATGGTTCTCCCAACCCTGCCTTCTTTCAAGCATCTGTTTGCTATATCTTTTGCTTATTGGATTTTGGTTTGGACCCAGCTCCCCTTGTTAAAAGCAGACAGACCACATCACCTTTCGGAGAAGGTTGAAGCTTCCTTTTCTATGCACTTCTTCAACCATTAGAAGGGTTTCCACAAGAAAACGTTTACACTCCTTCATAGTTCAGATGACAAAACGGACAACCTTCGTTTGTATGACCCGTGCCCGTCCTTCCCTTGGTTTTACGTAAGAAACGATGGGACTTGTGCTGAACAAACCTGTCTGTACGACCACAAAGAGGGAACTATAGACAGCATTTGCATGTTTGATGACATGGGTCTAAAGTTGTTGCTTCCGAGCATATAGTTCTGTTGGTCAAAGATGACGACGGACACACCATGATCTTGACCGTATCAGTCAGTTAAAGCTCAATCTGCCACCTACCTGAGCTACGCTTGATGGCCGTGACTTCATGCTAGATGACTTTTGATCGCTGACCTGGGCATGTCGTGTCGTTCTATCTGTCGAACAAAGTTCGTTCTGAGAGACGACTTTACTGTCAACCTGTCTGTTTTTCGAGTTTACTTGATGCGATGCACACACGCTTAGCACTCGGGAAGAATCCCATGGTATCAACGTAATTATTCACATTCACCCATATGAAAGAGAAGAACGAGTTCCAGCTGTCTTTTACATCACACTTCAAACTGGCTTCACTACATTCAGACAGACATTTTTTTTCCACTTTTAACCTACAAGCAGCTAGATTTATCGCAAACCAAGCCCCATGCAGCACGGCACGTCATCAATCTGAGTCCGAACTCGACGCGGACTTAAGTGGAACCTCGGCCTCACCTTTCTTCTCAGCTTCGCAGCGTTTGAATGCCTTGGCGATCTCATCAATTGGGACCAGCTGCAGGCAGCCAATCAGAGGATAGCCCCTCTGCTTCATGTCCGTGACAACATGGTTGTACTTCTCTGAACAGTGAGCAGCCGTCGGCACGGTCATGTCTACCACCATGTGCAAGAGCTCGACCTTGTTAAGCCTAATCCAGACCTTCACACTAAGTTCCAGGAGGATGTGCTTCAACTCTGTAGCAGCATAGTGCAGAGCTGCGTGCGGTCCTCCCGTTTGAGCCTCATTTACTAGTCGTTCAGCCTTCTCGGCAGTCTTCAGAATCAAGTGATGGACTTTACAAGCGATGTGCTTGGCAAAGGGAGGCGCATCCTTGTCGAATTTGTGCGTCGCCTCATCTACCTGCGACAGTAATCAGCCGGTGACTAATTCAGCTTATCCATATGCTATAATTCCATTTTAATACGTGAGCTCTAACCAATTTGTTGGCCATTCGAACTTCACTTTTTCATGTGCTAAAAGTACTGCCTTGACATTCTAACACATTAACAAGAGTTCAGGAGTTCAATCTATCACGCAATAAACATCAAAATTCCATAAAGTCGCCAGTCCAGTGGCTGCATCAATAATCTCATCTTCAGATGAATGCAACTTTCTTTGAAGAGACTATAAAATACAATACAAAAGGCACAACAAAGGCAACTCAATCTCAGAGAAGCGCTCAAAACAGAAGTGGGGACAAACCAAATCATATGAATCCACAATGCGGCTTATTATTCAATATGGACTCAGAGAATTTCAGGCTAGCTCATTAGTCACTAGACCTGTCAAAGTGGATCATATACCCATTTCTCAACCCATATTTGATAGGCTAAGTCGTAATATGGGCTAGTTATATTCAATAAATGGGTTTAGACCCAACTTTGTGGGTCATAAATAAGTTTAATGTGGGTGTTAACTGGGTTCACAACTTATTTAGACCCAACTCATCTCTATGACTCTCTTTTCACTCTCTCGCGCCCTCTCTGTGCTTTCACCTTAATTTGGGTATGGATCGAGTTTGGTATGTGTCACTAGATCTATATTGCGTGGAAATGGGTCAAAATGGGCTAAGGTGAATCGAACCATTTTCAACCTGACCCCAACCCAACCCACCCACCCATTTGAGAGGTCTACTGATCACACCGGTTCAAGTTTCCAAAAGTTAACAAAAAACTCGACTATTCGAGTTCATAGTTGATTTTTTTTTTTCCAGTAAAAAAAAAAATCAGTAGTCAAACGGTCCATGAGCTGCTAAACATAACTGAAAAGTTGTTGAACGTCCTTCGAATTTATGGGGAAGACGATCTAAGGGTGAAGACTCGTGGGAAACGGGAACAAACTAAGTAAAGAGAAGAGAACATGCGACTTTCATGGCTACATGAACAGCTATCGACTTAGGGAACACATTTGCCGGTCAATTTCGGAAAGAAATCGCTTCCTCAACCTCGATCATGCCGTTCCGATCGAAGAGCAGAGATATCAAGCAAAAGACTCCGGCGATCGGACACAAGTCAAAACAACCAAATCAAACACGACGGGAACTCCTTACCTTCCGATCGGCGAACACGAGGAGCTCCTCCGGCACGGGCTTGAGCTTCTCGTAGACAGGCCCCACGACGGCCGTCACGGCTCCCTCCACTGTCGCCACCGCCGGCCTCAGGGGCCCGCAGTTGCACTTCGCCCGGTCGTACAGGCTCGACACGAAGACCAGAGCCCGAACCGCGGCCAGCCTGACGAACCCGAGGTGCTTCAGCTGGGGATGCGTCTGGGTCTCGCTGTTCTCGGCCTCCATCTGGGTTCAATCAACAACCGAAAACCCAGCTATAAGAATCGGGAAAGAAGGACGTAAATCCTCAGATCACGATCATCATCTGATGGTTACCTTCAGCTACGCGCTCGAATCGGAGAGGTGTTTGCTGCTGCTGCTTCGCTTCTGGTAGTTGGCTTCGTGCGTGAGATTCGATGAAGAGCTTTGGAAAGGAGTGAGAGCTTTGCGTTCGGAAGGTTTTGGGTGCGCGCAGGTAGGAAGTTTTATGCTGGCGAAGGAATTATTTAAGCTACGAGGAAACAGAGAGGGAAAATCAGGAGACATTAATGAAGAAATCGAAACGCCGAAGTGGGGCCCCACTGTCGGCATCGATCTGACGGTGGAGATGGGGGTCGGGTGGGGCCCAGCGAGCGAGGAGGTTTCTAGTGGAAAGTAGAGGGTTCGGAGAGGACACGTGGGGCGATCGTGACACCAGCTTTTGGGCCGGGGGTTGGGGGGTGGGGTGGGGTGGGGTCGGGGCCCAGATCTAGGTACCGAAGTAACGCAACGTACAGCGATGGAATCCGCAGTTTCGGAAGGCCACCAAGGTGGGCCGTCGGCGCAGGTGACGGGGGGGACGGGCCCCACCTGATTGGAATCTTTCTCAATTTCAAGAATAATGCCAAGAGCATTGTATAAAGAGAGCTCTTTTATGACATTTGCAATGATTTACTCACGGTGATGTGAATATTTTCATTTCAATTGGCGCCAAAGAGTGTTTTAGGGCACTCGTCAAGTACATTTACAAATGAAATTTTCGAGAAATTCATTTCAACCAGTTATTCAGCAGATGCTCTCAAAACGCCTATTAGAAAAACTCTTCAAACTTACATAGACTTTTATAACGAAGCAAATCGAAGCAGTGCAAAGTCCATAATACAACAAGACAAAGCCAAATCCTAAAAACAATGAGAATCAAGACAGCACCAATAGGGTTAAGCACACACTTGTTCCATAAGAACGGATTTGTCGAGCCAAATAATCAACAGCCGATCACTAAATCTTGTATCATCGTTGGTGATAAGCACACACCGAAAATTCCTACTCCAGTAGCTATGTGGTGTTGCTAGTTAGCGGTGCGCGTCTAGGTTCAGCTTACTTTACGCCACCATCGTATGGAGATAACCAAAACAAGTTGAACAAATATAAATATAACATTTGAAAGAGCAAATCTTCGTAATCCAGCGAGATGTCAAAGCTCTTATAATCACCATTGAAACTGGAGGCAAAATAACACAAAGGTATTGAATTCTTGAAAACATTATCAAGCTCTCAAATCTAAATCGGGAGAATATAGCATCTAAATCTAGAACTAAATCAGGAGAGTTCAAACTCTCAAATCTAGAATTAGACTGAGAAGAGAGAGCTCCTAGATCTAGATCGAGAGAGAAGAAAAAAAGAAAACTCAAATAAAATCAACAAGAGAGGGGGGAGGGCTAAAGGTTGAAGAAGACAATGAAGAGGGAAGAAAGAGGGAGAAAAACAAGAAAATACAGTGTCTTTTCTCGTTGTAACTATAGTTATTAATGATGCGACGATGGTAACGGAATGGTAACTTCATAAGGGTACGAGATGGGGGATGGTGGTAACGCATTAGTATTATGGAAGCTTCCCTTTGTACTCCTTTTGTTCCATTAAGTCTGCATTTGCATCTTATCTCGAGATTAGTACGCAATCGGTCGATTCACATTCAACTTCAAAAGTTTTCAAGTAGTCGAATGAGAACCCATTCTTGCTCGGTACTAAACGAGCCCTTTACATTATCAATTCGACGACTTGCCGACGCAAACACATCGGCACGAACAGCTCCACAAGAAAAAGTCTCGACCTTCGGAAGGGTTCCAAACAACCTGGGGCGTTACATCTTAGGCAACGAATTTCCTACAATCGCATGGAAAAAAACAACAATAACTACAACCGACGGGCGTACGAGACGTAATCCACCGCAGAGACCACCGTGGACTTTCCTTTGTAAATACTAAAGAGGTGACTTGATTCTTGTCTCAATGACAAGGACAACCAGAAGCAAGCGTTGGCGTGGGATATGGTGTTCGAAGTGCGTCGTGATGAGTTCACGCCACAAGTCGGGTCGTCAAGATCCAAGATGAGACCCACTAAGGATTAGAATAATGGGGATGCACTGTTGACCAACCGGTGGGCTGAAGTAATCCCACGGATTTTGAAGCGAAAATCAGCCGAAACTCAAGTGGCTGGGATCGTGCACACCTAAAGGCGATTACCTTGTGGGGCAGGTAGCCGTGAATCATAATTATCTTTACACAAATAGATCATCTTGGCTTACACGGCGTCTCGCCTCGAAACCCCCCGAATTAAATTGGACATGAATTAAGTGACAGAAGGCCTGCAGATGGACATGCCGTGCAAACGAGGCATCCGGGCCTCTCGATAACGAGTCACGCCATGTTTCGGCGAACGAGCCGGCGATCGAACCGGAGATATCTTGAACGTTCTCGAAGTACCCCGTTTTCATCCACCCTAGTCAAACATTGCGTCCAAATTGTTGGCGTGAGTTGTAGGATAAGCTGAACAGGAAGATTGTGATTTAGGAAGTTCACTATTCTATCATGTTTACTTGATGATTTGTAGGAAGTCCAATATTGTGCACAGCTTAGAACAGGCTGTCCTTGTATATGTATACATTGTGTATCTGTCATTGAATGCACACAAAAAAAAACTTGGAGGAAAACAGATCGATTTCCTTAAGAAAACATTTTCTGTTCAATATGGTATCATAGCAGGAGGTCATAAGTTCAAATCTTTCAGATCCCTATTTGCCTCCCCAATTGCATATTTCTAAGCTTTAGGCTAAGGCCAAAGTCCAGCCTATGCGTGAGAGGGTGTTAAAATATTTAAATAATAAAACATGCCCACATCTAACAACTTTAACACAAAATCTCATATGGTTCAAACACAATTTGTAGCTAAGGTTCAAATTCTTTGCTCTAATAATGGTGGAGAATATGTTAAATCAAAATTTTAAGGTTTATTTCCAGCAACATGGCCTTCTTCATGAGACTTCGTGTGTACAGACACCACATCAGAATGGGGTAGCTGAACGGAAGAATAGACATATACAATTTTTAATAATATTTTATTTTATTTTTCAAATTTTTAATTTTTTTTAAGTTTCAATTTTTTCCCTTCTTTCTTCGGCCGACCCTTGCCGTCGCTAGGCGAGGTCAACCTCGCCTTGGCCAAGCAAGGCTCGGCCTCGCAGATCTAGGCGAGGTAGCCCGAATTCAACCTTAGATCTTGAGTTCCACTTCGACCTTAGGCCAGGCGATGAATCGACGAGGGGGAAGACCTCGACTTCAGATCTTGACCTCGGCAAGTCGCCATGTCTCGACTTCAGACCACGACCTCAACTTCGATCTCAGGCTATACCATGTGACAAATCGACAAATCACCATATCTCGAGTTGCTAGAAGACAATGAGCAGTGCAACCGAGGAAGACAGTGAACAGTGCAAACGAGGATGGTCATGGTTGAAAAAAAAAACAGAAAAGAAAAATAAATAAATAAACATAAAAAAATATTTGAAAAATACAAAAAATTATCCACATCAATATCGGCAGCGTCACATAGGACAATAGGCGTCCACGTCAATAAAATCCGATCAAAATTGATCGGATGAACTCAATTGGCAAAACGTGAAATTCTTAGGATTCAATTAGCAAAATTAAAAGTTTAAGATTGAATTGATAAAAGTACAATAGATTTGAGACTTTTTAAATAATTTTTCCATAAAAATGGGTAGATTTCCTTTGTGGGGGACCCGCCTCCCATGACGATTGACGGTGCGTTGATTTTGAAGTGGAACCGGCCGAAACTCAAGTTGTAGGGATCGTGCACACCTAAAGGCGAATAGCTTGGGGGCAGGGAAGGTACCTGGGAATCGTCATTATCTTCACACAAATATAGCTTCGGCGATCTTGGCTTGAAACCCCCCGAATTGAGTAGGACATGAATCAAGAGACAAAAGGCCTGCAGATAGACATGCCGCGCAGACAAGACATCCGGGCCTCTCGAAAATGAGTTACGCCGCAAGTTTTGGACTTTTAAGACGTAAATTTCGGCGAACGAGCCTGCGATGGAACGGGAGATAATCTCAAATGTTCTCGTTTTCATCCACCCTAGTCAAACACTGCCGTCCCAATCTCATTATTGTGTGGGTAAAAAATGAGCAAATTTCCTTTGTGGGGGACCCGCCCCACATGACCGAGCCTTTAGATTAACATGGACCTATGAAGGATCGTAGAAGAGAAATTGCATTTTGAATCATGAACAATCTCTCAGGGAAGAAAATGACACCAAAGCAAGGATTTGCCTCCCCAGTTCCACCAAACATACCAACGGTAAAAATCCGAAGCCACCAAATCCAGTGTACGCTCCGAGGTTCAAACTTCAGGGGTACAGCAGAGAAACTTCAGAGAACTTTCTCAAATGTTCAAAGCCATAGGGAAGAACAGTACTCCCCTGCAAACCCACGTCTGGTTCGTACTTATGTACAACCTGACCTTAGATCACCTCTCTCTCTCTCTCTCTCTCTCTATCGCAGCCAAAGCTCAACAGAGTCTGCGTCGATGTAATTAAGACCGGCTCAGTCACCAAACCTTTCTGTTGAGTGTCTTTTTTTCTTTTCATTTGCATTAGATAGACAACTAAATTTTCATGTTGGTGACCGAGAGTTCATTAAAAACTGCCCTCTCCGGACCCCAGGCACATAATAAGGAATGCCGTACTCGGAAAATACTTGAATCTCAATGATATCCTTTTGAGTAACCCTGAACTACTCTTGGAAAAATTTCAAATTATTGATACATCAAGACCCATTTTGATCTCTCCTCTTCTGTTTCATCAAAGCTATTTTATTGCACATTTGGTTCGGAAAAACACTCAAAACAAAGAGAAGGGAATATCCTAAAACCAATAAATTAATGTTACAGACAAATAAACAGACAAACTGCCCGCCTTGAAGTGAGAAGCTGAAACCCATATTGAACGCTCACCTTTCCATAGGATCGCCCCTCGTGTTTAGAGGATAGTTGGCAGCAGCTATTTTCTCCCGGAGATTGTATTTCTTTGTGATAAAAGGCCGGACATCTTCGACGCCAACTAAGCTTTCTAAAAATGGCAGTAACCGAAGCAACTCTTGATCCGCTCGATCGTCAAACCAGCTCTCGATGGGTATCCCATTGTCCACTTGGAATCCAAATGCCTGAGAAAAATAGGCGAAAGAATAAGAAATTGAGATGAAAAGGTAGACAGTAATGTCCTGATTACACAAAAAAAGATAGATAAATGTCAGTTACGGGTAATAGCAGAATCGTGACGACCATAAACGGCAGCTTTAATTATTCCTTTTTTTTTTGCTTCTGATAGGCATATTATAGAACTAACTTCATTTTTAGATTAAGTCACCATAATCTGTTGAAAACAGGGAAAATATGGGCATTTCATGAGAGTTGAGTTGCATGATATATGAAGTTCTCTCTATAGTTGAAGTACAAATGACCATTCAGGAAAGCAGCCAATCTCATACTGAGCTATCAAAGCCCTAATTGACCACAGTGTATATGTCTTCTCAAACTCAACACATGAGAATAAGATAGCAGCCTCAGGAAACAATTGTGCTATATAAATACATCAGAAGTGGCAAGAAAAGGATGACTATTCATTTTTCTCACAGAATGCTCTAAATCATTGCTCAGAAGTTAAGTGCAAGCAAGAAAAAATTTATCATTTAAGAGTAAGCAACAGCATCTCATGCTACATTATCAGGACATCTTGCATCAGAAAATGGAATAGTACCTCCAGCAATGTAATCACTATCGAATTGAAGCAGATAGAATACAGGCCAAACATGATATTATCACCAATTTTAAAACTCTTATTGGAAGCATAAACTCATTGAAAGCATTCTGACAAAATAATGATAGTACATCATAGTACCTGAGGAGAGTTATCAATGATAATGACACGTGCCAGGTCACGACCGAGGATGGATAAGTCTTTTAGGTAATTTCCCTCCACATAAACACAGGAATCACGATAGACTCGGTGACGAAAGACTTTCCTTTTCGGGTCGAGCACATTGAGAAGCTGTTCCGCATATATACTCTGACTAGCTGTGAATATTATTATCTCAAAAAGACCGGAGACTCTCTCCATAAAATCTCTTAGATGAGGACGGCAACGAACATAGACAGTATGCTCTTGAAGATTAAAATTAACTGGAAATGTAAAATCTGCATCCTCACAAGGTTCTAGTGTGGAATGCACCAAAGTTTCTGCAAAATACAAGAAATCAAACAAAGATGAGCTAAATCACAGTAAGTTGACTAATTTAACAGGTATTAACCAGCATCAACATAATAAGCTAAATCATTTAAGAACATCCATGTGCTGAGAGATAATTGGTGATCCTCAACTTTAATTCCACAGGAAAGCAAGGGTGATGACCAAAAGACCGAGAAAGGTATACAAAAGTTCAAGCCAGTAATGCCTTGGGACCAACTTCTTAACAAAATTGAAGTTGTCCACAGACAATCATTGAATAAAATGTACTAACTGATAACTGCTGAAGAAAGACACCAATGATGATGTGGTGGACACTGGAGGGTACATTACTAGAAAGACAGACATTTATTGAGAAGCAAAAACTTACAACTTTTGAAATTTCTAATGAAAATGAGAGAATTCCCAGCGGTTTTATTTCTAAATTAAAACAGACACACGATCTCAAAAGTTACATAATGTAGCAACAGACAACTGAAACTGATAGTATTGGTTTTAAGTAATTTACAAATAGGTAAACTTGCTGACACCGAGTTTGAATAGTTTACTTACCATCCAAGTCCAAAACAAGAGTGGTAGAAGGACAACTTCGGGTCTGCTTAGGTAGTAACATTCGCCGAAATGTTGGGACAACAGAGGACAAGTCTGGCAAGTTTTTTATGAAAAAATATGGGTCAAAGTCATCAAGCTCATCGTAGTCATCATCTTCCACACATACGTCTGTTGTAATAGTGTCTTGACCATGCTCATCAACACATTCAAGCTTGGAGTTTTTCATGGCAAAATATATGGCCGAAACTTCAGATGAAAGGCTGGCTCCTTCAATATCCATACTGTACTGAGAACTTAAAGCATTAGTATCTAGACTAAGCAACATGTCACTGTTGTTAGCATCTGAATTTTCTGAGGACATATTTCGGTCCATCTCCACATAATTTGAGCAAGTCATACTCATTGAAGTCAAGTTATTCTCACAAAAACTCTTCTCTTCCACCGAATAGCATCCTGAAGTTTCTTGAACAACATGACCATTCTGCACATCAACTTGCAGCTGCTCCATGCCACACCGATGATGATTTATTTCTTGCTCAATTTGATAGAACGTGACTGAGTTTTCTAGAGAAATGTAGAAGACAAATATAAGAGAATGAAGTTTGAAGTTCTAGAAGAATACAGTGAACATTGACAATCAACAGAGAACATAATTAAATTAATCTCAGGTAGCTGAAGATATATAATTTTTCCATCTACCTTCATCAGCAAGCTCCCTATCACCGTTTCTAGATGAATGAAAAGCAGGAGAAAAAATTGTCTCCAAAACAACATGAGCAGCTCCCTCTTGAGGACCCTGATACAAAATCATTCGAAGTGTTCAAACAAGAGTAGACATGATACTTGATCATGTTGCAGAGCAAATATACTATTATAGTCACAAGTCAGAACTGTATAAATCAAATGGGAAAAGTTGAAAGAGGGAAAGCAGAAATTTAACTGAAGCAAAGGTAGAGTGATACAAAAGAAAAGGTCGACGTGTCAAATCCTGCTTACTATGACCAGAATAAATTCAACCAGAGCAGAAACAAAAACATAAATGTCCCAGACAATGGAGCTTTATAGCTAAAATCAAAGTTCAAATAATTGCCCCTCTCCATCCTGCCTCCCTTTTCTTTTCTCTATTTCCTCCAACAAGCAAGAAAATATTTCTAATACATATTAACACTGCATGTATTGAACGACAAGACGAAGCTATCCTGATGCCCCAACAAAGACTCTTCAAGGAGAATAAAGAAAAGACACTTTGCTCTACACAGGAATGCAGGTATGTACAATGCAAATGCCGGTCACAAATACCTTACAATCGAAAGAAGCATCCTTAATCACATCACGGTCCAAGCAAGCATCTGAACTGAACCTGCTTCTTCTATCCACGCTCTTCAAAGCAAGGGAAGTATCATTCTTCTTCTGAGGAACGCCAGCTAAAGTAACAGCAGGAAAATCCACAATTACTTAAATGATGAGAACTTTCTAATCATTTTTATACCAAATTCAACTTTCACAATACAGCATGCTGAATGCTCATAAAAGTCGAGAGTACATTAGCTGACATGGGTGCTTGAGTGAACAAACATGGAACACAAAGCTAGTGCCACGATGATTTTAAAATAAAACAGACTCCTTCCAAAACTTTATGAAAGAAATTGTAATGTAGCTGCTAGCAACTACAAGTACTACGTACTTTCAAGGGGAAATTGCACCACAAGTCCTAAACTTTATGTATGAAATGAAAATAAATCTTAAACCTTTGAATTGGTTCAATTAAGTCCAAAACCTTTATCAAAAAGTGCAAATGAGTTCTAATCCTTTGAATCAATTCAATTCAATCCTAAACATTTTTTGAAAAGAGCAATTAAGTTCTAAACTTATGTTGAGAAGTGCAATTTGAAAATGCCACTTCAACAAGACTTAATTGCAAGATTTAGGACTTTCGGTGCACTTTTGCCGTCTTTATAGGATAGCCTCGAAGTTTGCAAACCACAACCACAGCCAAGCCTTGTTACTCAAAGTGGACTTGCTCTATGCACCATTTAAACCCAGAAGTTCGAAAACACCATATTGCGTGGCCATAATATCCAAAATCCGGAACAAATTATCAAAATCAAGTGATCCTACAATACATAATTTGATTGGTGTAACAACAATTTGATGATGACAAATTGATGCTTTAATGGCATTATAAGATATCTGCAAAAAGGTGTACCTGAAAAGATTGCTTCGCTTTCTTTTTAATATATTAATCATATTTAACAGTGTGCTATTGCTCAATGCATGTCTATTTGATTCCTAGAAGATTTATAATAATTAATGAACTCGACAAAATTATTATCAATACTGCAAATCACCATACACTGACTAGATTGATCTTACTAGATAAGTGTAGGTATAATAACAAAACAAATATACAAGGACCATAAGTATTAAAAAAAATTTAGAATTGAATAAATCAAATATAGAAGGACCACGCAGCATTTTTTCCTTTTCTGTTGTAGCAAGGCAGTGTTTCTACAGGAAGTAACCTCATGATAATAGTGAATGGTGAGCTTATTTCTTTAACAGAGGCATTCTTCCATTGCGTTTTTACTGGATGTGATATGACTAATACTTCTTAAATAGGACGCTGCAAACTGATGAGAAGATGTGAAACAAATTATTTGAATACAATTGCAATGGGCGTTCACCATAGCTTTCAAATGAACAGTAAAACTTTGAAAACGAATCGCTTCTCAAACAATTGGCAAGAGATGATTCATATTATTGAATTCATTAATAAAACAATAGCAATGACATCCAAACTCGAGGCAACCTTGTACCTTCTTAACTACGCAACAGTGAAACAAGGACAACTTACAGCTCCGTTGCCTTCTAGGCGAGGATGTAATCAGCTGCGATGCTTTCTTATCAGCTATTTGTGCATTTTCAGAACACGACTTCTGAGCCCTTGATACTCTAGGACTGGAGTGATCTCTAGTAGCAATTCTTGCAGATCCTTTTCTCTTATTTTGCATCGTTGTACGAGGTAGAATTCTCCAGTGTGATATGCTGCTTCCACTTTAGAGAAAATACTTTTAAAACGGTCTACTCTGTTCCCAGACCCACGAAATAAGTGCCGTATCAGTTGGGTCCCAAGAATCTTGTGAAAACTACTATCTGCAATAATAAACAATATATCAATTATCAAACGCGAGATTAAATAAGGATAAGAAAAACTTCAGCCCTTCTCCACAACAAAATCAAAAGAGAAACGATAATCTGCCTCTCACTTCCTTATATCTTTAAAGACAATTTCCTTGAGATGGATACTCTAGACGAGTAAAACGGCTCCCAATTGCTAGGATGGGAGACAAAACAGATTCAAAGTGTGAAATTGATAGAATCAAAGGTACTAGACATATCACAACCACAGATTTTAGGTGAAACCCGACAAAGGTCAAAAGATTCACAGTTAGAGAATTCTCATGCTGCTGGAACTGTAGAGCTTGAATGAAATGAAAAGAAATGGCTCCTCAGCACGAATGATTTTCCATTGTAATAATTGTCTTTAACAATCTAAAAATGTTCTAAAAGATGGGATTACATCATAAGTAGTAATAAGTGAACATTCCTCAGAAGCAAAGAATTGACATGAAACTAACAGCTCATAGCACAGTCAAGGATAGCATTTTCCGATTAACAGTTTAATCAATCTGTGGAAGTTCTCGAACACACCACACAGTAAATGACAGAGATGCTTACATAAATCTAGGTTGGAAAGGTTCTCCGAGCTCAAGTAACGAACTTCGATGACTAGATCAACAAGAACTATCGATAAATATATTACATTGATGTCGAACGTTAAAAGGAAACTAGCCACAAAGTCTCTCTATCGGGAAAATGTTAATCACTCCCCTAGAATTCAAATGAGTCAGCCTCAACACATCTAAAACTCGAGCGCGCAAGCAGGCAATTGCTCAGCTCAGTTTTTTCCACAGCAAGCCACAACCGAAACCCTAGACGACGGGACACTGAACATTCTCGCGACAGCTCAAAGCACGCAGCTCCAGACTTGCTTATTTCCAGCTGGACTAGCCTCAATTCGACTGCACAACCAACGCATCGAACTCAAACAGCGGAAACGAAGAACAAGGCCGACCGATCACTAAGTTCCAAGCCAATCGCGCCCAGCAGCGGAACCCCCAAGCATCACAACCGACACAGCGCGAGGAAACACACAGATAGCAGCTAAAAGTGACCAACCTGAGCTGATACTCGCTCGAATTCCGAGAATCGCGCGCTCGAGACCCGAAGGAGGGAAGAAGGAACGAACACTTCGGAGAAGCAGCCGGAGAAGGTCAGGTCGTCCCTGCGAAGGAGGAAACCGGAGCAGATTTCAGTCCCGCGGAACCGGGAGCGAACGAGGAGCGCGAAGGTGGAGCTTGCCGGAAGCCCTAACCAGTGGAGAAGAGAGTGAGGAAGAGGCTGGTGATTTGGTTCGGAAGTTTTTCCCTCCAAAGAGACGAAGGAGAGGGAAAACGAAAACCAGAGTGAGAGAGAGAGAGAGAGATGGGCGAAATTATTTCCTTTTTTTTTTATAAATATTTTTATCTTTTTCTGGTTTTGTCTGAACAGGGGAGGAGTGTTGAATTTGAGTTAGATGGGCAGTGCTTTTCCGTGCTTTCCCACGGGGGGATTCGAGAAATGAGGTGCAATTTCCAAATTTCGGAAAACTGTCCGTATTGGGGGGCACGCCGCGACGCGCTCGGGTCTCGATTGGAGCGTCACCCGCTGGGTCTGGCGGACACGTGTCCTGATTGACTTCACGTTGCCCTGACTTGGAAGGCTTGTAAAAAAAAAAATTAGATAAGTGAACTGAAGTTTTTAAAGCTTATCACAAAAGTATAATCGAATCCTGAAAATTTCAAAAAGTGCAATCAAATCCTGAAACTTATCAGGATAGTGCAATTGAGTTCGAAAACTTTCGAAATGTGCAATTAAGTTCTGAAACTTGTTACGAAAGTGCAATCGAATCTCGAAAATTTCAAAAAGCGTAATTAATAGAATGACTTGATTGAACAAATTTGACAAGTTTTAGGATTTGATTGCACTTTTGTAGCAAGTTTTAGGACAAATTGCAATTTCTAAAAATTTTATGATTAAATTGTACTTTTATAACAAGTTTTAAAACTTATCCCTAAAAAAAAATGTCCACTATTTACTTGCAAAACCGCGCTTGGGTGAAGACATCACCATTGCGCAACAAGTCCCTACTATAAGATTTTTTTTTCCTTTTTGATTAGGACGTATCATATAGTCGCCCGTGCTACTGACGGCCATGATGACCTCGTCGAGTGGAGGGGGCATTCAGGGAAGAGGACGACATTTGCCGGACACACGTGGATGGCGGCCAGCAGTGGTGCTTGGTGGGTGGCGGCGAGGAGATTGGGTTGTGTTGGGGAGGAGTGTGCCGGTTTTGTTGGATGTTGCCGGAAGAGCATTTCTTAGAAAGGGTGGTTGGTTTGGTCTTTTTAAGTGCCCGGATTTAGGCCACGATTCAAAGATGTGTTTTCCAAAATAGAAGATACAAAGCGATGAACATGCAAAAGTGAGGATGACTTCATTCGCACTTTGCGAGCCACTTATATACAACGGGCCGGTGAATGAATCAGTTTCAGCGTCGGATCTACAACTCCGGTCTCTTGGGCCTAGCCCAGCATCAAAAGACTTTGTGTGCATGTGTCTAAGAAAGAAAGAGTTGGCATATATTCAAACCGGTGACCTAATTCGACATGTTTGTGCTGACTATTGTTTTTGAAAAAATCCCAGTTCAGCCCCATGTGGGTTCGTGACCGGGAACCTTTTTTCCCTAATGCCGGCGCCATCTCCGGCAGGACGCGCGACATCAGATATCGGTTGGGAATCGCTTTGGAAGCGGTTCAGGTTGCATCGATGGAATAGAAACGAGATTTCACTCAACCGTGTATCGCTCGAAATTCGGTGACCCCTTTTGTGAGATCGATGCGCAATGACTAGTCGAGTAATCGAGGGCCATAAGTTGGGGGTAAAAGCCTTGCGAACGCCTACCTAGTAAAAAGTAACTAGACATAGGATGGAACGGGGTACCATCTTTTAGCCCTTCAGTCCAATTCCAACATACAGTTCCAATGTCCATTCAACTCCTTATTGAATTCACCATTTTACAAGTGGTCCAATCGCAGACCAACATCACACACACACACATCAATCGGGCACCCCACTTTGGAAGACGCCACCAGCTGGCCGATCGCTTTTATAAGATAAGCTAATATCATTGCCAGCATATACAATTTTTTTTTTTTTGGCGGAGCATTAAGCTTGTTAATTAAAATTACTTTAGTGCTAAATCAAAGGTTAAAGGGCTTTGCCTTTCCTTGCTGCCTATGGGAAGAGAGAGTGGGGGGGGAAAAGACAGGGTGGATTTGGACCATCAAAAGCCAAAACTTCAGGAGGCAAGTGTATCTGCAATTCACCACCTTTCAATTCACCATCGAGCATGCACGAGCTCTTTCTTTAATGTCCTTTACTAAGTCTCGCAACATGGATTTACCATGGAGGCAAAGGATTCGTCCCGAGAGCATATTCTTGTCGCGT
Organism: Metrosideros polymorpha var. glaberrima; assembly: GCA_001662345.2. Taxonomy (NCBI): domain Eukaryota; kingdom Viridiplantae; phylum Streptophyta; class Magnoliopsida; order Myrtales; family Myrtaceae; genus Metrosideros; species Metrosideros polymorpha. The sequence goes on from BCNH02000008.1 coordinate 37,877,347, forward strand.
TCGTACGACGAAGCCGCCCTGCCATGCTATAAATATATACATACATGCACATATATATTAACTATATTAATCAGGATTGCTTCTGTCGAGACCTTATTCAGTCCGTACGATAAGCGGGTCAGCAACCACTGATGAACCTTAATTGAGAAGTAAAGGATGACACAATCGTTTTGAAGGAGATTGAATAGTTCATAGAATGGTGGAAGTTTTTCCTTTCATAGGACGACTTTTCGCGAGCTATGTGCCGTCGATACTTTGAAAATCGATGCTCCGTAATTTGAAAATTTAAGTCTAAGTCCCTCGTCGATGGACCTGTATGATGCAAAAGTCTCATGTGATCTATCTCAGAAACCATAGAAAAGCCTAGCTCGAGCGTTTATAAACTGATTCTATTTGGGTCTTCGTTGGAAAAGTTAAGTCTGATATGCATCCATGCAACGTGGTTGGATAATCCTGATTACCAAACTATATATTCTCAACTTAACTAGTTGAACTTGAACTGACTAATTTACAATTTGGTTGAACAGGGCCATGGAACTACCACAATAAGTACATCCCAGCACTAATTTTGACATCTTGGGATATTATGCTCACAAACGAGGTTTCTCTCACATATTCAAGACCATGTCAAAAGATAACTTCACGAGGTGACCGATCCAAGACGAGAGATGGCACGGCAAACCAATGGGTTCTTCATCTCCAAGGAAAGCCTCAGGCTTTCCGAAAGATCCACGGGCTTCGTCGGAACCCATTCGAACTGATGAAGAAGCCGCGCTAACCACAGCTGCACCACGGCCAACCCCATCACCCTACCAGGGCACAACCTCCTACCCGAGCCGAATGGAGCGAGCCTCATGTCCGAGCCCATGATCGACACATCCTCCTCGATGAATCGGTCAGGACTAAAGGCCCACGGGTCCTTCCATATGGCCGGGTCGTGGGTTATGGCCCACATGTTGACCATCGCCATCGTGCCGGCCGGGACAAAGGTCTTGCCCACGTGCACATCGTGGATAGCTAGGCGAGCCCACGAGAGAAGCGGACCCGGGGGGTGCATCCGGAGGGCTTCCTTCACTATGGTTTGGAGGTAAGGCAGGTTCGGAATGTCCGAGTCTCGAACATGCCGATCTTGATCGACATGTGTGTCGAGCTCTTGCTGGGCTCTAGCTTGGATCTCCGGATGCAGAACCATTCTTGCCATGATCCACTCGAGCAGAATAGCGACCGTATCCGTCCCACGGAATATCATCTCCTACAATGAATTGCAAACTACGAGTCATTGATTGTTAACACACACCATTTTCATTTGACATGACATACTAAACTTAACCTTCTTGTCCAAGGAAAAGTTTACAAATAGAATAACGAGCTTGACATTTGCAAAGTCTTTGTTTAACTGGGTCGATCTATATAACTAGATTAAGAATATATAATTGAAACTCAATCATGGTTTCAATAAGATATCGAGATATCGCCTGCTGTTGCACCATGCTAAACCTAGACTTGAGTTTGTTTTGCAGAGAAGTTAGACAAGCATGTTAATAACTTCTGGAAGACACAAAAAGGATAAGGTATGCAAGAAAATATCTACTGTGTGCCTCTAGACAACCTACGTATGAGAAGACAGACATTCGTGATGGGTGGTGTCTTGTCGAAACGATTCTGTCTCAACCCTATAAAAGCATCTAGCCCTTAAAAATAAAGGGATCTACAGGAGCTTTTTACTGGTCTTTAAAACGAGCTTTGAATTGACTTCATGATTAAAGATTACATACACGTACAACCCCATGCATACAAACAAAGAAAACCAGAGGTTTTAAAGTGGGTAGTCTCAAGAATGAAAGAAGAATAATGGACGCTAGGCACGAGGATGTCTTTTCTTTCTAAAGAAAGAAAGTTAAAGGGACTTTGCTCATGAGTTGTAAAGGTCCTTTCCTTTTCCCCTTTTATTTATTGGCGATTTTCTTTAGAGCCTAAAGGCATTCTTCGAGAGTTCAATTAATTATAAATGATAAATATATAAATCCAATGATTTGATTGTGAAATTGGGCAAACATAGAAGGTTCAAAACCAGCTTATTGAGAGATTATGGCCCATTTGAAGCAACTTCTACTTACTCTCTCTCTCTCTCTCTCTCTCTCTCTCTCTCTCTCTCTCTCTCTCTCTAGTTTGAGAATGGAACATATCATTCAAGTTCTAAATTTCAAAGAAATATAAGCAAATCATATGCAAGTTTAAAGGATAATATCCATAAATTCAATGGTTCAAGCTAACAAAAAGTCAAAGTACATGAATCGAAGCAAAACTACTCTAAAAAGTCCTACGAATTAGTTTACAGTGCTTAATGCATATCAAGTGAGTTTTACTACAGCTTCTTCTAAAACGTGCAACGCGAAACTTTTCGATCTATATGGACACGTGACATGGTTAAAACTTCAAGGGGAAACTAATACTCTCACACATATGCCATGTAATATTTATACCTCTATTTTTTTTTTTCGAAGCTTTTTTGCATGATTCTTCCTTTTTCTAGTCATCTACTTAAGTGTAAAAAAGGAGTAAAGAATTTGCATTTGCTTGCACAAGCACCGACAAAAACAATAGCATATCGAGTCTATCGCGAGTCTCACGTGAATTTCATTGGATCTAAACATGGCTCATCAAATTCAGCTATTCGGAGAGCATATATGCATCAGACCGTACGACGAGGTTTCTTGTGCAATGAACCTCGGATGCAAGAGTGATCGTACATATGTAAAGATGGAGAAATTGAAGTCATCCTTACCCACAAAACAGCAACCATGTCAGAATCACTCAACCGGTCCTCCTGAGGCAAAGATAGTAAGGCACTGAGAAAATCATTGCCACCATGAAAATCCCCACCTCTTCTCCTTTCTTCAACGATCTGACCCACCACGCTCTTGACCTTAATGGCAAGCTCATGACACCTTCTCTTCACGCCATGAAAGTCCAAGAACCTTAGAGGAATATGATCCTCCCAGTTGAATTTCGCTATCAACTCGTACCCTTCCCTGACCATATCGCTCAACAGCATCTCCCTCTCAAACCCTACCTCACTCCCAAACACGCTCACCAACATGTTCCTTTGGGACCCTCCTTGCAATACCCCCCTCAATTCCACAAACCCTCTCTCTCCCATCTCCCTCCGCACCCTCGCCGACATTTCCTCAGCCACACGCCCCCGGAGCTCCGCGAGGCTGCCGATCCTCCTCGAGGAGAACATGTGGCTCACCGCGATGCGGCGAAGGTGACGCCAATATGTCCCCAAGGGGGCGAACCCGATGGCCCGCTCGAACATGAGCGAGCGGGCCGATTCCTTCACGGGGCGGTTCGAGAAGGATGAGTGGTGGAGGATTTCCTTGGCGGTGTCGGGGTCGCTACTAATGATCACCGGGGTCAGGCCGAGGCTAAGTACCATGAGGCTCTTTGCACCAAGTGAAGTTGCCATGGAAGCCAATTTTCTATGAGCTAGTGAAGAAGCCATTTGAGGTATGCTTCCCACAATAGGCCAACCAATTGGTCCCTTGAGCTTCGAGTGACCTTCATGGTGGCGATTCTTCCATGCAAAGCCACCGGGGACCAAAAAGTAGTGCAGCAAGGAAGGGAAGAGAGAGAGTAGTGAGAGAATAAGGGGAGGATATGAAGATTGGCCTACCATATAAGAGGAGAAAATCAGCAAGAAAGTGAGCTTTACTAGCAAGAGGATGTTCATTATTATTAATTTTGTTGATAAATATGGAAAGTGTGTGTGTGTGTGTGTGTGTGTGTGTGTGTGTGTGTGAGAGAGAGAGAGAGAGGGAGAGAGAGAGAGTTTGATTAAAGCTGATCTTTAGCAAGACCCGCCCCCAGAATTGTGTAGAGATGGACGTTTTTCGAGTGAGGATCTCTTGTGAGAATAGTTTCTATATATAGAGTACGTGGAAAGTGACTGTGGGTTAAATGTCTGGTTAGCTTCTTTAACCAGGGTCAGTGTCCTCATGTTTTCACTGTTTGCTTCTTCTCCAGAATCACTGGAATCTTGTCAAGGACACGGTAAAATATCAACGTCAGATATTTAAATTCTAAAGTATGGGTCGTGAAGTTAATTCATAGAGTGATGCAATAAACTCTCGAATAATTTATAATCAAGTCGTTTGACTACACAAGACTCGATTTTAGACAGCATCAATACACTCGACATTCGAACCAGATTGAGCTATCCCGTTTACTCTAATTCATTTTTAAATGCAAAATACACACGAGACCAACTTGGCCAAAGCATCATTTATCATATGAATCAAGTATTTAAGAAATATGGTAGAATAGAGCAGTTGATACTTGGCCAAAGTAATCATACAGGCTTTAACATGTAAATTCATGTGGAGATGATTTGATTAGAACATATTGCTAATGCTTGGTGATAATTTTTTTTATGATCGATACACACGTCAACACATTCCTAATGTTAGATTGAGTTTTAGGGATAAAACGGACATTCGACTCTTGTGATGGAATGAGATGCACTTTTCATGGATCATAGCACATTTCACGAAGCACGCTCGGAACAGAGGAAGAAGAAGGCGAAAGGAAAGAGAAAGCGAGGCAGGAGAACACACGTCGCGGCGACATAACAACGTGATATCATGCCGAGAGGGGCGTCGGCACCTTTCCAGACAATCAATGTGGGTTCATCTTTTTTGGGAGCGCTTCGAACCACGAATCGGCCACGTTTAAAACGAGTGAGATCACGATCCTGATACGCCATCATCATGGTGAGGTGCCCTGCTTCCCCAATCGCAATTTGTAAGCGCATCGCATCTTTGCTTTTTTTGTGCATTTCAGCGCACCTCGCATGGCCTTTAACTCCGCACCAGACACGTTGGTCTGGCACCCATCCGACCGGACTCCTCCTTCCTTTTTCCATTATTGGTAGAGTAAAAGGGGTCATCGGACTACATGTACCTTTATCCAATTGGTAAGTTCCTTCCATCAGAAGAATGCATGATAACATGAACGCCTTTGCTTCTAAATTGACTTCATTGATAAGCTATTAAGCCCAAAGTGTCCGCATAGATCACTGGACAACTACATGAGCGGTCTGGAGAGCCCAGTCCAATAAGATCTTGTAGACTGTAGAGGAATATTCTCACGAAATAAATGGTCAGCAATCGGCATGAGACACTTTTGATTGCTACTTTTCTTTTTCAAATTTTGCTTTTCTCACATACTTTTACTTGACACGAAACACCCGAAATCTTTTCGAAATTCAGTGACCTAATCGCAAAATTCACCAGTATACCATACTTATAATATTCGAAGCACCCTCCAACAGTCCAACCCCGCTTTTTCGGCCGAGTTAGCACGCTCCAACCTCAGCTGCCTAACACCCAGCACGATGACAGTTTAGGCTCTGCTTGTTTCATAAAAATAAATTATTCGAAAAATATTCTTCTAGAAACGGTTATTTATATCGCTTAAAATAATTAGTAAACGGAAAATATTTTCATTATCGTCAGCAACTTATGTATAAACATTTTCATGGATGATGGTAATATTTTTCGTTGAATCATTTTTGTAAACGATACGATCAGACATTGTTCACCAAATGCCTCTACCACAATAATCCATAGAAAGATAAAAAGAAAAAAGAAACACACAGCCTAGAACACCAAAAGCTATGACAACACAAAACGGGTAGAGTCACGGAACCACATCCTCTTCTCCGAGCAACTAGGACACTAAAACTCTGGAAAAATTTTAAGCTTTCACAGCAAGTCACCTCCCAAAACGAAATGTAAAGAGACGGCATGACAAAGCCTTCCCCAACTCACGGTGCTTTCATAGTTTTGTCCCGTGGACCATGACACACACTGGCGAGAAGTGATGCCACAAGGAGCAATCTGAGCCAGAGGCCACTACATCTGATATTGACCCTCAATCAGCACGAGAGATCGTCACATCAATCTTAGCGTGCTAAACTAAGTCGAAAACAAAAACATGATAGTGAGACCTAATGAAAGTCGAGGCCTATTTGGTAACATTTATGTTTCCAAGAACAATTTCTGAGAAGAAAGATTTTTTCTAATTTTGTTCCCGAAAATAAAGAATTAGCTTTTTTTGCTTCTTGTTTATGTTCCAAATCTGTTCTCAAGAATAGAAAAATTAACTGACATTACCAAATGGATTTCTATTCCCGAGAATAAAAGAACAGAAATCAAATAAACAAGATCGTTACCAAACAAGCACTCACTTTATTCCAAATGCCTGCTCTACCTCCAGCTGATTTTTTGTTTACCGCGAGAACGAGTCTTACGTGGTGTCATTTTTTCGTCCCTCTGGGAAACAAATTTCCCAAATCTAAGTCAAGCAGCCAAAAGTAAGACTGCCCTACACAAGCATTACTCTTCCTCAAGAAGTCCATTGTGGAAGGGCCTACGTGCAAGAAGGTCAAATCCGGAAAAAGAAAATCCCATCCACGGTATCCTAAATTTAAAAACTACACAAAAGGAAAGTGTTCGAGCACTAGTCTCATAAGCACCCTCATTTCCACGCTCAATGAAAGCATCCAATACAATAGCACAATACAGGATCCGATTAGTTTTCCATGTCATCCATGACTTAAGCAACCAATCATCCTCAAATGTATAATCAAATCTCTCAACCTTAAATCAATATCATCATAGCTAAGAAACCTAAGAATCCTAAATACCAACATACCCGGAAAAGCTAAAGATGACGTGTGGATACCGTCTGCCCCGCAAAACCTCTCTAAAACCTTTATAATGCTGGACTCCTACTTTTCCTGAAAGCTGCTGCAGGGTCATATAATACGCCCCCACTAAGTAATCACCCATTAAACAATCATAAGGGACAGTGCAATAGTGGCCTCTGGGGCAGCCAGAGCAGAATTCTGGGTCAATAAACCTATTGAATGAAGAAAACTCAGTCTGGAGGACCAAATCAAATCGAATGAAAAAGTAAACCCGAATCGCCGAATATAAAATTGTAAAGCAGAAAGCCTTTGCGGCAGAGATAAAATTTCCCCGGCAGAACTAGTAGGATGGTGCATGCCAAAGGGAAGGCGCATTGTGGAATGCTTTGGAAAGCTTCCAAGCTTTTGCTAAGTATAAATATATTGCTGTACTAACCAGCTTCTGCGCATTAAACTAACCAACTTGTCGATGTTTTTGTCCAGTGAGATTTCTTTCCACTATTAGTAAAGTGTCGCCACAAACTTGCCAGCTTATCCACCACTTATATTCTGATAAGGGAAAGTTACTGGTGGGGGGCAGGAATACCAACAAAATGCTGATGCCTGGAGAGACTACTAAAAGTAGACCATATCATCCTTACCTATCCACAATCAGCTCCAACTTGTGCAACTTTATCCTTGTATAGTTTCTGTGTATCGGATACAAGTTAGTATATTCTGTAAAAAAATGTAAGAAAAGAGAACCTCTCACGACCTTCCAACTTATTATCTATTACTTTTGGCAAGAGGTCTTCTGGAGAGCTCTAAGGTTAGCTGCAACCTTCTGCTGACACCTAATAAAGTTCACACCGTAAACCAATGCTGATATGGCATCAATTTTCCCCATACAAACTTCCAAGTCCGACAGAGAAAGCCTGAGACAGAAGGATACTAGAAAATTACTCTTTGATCCAATCTCCTTTCTGAGCAGTCAATGGCCAGCAGAAAAAGGACACCATACATACATGATAGCATATCATCGAAAAACAAAACTAAGGGGGGAAAAAATCTTGCATCACTATCAACTGTAACAATAGGATACTACTGATAATGACATTGCTCATTATGGGACGTGTGTCACAAGGAAATAGGCGGGAATTGTTGCCTCCACCAATGGATCCTGCCAATAGAAAGCATCAATAAAATATTCTCTCCAACATAATGGCCAATTTCTTATTCAAGAAACAGCTGTACAATTCCACTTTGTTGGCACTGACCACCCACCAATAGATTAATCAATCATTCCTTGTCTCGGAAGTTGGGGTTAGTCAAAAAATTTCCTCAACATACAAAAAAAACCTGTAGATGTCAAAAGGAACAGCTTTCAGTAAAGAGGGAAGCAAGCATAAAATGTCTATTTCATCAAATTTTCCTGTCAACTATCTGACACATATAAAGCAAATTCATATTGCCCGCAATTCGTGACATTTTGTCATTATTGGTGTTACACTTTTACGGTTCCACCTTCAGTTTGAACGGCTAATATCAGTGTTAATCCAGAGGAATTTGACAATAAGTGAGATATACACTTATTGTATGAACCGAACAACTTAGGAGTACGTCCAGGCACATCAACTATGGCAATATCGGCGTCATATCAGGAACCATTCTTTGTTGTTTTCTTAATTTTCTCCTTCCTCAAAGAGGTTTCAATCATTTGGTTCTCTATTAACAAACATCCACTGAAGGCAATACACCAGGACAAAAATAAAGCCACTCATAATAGATAACAAACATGAATTTTGGAGCAGTTTCTGCCAAAAAGAGTCCCCTGCCCAGAGGTTCCACGAGCATAAAAAATGCACCAAAAATATAGCACCTTCCACTAATTCAAGAACTATTCCAAACCCAAACACCTCAAAAGTTCTGAAAAATATCATCCAACTTTAAGTAGTCACCAAGTACCTATGCATATAAACTTTCTTGCTTCCATTCTCACACTAGTTCTAATAAGACACCTGGCCATGATCTTGGACCACACCTCCATTACAGTGTTCCACAGCAGGAAAAGTTAACTTCATTGGATGGGATGTCAGTCATATACCACCAACTCTTTCCCAGTCACCAACCCATCACCACTTCTTCTTTGGATCGATCCAGGTTCTACCAACTCTCAGAATAGGAACATCTGAGACTGAAACTTTGCAAGACCCTATTATTGAAAAATGCTAGACCACAAAGGAGCTTCCTTGTTGTGAATGAGGGCTCAATATTCTTTGAGAGGGTATACAAGGACTTCTTCTGAATGAATTGCTACCCTGGTTGAAGCAATGAAGCTTGAAGTCATCAGTAGACTTCAAGAGCAACAATCTGCAAAAGGGTCATAGTAGTGTGCTCCTCTAACTGTACAGCTATAAGTAAATGCACCCCTTGGTGAAAGACTCCATAGATTCTTCTCTTGTGGTACCAGAGACATACATCAGTTGTATAGACAGCCCTTGACAAGATGAAGCACTAACTAATGGCAGGAAAGCTTAACAGCTAAATATCTGTTTATCATAGCCCCATTATCTCTGAGCACATTTTTCTTCTAATTCCAGTCACTCTCCTCTAATGATTAGGAGAGGAAACTGGCAAACTTCAACGATGAAATATTTATGGGTGTGATAAGAATACGAGACCACTTCTACTTGAGACTAACCCCAAGTTCCTTCCTTGGGACATTCCTCTTTGTTGATGACAGTGATGAAAACAAACAAGATGGAACACTAGGCTATTAACATATATAACTGTAAAACTACATTAAGCCATTAAGCAGAAACCAGAAGATATGGGATTTTAAGGAAGTGAAAGGCAGGCAAATTGTCATGATCTTCTTTGCTATTTTTCTTTCTTCGCTTAGTGCTGTATTTCTTTTGACTTGCGTTGGTAGGAGCATAAAAGTGGATGAGGCATAAGGAAGGAAACAGATACAACCATCTATTGAACTAAAAGGAGCAAGAAAAAAAATCGAATCTGGTATAAAACTATTTTGAGGCTTGACTATATATACACCATAGCTTACCAAGCAATAGATAGAATACTTGTCATCCCGAGATACTTGTAGAGATATTTTACCTCTAAATGTAGTGAGCTCAACTGCTCCCGTGAAAACATCATGCGCTCAAAGCAAGCATGTGATCAGTCGAGCAAGCATACGATCATTTGAAGTCTGTTACATATTGTCACTTATAATTCAAGTATGCCATTCTAGATGTCCAATTTTGAGTTCGTCTTTCAACCTGGGTCCTGATGAACATGATAAGCATGCATATGCTAAGTTTCCACATAATAAAGTTTGCAATTTTTTTAGGGAAAGAAGAGCAGCAGTAACCCTAAAAAGTTAAGGAAAAAAAGATCCATATGCACAATTTTCACTTGATATCCTTTTATGTCTGAGTTCTTTGAGCCTCGGTAGAGGACAATAAGCAAAATGGGTAAGCAGAGCCGGATTTTTACACAAGCACTTACAATAATACTTCAGTAGCCTTATAGAGGAACCACCTCAGAAGCAAAATGCTTCGACATAATCGATCAATGCAATCTCAGGGCACATGACCACAAATGCCCTCTCTTACCATGCTTCGCATACTTATCTCTTAACAAGAGTTGCGTTACTTAAAAGCCACAAGTTAGTCTCCCCTGTACAGATGCTAATTTTGGCTTCACTACACATAACTTTGCTGGTCTTTTGCAAAGCTAAGACAGAAGTAATGCTAATTATAGTTCCTACAGATCTCATTCCCTCTGAGAATACGTAATGCAGAGCCTTTCCTTCCAAAACTTTTCCTCTTTTGCACCTAGTTTGTCACAACCTCTGCAGGTAGGGAAATTGGTTACCCCGCTACCAATCTATCCAAAATTGACTCTCTGCTAGTTCTTGATATTAGAGGCCATCTTTTGTTTAATCATCTTTTAGAAACCCAAAAATTGCTCAAGCTCTTAGGGAATCAACTGGAGATTCTCCTGCTTTTAGAAACATCAGTCGTCTTATCATCTATAGATGAGATGGATGCATGTATCAGATCTCCTTTCCTGTTCTAACGTACAAATCGATAGACCCCTCTTATAGCAGAAAGACATCTCTCTTTCTGCACACCATACCCTTCGGCACTCATCCGAACTTAAGGCCCCATTGGTCTCTGCACTATATGTAGGCACATTCTATCTCCAGGCGCCCGTGGTTTTCCCCCCTATGTATCGTTATATAGGTCCCCATCCATGCCAAAAGGCATTCTCCGTCCATTTCCCGACTCATCACCCAGTGGGTGTCTACGAAAGAGAAATCATCAAACCTCAATGCTTCTATGCATACGCCCAGTTGCAAGGAAGCAAATGTAGATGATCAACAACACCGACGATGCGCATGCTCGCATTTTTACGTGGCACGTCCACACGAAACCGCATTTGCTAATCTTCACAAGTTTATTCAATGTAACGAGGAGTAGGAACAGCGGTTCAGCTCGAAGCAACTGATGGGAGCAGCCATCGCGGTCACGTCTGATTTTACGGTTTGAATTTTTTAATTCAATCTCATCATTCCAGTTGAAGCACCGAACTATGGAGCGCGTCAGAAATCGAGTGAAGAACCGCATCGAGCAACGTGAATCGAGCAAAATTCAGCGCGGAGATTCGGGTTTGAGCTCAGAGATGTACCGCACATTGTCTTCGAGAGAATCGCTCGTTTCATAGACGACGGAGAGATCGATGCCCTAACGAGAAACCTCCACGCAAGAGGACGCCATTTGCGAGCTTGAAAGCGAGGACGACGGTCGATCGTTAGAGAGCAGAGAGAAAACAGACAAAACCCGCCGGTTCATTTAATTAAGCGGTGAAAAATAGTCGTTGGCATAGAAAAAAAAAAAAACGAAAATGAAAGTATAATTAAGTCATAAAACTTACAAAAAATGCAATTAAATTCTAAAACTTATCAACTTGATCCAATTGAGTCATTCTGTTCACTCCGCCCAACTTGGCTAACAGAAAATACTGATGTTTTTTTCTCTTCTACATGGCGATGAAGTGGCTAAAACAATGTTGTTTTGATTCAAATTTGATTTTTAATCCATTTTTATTTAAATTAGATTTAGAAAATAAGTTTAAAAAGGGGGCCTTGAATTGCCCTCATTGCCGCAACCTCACCATCGTCGAGAAGGGCAGGGCTGGTAGTGGTGGCGAGGGTTGAGCCCTAGCCCTTGCCGCCTGGTTCTGAACACCCCCTCTTCTTAAAAAAAAGTTCATTTTTTAAATAAAATTTAAATGAAAATTATATTAAAATTTAGATTTAGACCAAAACAACGTCATTTTAGCTCGTCATTGCCACGTAGGAGAGAGAAAATATCAAAAAAATGCCACGTCATCATTTTCTGTAAGCCAAATTGAATGGAGTTAATGGAATGACTTGATTGAATCAATTTGACAAGTTTTAAGACTTGATTGTACTTTTTCTAAGTCTTAGGACTAAATTGTACTTTCATAACGAGCTTTAAGACTTGCAGTGAATATATCACAAAGTGTAATTAAGAATTAAAACTTTTAAAAAGTGCAATTAAGTATAAAAACTTATTATGAAAATGCAATTAAGTCCCAAAATGTTCAAAAAATGCAATTAAATCTTAAAATTTGTCAAGTTATTACAATCAAAACCTTTTATTAATTCTGTCCAACTTGACAAACAGAAAATGCTAACAAGTTTTAAGACTTAATTGCACTTTTTGAAAATTTTAATTTTCAATTATATTTTCATGACAAAGTTTTAAGAATTTTTTGTACTTTTTAAAAATTTTAATTCTCAATTGCATTTTTATGATAAGTTTTAGAACTTTCGATTAACATATTTAAAAAATTTAATTTGGAAAGGTGAAAAAAAATCCGAGGTCCCGCGAGGTGAAAGGCTGGACCGGTCCAGCGGGCAACATGAGCCATTAAATGGAGGGGAATGCATTTGAGCCGTTGAATAGAATTAAGAAAAACTTCAAACGGTTACCTGCTAAACCGGTTACGCAGTAGGAACGTTGTTGACCATGATGCCGTTAACTGAAAAAAATTATTTACTATTCGGTTCTGTAAATTTACGAGCTGCAAAGAAACACTAAATAAGATAAAGGTGCTTACGATATATCCTGATTATTTGCGCTTTCTCGTGAAAAATGCAATAAACGGCCAAAAAAAGCGCTCTAGAAAGATAAAACGAAAAATGGAAAATTAAAAAAGGTGACTCCTCCATTTTGCGACACTACTACATCTGGGAGCTCTTGATGGATAATATTGGATAAGGTCAATTTGTTGACACGAAATATAAAGAGAAAATTCAAGTGACATTTTATATAAAATGTACTTTACTCGGGTTGGATTAAGTTTCATTAGGCGAGTTCTAGGGTAACTAGGGATGTGCAAAAAAACTGGAAACCACCCTGTCGCGACCACCTTCCAAAATTAAAAAAAATTTCAATTATTTTCTAATTGATCGTGTCGGAGTCATCACTAGCCTATTAGGAGTTGGCTAGAAACCAATCGAGACGAGGGTATCGCCTCGAATTTGTACGCAACCAGAGATTTTCTAGGTTCGAGGACTTGGTTACACTAGTTATCCAACTAATGCCCTTTCGGTACCTAAACTCGACCAATTATCAACTAAAATGTCCAAACAATCTTTTCCTTAACATCCTATCCTAATCGAGCTAAGAAAGTAAATAGCAATCAATGTATTAAATGCGCAATCAATTGAAATTGAATTGAAAAATGCAAACAGCATCCTATGCATTTTCTTTAAAAATAAAAGAGGCATCCAAAAACCTATTGTAAAGCCCTAACGGCTTGTTCGATTTGAATTTGATTTTCCAATTATTTTTTTTCGGAATTCGGACTGTGTCGAGGAATCTGACCTAAAAAGGGTCAAGTATAAACCCTGAAAGTCTAGATTTGTCTTTTTCTATTTATTTGATTTTTCTGAATTTTT
>BCNH02000008.1:37891515-37906560 GCA_001662345.2 Metrosideros polymorpha var. glaberrima
GCCGCCGACGCCGGCGACCACCACTGGCGGCCTACTTCCACCGCCGGCCAATCATGGCTGTCACCTAACCACCGTCGCCGGATCGCTACTCCGGCCACCGAAAACCAACACCGACGAACCTCACCGGAGCTCATCTCCTTCGACCGTCAACACCGGACCACCGGCGACGACTTCTACCAAGCCTACATCCGTCACTAAACCTAGACCTTCGTCGTCGATCGCGTCGGCCGCCGAACTAACATTTACTCCGGTCACCGATACCGGCAACAAAATCGGTTTCCGGCACCAGATTTCCACATCGATCAACATTGCAGATCACACAATCAATGATGAGGAAAGATAAAGAGCTAACTCGATGGGCCTCAAACCCAGGGCATCTCCGGCGAGGACGTGAGCTCCGGTTTTGCGTTCGTCCGAGACCGACTCGACGGAGATGACGCTCCTAGAAGCTTACTCGGTTCGCCGGTCCGCAGATCGTCTCGGATGGACTCGCTCGCAGTGGCCAACCACGAGTGTTGCTTCAAGGCCACTTGAAGCTCGGCGACTGGGCGGTGTTAACCGTGAAGGCTAGAACCCGTTGTGTCGTCGTCGTCGGGTTCGTCGAGACTTGGCCGCGGCAGATCGGACGGCACCGTCGTCGGGGTCACCCGAGTGCCCGCGTTCCAGTGGGGAACCGAACCCCCCCACTCTTCCTTTTTTATGGCGCTCCCCCCTCCATTTTTCTTCGCCATCTCTCCCTCCTCTGCAACTCTCCCTTTTCCCCCGTCGCCGGTAGCGAACCGAATCTCCGCCCTCCTCCTTCGGCGAACCCCCGAATCTGTGATCTCAAAACAGATTTTGATTCCTTTCTCTTCCAGCTGGCTTTTCCGTTTTTTCTTTTTCGGTTTTTTTTTTCCTTCATTTTTCTTCCCTCCGCGCACGCTGGACTTTAAGAAGACTATGAACAGTAACCGGGTCTGCCGGGTCGGGTCGTCTTGACCCGGAAGACCCTATTTGACCTCAAAACCGAAATTAAGCCCCAAATTTATCGTCTTTTCATAAAATCGACGATTTCTTACGATTCCAGGACATGTATAAGATTTGAAAGTGCGGAAATTTGGACTAATTGTCTTGTTAAAACATAAAATCCTTGAATTATCCAAACCGGGTCAAACTGAATTTTATCAAATTCGGGGTCTTACTGACTTGTTCTCATGAAATTGACCTCACCATTGCGTTTCTTAGGGCTGATTACACTTAGGGTAAGGTTCAATTCCGGTCTATTTTGCCCCTTTGATCGAAATCCTCAAATCACGCTTAAAAATGGCCTAAAATGTACCCGAATTTTGGGGAAAATCGAATTTCATGCCAAATTGTGAAATTGGCTTGTCCAATTTGCAATTGATAGTCTATAGGTCAAATGTCATGAAGGACTCAAAATTTAAAAATGAATGGAAACGGTCCGATTGAATTTTTTATCCAATTAGGGTATAGATTCACCTCCAAAATTGGGGAAAAGTATACTCTCAATGGAATTTTATAAAATTGACAATGTAACATTGCAATTAAGAGAAAAATAAGATGGATGACTATTTTTTCGTATTTTTCCGATTTCGTTTGGTATTTTTTTTTTAATTTCGACTCTATTTAATGTGTGAGAAAAATTGAAAAATCAAAAAATTAAGAAAATTTTATTTTTTTGCCAAAGTTAGTTCCTAAATCGTGGCCAAGGTTTGTAACTTTGATTTTCATGATTTTTATGAAAAATTAAAAAAGGACCAAAAATCAAGTGTCAACACACCCAAATCGGACCGGATCAGTTCTGGGCGAGTTCCCATTGGGATCGGTCCAGTTCTCAGTTATAGAGTGGAACCGCCCACCCGAACCAATCAGACCAAACCAGTCCTTTTATATATATAATTCGAGCTCTTAACTCAGTCTCTTAGAACTCGCCTCGTGGGCTTGCAAAGGAAAGAAAGTTTCTTTAAAAAACTTTGCAACACTCTTGCATTTGGGAGCTCTTGATGGATAATATTGGATAAGGTGAATTTATTGACATGAAATATAAAGAGAAAATTCTAGTGACGTTTATATAAAATGTACTTACTTAGGTTGGATTAAGTTTCAATAGGCGAGTTCAGGTGTAATTAGGGGTGTGCAAAAAAATCGAGAACCACCCAAATCGAACCGGATCGGTTTTGGGCGAGTTCCCATTGGGACCGGTCCGGTTCTCGGTTATAGGATGGAACTGCCCACTGAGACCAATCAGACCGAACCGATCCTCTTATATATATAATTCGAGCTCTCAACTCTTAGTCTCTTAGAACTTGCCTCGTGAGCTTGCAAGGGAAAGAAAGTTTCTTTAAAAAATCCTAACCTCTCCTCTCAACTCAACTCTCTCCGTCTCTCCTCTCAACTCTCTCCGCCTCGCCTCTTCGCGGTCGCCTCTCCTCTAGCCCTTCCTCGCATTCGGCCTTGTCTCCCTCTCCTGTAAGTCCTCACTGGAATCACCGAAAGTCTTGAATTTCGCTCTTATTCTGGAATATTTTGCTCTTTTGTGCAGATTATATCGCATGAAAGAAATTAACGATGAAATTTGAGTGTGTAGCATATGCACGTTTAAATTTTACGAGGATAGTTATTTTGGACTTCTTGTATATAGTTTAATTTGCGAGGGAAGCCAGAGTATTTACAAGGTAGAATTCCATTGATGGTGCTTCTTCCGCCCGGTAATCTTTTATGAATTGCTTGCAATCAAGGAGTCTCTGGGCTGCCTCCACATAATCCGTTGCATGAGTTCCCTCATTCAACATTGTATGAGGATGAACAATTGTCATACAAATATCTCAAAAAAATTGTCAAAAAAGTCATAAATCTATTACATTTTTACCAATTCGGTTATAAACCTTTTAAATTTGTCAATTCAATCCTAAACATTTTGTATTTATGCCAATTTAATCATAAACCTTTTAAATTTGCCAACTGAGTCCTAAACCTTTTACATTTGTGCCAATTCAGTCCTATTTTACTGGCCAGTGCTAACGTGACGCGCCGTCTACCCAAAGTTTTAATAATTTAATAATTTTAGATTTTTTAATTAATATTTTTCTTTAGTTTTTCTTGCTTCTTCCTCTTTGGCTCCTCCATGCTAGTTTTGGTCGGTGATGGTCGCAACTTTCGTTCGGCGTCGCCCAGATTTGGGCAAGGCCAACCTCGCTAGCGAGAGTAGAGCCGAGAGGAGAGGCGGGTTCAGAGGGACGAGTGACGGCTAAGACAAGGCGGATTGGAAGGTCGACGAAGTGTCGGAGGCCATGAATACTTCGTTCATCATGGCCTCAATGGTCAAACAATGCACAGTGTCCAACAAACGGAAGAGAGAGAGAGAGATGCACAATCAACGCCATGGCGAGGGGCTGCCTAGATCTAGAGACAGAGAGAGATGCACAATTGATGCATGTTCATTCATTCCTTGCCTAGGTGAGGAGCTACCCTCGCCCGTGGCCCCTATGGTGTTGCCCAAATTTGGGCAATGCCGAGCGAGGGCTGCGACCCTTGCTGACGGCCAACAAGGGCTTCACGACCCTCGCCCAGTGGCCGACAAGCTCCGGTGACCCTTGCTGGCCACCAGCAAGGAGAGCCAAGGAAGAAGAAGACGAAGAAAAAATTCATTAAAAAATTCAAAAAATATTTAAAATATTAAAATATCATAATTTTGGTCAGCCGGCACGCTATGTCAGCGCTGGTCAGCAAAAGAGGACTGAATTGGCATTAATATAAAATGTTTAGGATTCAATTGGCAAACTGAAAAGGTTTATGACTGAATTGGCACAAATGCAATAGATTTAGGACTGGATTGACAAACTTAAAATGTTTAGAACTGAATTGGCAAAAGTGTAAAAG
Organism: Metrosideros polymorpha var. glaberrima; assembly: GCA_001662345.2. Taxonomy (NCBI): domain Eukaryota; kingdom Viridiplantae; phylum Streptophyta; class Magnoliopsida; order Myrtales; family Myrtaceae; genus Metrosideros; species Metrosideros polymorpha. The sequence continues at coordinate 37,895,395 of BCNH02000008.1, forward strand.
GTTTAGAACTTTTTTGACAAATTTTCCCAAATATCTCAAATCCCGATCGATGTAGGAAGACTTTTTGTTGGGAGCGTTCACAGTGGATGTAGCGCCTCCGGGCTCAAGCTTGTGACATAGGTTTAGTGCTTTGAGAAATAGAAACTTCGCATCCATGAGAACCGGTTTCATGGACATACTCGAAAATTGGTCTGGTAACCGAGTGTTTCCATGGAACCAGTGGACGGATCCCATTTTATGGAACTTACGCTTAGAGGTGGACGGTTCCTGATTTCAGGGTGGGCAGAAACATTTTAGCGCCCCTTAAAAATAAATAAAAATAAAATGTACTAATTAATACGTCCTAGCCATTCAACCAAAGTATCAATCAATGTTACGACTCCTTAAGGGATACTGCAATCACGATTACATAGAGTTTTCTTCTAATGGGTTGATTAGTATTATCTATCGTGCCCCGCACCGCAAGATATATTTCGATTTCGAGTTATCATGCGCGGACAAAAGTTTAGATAGTCTCGAGAATTTATTTTCCCATAATGGAAGGTCGGCCAATTACAAATAAAAGTCATACATTTCCACTAACTCTCGGGAATAGACCTTTCCCAAGGGGGTGGGGGATTCTAGTAGAGGCGCCGGCAGAGCGTGAGGCCGTCCCCGACGGAAAGAAGGCAGCACTCGACGCGCGGGTCGTTCGCCAGGAAGCTGTTCAACTCCCTGAGGTGGCCTCTCCCGACCCGCAGATACTCCGCCATCTCGTCGTCGTCGGAGAGTGCGATTGTGCCGAACCATAGGGTGTTGTCGTACCCGATCACTCCCCCGACCCTCACCAGCTTGAGCACGATCTCGTGGTACTTGATGTAGTCCTCCTTGTTGGCGTCCACGAAAGCAAAATCAAAGGCCCCCTCTTCTTCGCCCTCCGAATAATTATTAGACTTGTCAAACGGATGGATCAAATTGGGTCGAAAATGGTCTGGCTCAAATTAACCCATTTCGATGCGATACAAATCTAGTAACTCATACATGATTCAATCCATATTCAACCAGACTCATATTGCTAAAACTTTTTTATATTTAGCCAAATTTAAGAAAATTCATATCCAACTAAGGCAAGAAGACGGAGAGAGTGAAGTGTGAGTTATGGAGGTGAGTTAGATTTAAGTAAGTTGTGAATCTATTTAAGGTGAGTTTGATTCAGCGTTTGAAAGGAGTTTTCAGTCCGAAAGTTCATTTGCTAAATGCCGAATTGTTTGATAAGTTTTTTCAAAAGAGCATTCGACCAAATGCTAGCCTTGAAAAGGCTGAAATGCTCAATGCTGGATGAACCAGCATTGAGCATTCAATCTTGAGCATTTCAGCCTTCCTAAAGCTAGTATTTGGCCGAATGCTCTATTAAGAAAACTTGCTAAACAGTTTAGCATTTTGCAAATGAGCTTTTGAACTAAAAACTCATTCTAAATACTAAACCAAACCTACTCTTAACACCTATTTATTTTAGGTCTAACCATTTTAAATTCATTTATGACTCATTAACTGATATAACTAATTCAAATAACAACATAATCCATCAAATATGTGTTAAGAAATGGATTATCATCCATTTTGACAAGTTTAATAATTAGATTAAGTTTTTTTTTTCTTTTTTGAAAATTAAGTAGCTAATAATCATCCGATCAAGTGAGGACCTCACCGATCCGACAGATAGTCAAATATCTAATACGTTCACAAATTTTTTTCCATCTACTTGCATTTTTTTTTTTGTAATAAAGTACATAGTTCGCTATTATTGATAGTCAACTATCCAATCGAGGGAGGCGGTCCTATTATCAATAATTGATTGGCACTACATCGTCAATTATTTATGCACGGACTGACAGCGTTAGATAAGCTCTCTGACCACCTCCAGTTTCTACAACATGGTTCACTATGCACCCTGCACGATATGTCGGGTAGTAATAATTTAAGACCCAACGAAGAAACTTCAAAATTTTCAAAAATATCGCATATTTTCCATAATAGGGTTTATACCTTTAAAAATCTCAAATTGTTGCTTCCATGATGCATTTAACTCCAAACTAATTTGCATCTCACAGAATAAAATAAAAAAACCAAATCGGCACCCTCTACTAAAATCCACCTTCTGTTAGAATTCTGTCTAATATATCATGAGTGCAATAATGTGAGCTGACGTGTATGCATTTTGAGGGAGGTTAGTTTGGATCGAGGGTACCGGTTTGGAAATTTGTCAAGACAAAAATTAGTTTGGGGTTAAATGTGCCGTGGTTTTTCCGGTTTGCGATTTTTTTTAAAGATGGGATTTAATTTGGTACGAATGTAATGTGGATACCAATTTGAGAATTATGGTGGTATTAATCTAGAAAGTATTGGACAAGCATGTACTTACATGTTCGATGAGGTCGTTTAGAAACAAGAAAGCATCCGAATGGATGAAGTTGATCTTATGATCGACTCCGGCTTTCTTGATAAACGGCATGCCCGTTTCATAGGCCTCCTTATCCGGATCCACCGCTATTATCTACACAACAAGGAGATAACTTGTTCAATTACAGAACAAATTTCATCACAGTAAAAGATACTTACCATGTCAAAATTAAATGAAATTATCATTTATTACCTTGCCGTCCTCCGGAAGTGCAAGTGCCGTGGTGAGGAGAGAATAGCCGGTGAAGACTCCGATCTCGATCGTCTTCTTCGCATTCATGAGCTTCAACATCATGGAGATTAGCTGCCCCTCATCAGCCGGCACATTCATTATACTCCTGCAGCGGGTATAGAAAACCTATTCGATTAAATTATTCGTAATTCATCATTCACGGAGGTCGTTATTCCACCAGGAAAAAAGATATTTCGCGAACATCACACGCCGCTAGATGAGCTTATGCTTATGTGGGAGCCAACGGCGTTATACAGCGACTTGACATCTTGTTAGAAATTGAAAATTTCCGGCACGATAACAAAGATTAAGATGAAAAGTTTAAAAATCTTACTGACTTTTTGCGTGAAGTTAAAAACGCTCTGGTTGATTAGAAGAAGCTATTTGGCTAATGAGACTGGACAACTGTTGTGAATCCAAGTGATTTACCAGTATTGGTACTTCTGAATAGTGGCCTCTCTGAGTTCTTTCAGCTGCTCGTGCTCTCTAGGATATGCATTCGTTTCCAATATGTACTGCAGCATCAGCACGCCACGAAAACACCAACATTAGTGTTTACAAATACGTACCACAAAAAAAAACAACATAAATTTCTCTCATTTTGAGAGAGAGAGATACCCGGTTTTTTTTTTTTGATAAACACGAGCACAGAAAGAAAAAAAAAATTTGACGTCGCTAGTATCTTCGGCGAATTTTAATCGCGACGTCCTCTTTATTGTCCTTACAATGTCGAATTAGTTCCACTATTTCACTTTCCAATCACAGTATGTTCTCTCGTTCCTTTGCGTGCAATCCTGTATCCACTTAAAATCGAGTGTCGGAAAACGAAATATACTTTGTATCTTATTAGCGCGGGCTGCAAAAAAAGGAACCGGCGATGGCAGTCTTGAGAGTCATCTCGCAAGTTGCAACTACTATACCGGCAGGATGTACATGCACACAATGTGATACAACTACAAATTTTCCCTCCAAGCAGGTATCTTGAAGAGTTCGGTTCTTCTTAACGGCGTCTCTTTTCCGGCAGAGTTTCTCTCGAGATCTCGCCGTGAGAGAACATGATCGTAGCCTTTAACTCAGCGCGAAGCAGATGATCGAATGACAAATAGTTAAACACGCGATGCTGATGCAGTAAACCCAAACCTTTTGGAGGGCTTCGCTTGCGAGGATCGTAGCCTTTTCCGAGCCTCCCATGGCTGCTGATATGTCTGTTACCCTCTACTGCTCTGCTCCGCTCCGCTCCACGAGCCTCCCATGGCTGGTATAGTCTTGGGTGTACGGTAACTGTTGTTTTAGTTGTACCCACCGGTCAAAGCCTGTCTCTTCTTGATCTGTCTGTTTTCACTCCGGACACCTACAAATGAGAAAGCTCTAATATCGTCGGTGTGATTGTTCAGTAGGGAAGAGCAAGCACGATAGCGAGACGGTGGCCTTCGAACGGGGCTTGAATTACGGATTTATTTGCTCGGAAAAGAACCAATTCTATTATTCGTCGTGCCAATGGATGAGGATTATTTCTTAAATCGGAGTTTCCATTCACAAAAATGGCAAGATTGCTGGGAGATCTGATTGTAATTGAAATCTAACGCGGATATACTGATATGTCAAACGGTCAATTTGACGACCGTCGTCTATAAGGAGGACCAATGCATCGAGACAGATAGAGATGAACTGCGAAAATTACAAGAGCACTTCATACACTTTGTGATCAATTGATCTCGCTTATAGAGAGTCCTACGTTGTCTATTAGTCTTTGAGAAGTGAACATGTATTGTAGTAATGCGTGTATTCTTGGTCAAGCTTCAAGTAGAAGCGGCTTTGGGTAGAAGCAACGCAAGCTACATCTATAATGTCTCAAGAGTTATTAGTGAACTTTAGCCTTGTTTGTGGTAGTTAGTTTGGAATAATATATGCACTCTTTTCATAAGCCAAACCATTAGAAATCTACATGCATCTATTTCTATCTCTCATTACTTGCTCTTTGATTTATTTGACGCCCACGTAGTTTTTGCTTAAATCCAAGTTCCGCACATACAAACTTGCTTCTACTTATTTTCGCAAATAGTTGTCAAGTTTGTTAAATAACCTCCTATAGCTTATCTCACTAGCCACAACAAGTTTTACATATAATGTTTTCGTTCATATTCCCTCCATTATTTTTGGCAGAGAAAAGAGGAAGATCTAATGTATCCTGGGAGGGTTACCGCTAGAGTCTGTTGTATTGAGTTTCGTACTTTGAGAGGCGGAATTATCCTTAAGAATAGAGTTAGCTCGCCTCGGACATTTGTTCTTATTTTTACATCTTTTCCAACATAATACCGAATCGAAATTTTTGGGTCTTTTCAGGTTGGGTTCCTTCCGGTTCGAGTAATATATTAAGAAAATAAATGAGTGCATAAAAATTTCGATTTGTTCAATTCGGGTACCCGAATCCGAATCGAAACACTTTTAAACCACACATTATTTTCCTCCCAAATAATGCATTCCAAGATAGTTTCTTTCACCATTGTCTTTTCCGCTTTGACCCGAAAATGTGTTTTCAGTTCGGGTACTATACTATTTGGATTGTGAATAGACACGTATCAAATAAGTTCGGATCGATTCGTGTATCTACTTGAACAGACTCGAACTGCTGAGACCCTTAGAAAGTAGGGGCAAGCTCTTGTGTGGCCTCAAGATATGTTATTGTTCTATTGTCTATCCACCAGTCAAAGCCTCTCTCTTATTGATTGTTGACACCAAGAATTAACCCGGATTGTTAAATTACAAATCGGTCACCAGGATGAAGGGTCTGTGTCGACAAGAGGATAGTTACCGACATTCAAGGATCGGCGAAGTCAATTAGTCATGGGATCGGTAGAACATTTGAATTTTGAACAACATCGCACGACAATCCTTTGTAGATAAGATTAGGCAGTTATCGGATGATGGAATCGAGATCGGAGATCACGGGTGGAATCAATTTTTAAATTCAAACCACCTTTGACGGTTATCTTGTGTGCGAGTCTATAAAAGGCCGAAGAATATTAGTTCAAGTTGTAAATGATCCACAATGAATCGATAACACTTATTCTTTATATAAGTTATCAATGCGAAACATTGATCTATTCGTTTTCGCCGCTCAAACCCTCTCCCTTCTCTTGCCCGATCCAAGTGACGTGGGCTTTGCCCTTAAAGAGAGAGGGACGAAGACACGAGGACTCTCTTGTTTTGCTTCTATCAAACAATGTTGTCACACTGTCACTCGTCCTTGTTGACACCTATCCCCTTTCCCGGCACGGGTTGGGAAAAATAGGTCGCGACAATCCCGATGGCTTCTTTCCCCTGGTTTTGCAAATTTCATACTCGCCAGGAAAAACAAGGTAAGGCTAAACCACTCTTGATAGAGGAAGTGTTCATTGAAAAAATAAATCATACACTTGTTATTTTGTTTACGGTTCTCATTGAAAAATAAAACCACACGTTTTTCTCGTGCACTATTCAAACACAAAATTAAAGTCGTCGCTCAAGATAATGACGAGACAATTTCATCGAGAGCCCTTAAAAACTGTTCAAATATCGTCAGGATATTAAACTTAAGTCCCTCAAACTTTCAATTCGCTCAATATATGATATTATTTGAGACGATGTTCGTTCCGATGAATCTTTTGGGTAAAAAATTCCAAATCCCCCAACCCCCGCCCCGGGGTCTTTTTTTTTTTCTAGTTATCGTCTCTACATTCCACAAATGCGGGACCATTCGAGGGAAGGAAATACCTACCATTCCTTTTTTATTTTTCTGGGATACTTCTCGAGGAGGACCGTGCATTATTGTCCTCTCGAAGGCTAAAAAAGTAAATAAAAAAAAACCAATCTCAAGACAAAGGCACGTGCCCTTTAATGCGCCTCATCTAAAAAGGAGGTGGCGTCAATGAAGTTCCGTCGTTTCGTAGCATTTGAAAAGGTACAACGCGGAAGGAAATAGAGAGATGTTCTCTAATGTAGGATGAAAAAGACAAGTGATGATTTCAACAAGAGTTAATGTTGTAGTCTTTTTTTTTTTTTTTTTTTGAGATAATGACATTAATGATCTGTGAACTTTAGATTAATATGCACTATGATCTCTAAATTTTTAATTTATTCAATTTGATTTATGAAATTTAGCCAAATGTGCAATATAGTCTTTGAACTTTTCATTTATTCAATATTATCCATAGACTTTTAATGCATATTCAGCATAACAAGATTAAAGATAAGATTGAACATTTTTATATAGCCTGTGGACTAAATTGAACACGTATTAAACGTCCAAGAATTATTTGAACAAATTAAAAGTTTCATATACCACATTGCACATTTAGTTAAAATTCATGGACCAAATTGAACAAATCAAAAGTTTAGAGAGCACATTGTACATTAGGTCAGAATTTAGGGACCATTAATGTCATTTTCCCTTTTCTTTGATGTCTTATGTGTAAAGAAGTGTTAATGCTTATTCAAGCACATTAAGAAAAAGATTTTGATACCATTCGATGCAATTATTACAGACTCCACTACGGATGTAAATGGGTTGGGCGGGTCGGGCTTCTACTAAAAAATTGGTGTGGCCCGAAAACTTTGGGCTTGGACATCCCATGTCGAAAATCAAACCCGAACCCGAAAATCCTATTCTGAAAAATTCGGGCTTGTTTGATCTGAGCTAGGCTAGGCCCAAAATTTATTTTTCATTAAATGAAGTATTTTGTTCACTTGGAAAGTCTCATTAGATTAATAGTATAGTAAAACGATTAGTTCTTTTGTAAAGTTTCCAATTTTTTTTTTCATCTAGGATAAGAGAAGCTCTTGGGAAAAATATAGAAGTTTCAAGCTAGGCCGGCCCATTTCGGGCTTCATTACTCGAAAGTTCAGTAAGGCCTGAAATATAAAATATATATTTGTGGTGTCTCCTATTTTTACTGGTTGATATTGGAAAAGAAATGGATAAGTACATTGAAAGTCCTAAAACTTGTCATGAAAATGCAATATAGTCATAAAACTTTTAAAAAATGCAATTAAGTCATAAAACTTGTTACGAAAGTACAATCGAGTCCTAAAATTTTCAAAAAATGCAATTAAGTCCTATAACTTATTAAAATAATCCAATTACAAAAATTTCAAAAAGTGCGTTGATTGCACTTTTTGAAAGTTTTAGGATTTAATTGCATTTTTCAAAAGTTTTAAGATTCATTTGCAATTTCGTAATAAGTTTTAGAATTTTAGTGTACTATCGCGAAAAGAAATGAGAGCTCATACTGAGGATTGCAAAACTGGGCCAATACTGTCTTTAATTTAAATTAAAGCCATTACATTGTGGTTGAATCATGGATGTTGAATAGCTTCTCCATTGAAGCCCATTTTTATTAGATTAGAAATCTCCAAACTTTAGGCCTCAAAAGAAGAGATTAAGCCCAGGGACCAGGCCCATTTTCAAAAAGGCCCATTTGAAATTAGGGTTTCCATCTTTGACAAAGGTTCTTCTTTTATTGCCTTTTGTCTTTGAAGAAAGATTGAACCTTCTTCACCTTGGCGGCTCTCCAGCAGCGGAAGCTCACGAAGCAAAGAAGAGAACTTTCACCAAGGCACGCGCATCAGCCGCCATGGTTGGTTACGTCGAACCCTTTCTCCTGTCGTTATTTGTGTTCACGTTTTGTTTTCACAGCATTCGACTTAGTTTTCTTCCTTTGTAAAATTCATCTCGAGAATGTCCTTCCTGAGCGAATTGTCTGTTGCCTGTTTGATCCTCCGCAGGTGAAGTACTCGAGAGAGCCCGACAATCCCACCAAGTGTAAGCTTCCAGCTGATCGATTCCCTTTTCTTTCTTGTTAAATTACACTTGTTTTCCTTTTGTAGCTCCTAGAAATTTAGATTCCGTCTGGTGTTATGTATTGTAGTTATAGGGTAAATGGATCGCATGGTCGTTTGTCATATAGTGTCTTCGATCTAATGATGTCCCGGGACATTTTTCCGCAGCTTGCAAGGCTAGGGGCTCTGATCTCAGGGTTCATTTCAAGGTAAAATTTTGTATGGAGTGCTTTTTTTTATATGGCGATTGATCTGTTATTCGTCAGTAGATGTTTGGTTAGAATTGCATTAATCTTGTGTCGAGAATTTGATGGGAAGTCTTAAAAACTCAAGTGGAAATAGTCGCTAACTTTTGAGTGACTCTCTATATCTATATTAGCACTAAAGATTCAGTAATTGATGGCACATGGAACGCGTAGATGGATTGTCTGATTTAGAGATGTACTTTGCGCTTGGCGACCTTTTATGCATCAAGAGTGAAGGGTGTGTAAAGAGATCTTTCATTTTGCCTACATGGGCGATGAAGCGTCTCTTGAGTCTAGTGTGAGGAATTCTACTTTTTCGTCCTGCTATTGTCCAGAGCTTTGCTGTCGCCAGGGAATTTTGCAACATTCTAGAGTTGGGTTGAGTTGCTTGATGAGTTTGAATGCCTGCGTGCTGTTAACACTTATAGAATCCATCTTTTAAGGGCATAATGAATTTAACTAGGCACACACAGATGTATTGATCTAATTAGTCATGTAATTGCACAATGTGACTTTCCGTGCACATGAGGGAGTGAAGGGTAGTGCATAGAGTTCTTTCATTTTGCCTCGATGGGAGGTGTCTCTTGAGCCTCGTGTGAGCATCCAGTGATTGTACACAGGTTAGCCGCCACCAGAGAATTTTCCAACATTGTCGAGCTAAGTTGAGTTGAGTTGCTTAATGCATTTAAATTTTTCTTTTAACATCTATAAAATCCATCTTTTATTTGCTTAATGAATTTAGCTCTGCACACAGAGATGTATTGATCTAATTTGTCATGTATTTGCGCAATGTGACTTTCTGTGCACATGAGAGAGTGAAGGGTTGTGCAGAGAGGTGTCTCTTGAGTCTCGTGTGAGCATCTCTCTAATTAGCATCCAGTGATTGTACAATGGTTAGCCGCCACCAGAAACTTTTGCAACATTCTTGAGTTGAGTTGAAGTGCTTAATGAAGTTTAATGCTTTTGTTAACACCTATAAAATCCATCTTTTGGTAGCTGCGCACTCGAACAAGTTATGCCTTGGTGCTGCGCTAGTAGTGAATATTTTTTGTGATTTTTATTATTTTTCAGAACACAAGAGAGACGGCCTTTGCAATAAAAAAGCTGCCTTTGGCCAAAGCGAAGAGGTACCTGGAGGATGTGCTGGTGCACAAACAAGCGATACCATTCCGACGATTTTGCCGCGGCATTGGAAGGACTGCTCAGGCAAAGAACAGGCACTCTAATGGACAAGGGCGGTGGCCGGCAAAATCGGCTAGATTCATTCTCGATTTGTTGAAGAATGCCGAGAGTAACGCTGAAGTATGTCGTCACAAAATTTTGTCCTCGTGATTGGGGTTTTATTTTGTTCTGCTAGACTAATAGAACTGGTCTAATTTTGCATCAGGTGAAGGGTTTGGACGTCGATGCGCTCTATGTATCTCATGTCCAGGTGAACCAGGCTCAGAAGCAGAGGCGCCGCACCTACAGGGCTCACGGAAGAATCAACCGTATGTTATTAGACGTTGCGCCCTTGTCATTTTCATCTTCATTCGTACTATTGCTAACGATATCTCGTTTCATTTTTGACAGCGTACATGTCATCTCCTTGCCACATCGAGTTGATTTTGTCAGAAAAGGAAGAATCCGTAATGAAAGAGGTAAGAGTCCGTCATTCCATCTTTAACTATGTGAATGGCATAAGTTGCCTCGTCGAGTCATCTTCTTAGATGCAATGTTGGTCTTGCAGCCGGAGACTCAGCTGGCAACCAGCAAATCTAAGAAGTCGCAAGCTTGAGGCGGCAACATCTTCCTCTCCGGAGACTCTTTGGAGAGACAGTCCTCGTGTTATCTTTTTTACTATTTATGGATAGTATTCAGGAGATTCGTCGTCACCCTTTGGGTACGAGAGGAAACACTTTTTCCCCAAACTTGGTATGTTCTAGTCCTCAGGGCTTGCTCAATTGATTAATTTCCGGGTTCTTGTTTAGGACAGTCGAGCGAGCGCTATCTGCGTGTTCAGGGTCCTCCAAACTAAATTGTTTTCTCAATCAGAATCAGCATCACTGCGTGTAGCCTGGATACAGCCTACAGTTGTTTTGACTGGAAGTCAAATCAGTCTCGAATCGTGTTTAGGATCCGTCTGATAACAATTTTATTTTCGAAAATAATTTTTGAACAGAAATGATTTATTCTAATTTTGTTCCTAGGAACAAAGAAGTATATATTTTTTTTCTTCCTATTTCCGACAACAGAAAAATTAACTGATTTTACCAAATATATATATATTTTTTCTATTCTCAGGAATAAAAGAAGAGGAATAAGAGAATTATAAGTGTTACCAAATATGTTTTTAGGTTTCGTTTGTTTTGCGAAAAATGTGACATTTTTGGAAAATGTTTTTCAAGAAGTCATTTTCCTGACTATATTTTCTGATATTTGGTTGAAATTTGA
>BCNH02000008.1:37911008-37929972 GCA_001662345.2 Metrosideros polymorpha var. glaberrima
AGGGCCAACGACCCTCCCCCAATTTAGGTGAGGACCGTGACCCTCGCCTGGATCTAGGCAAGGGCTTACTGGCTCTTGTTGGCCGGCAATGGTGGGGCGGCGACAGCTGAGCCCTCAGCCACATGTTCCCCCACCTTTTTTAGCTTACTTTATATTTTATTTAAATAAAAATTATATTAAAAATAGCTTTAGACCAAAACGATATTGTTTTGGCCACATTATTGCCATATAGGAGAGAGAAAATATTTAAAAATGCCACGTCAACATTTTTCGTTAGTCAAGTTGGACAGAGTTAATGAAAAGACTCGATTGAACCAAATTGACAAGTTTTAAGACTTGATTGTACTCTTTGTAAGTTTTAGAACTCAATTGCACTTTCATGACAAGTTTTAAGACTTCTAGTGAACATAAATCATTACCTTGCCATCGTCCAGAAGTGCAAGTGCGGTGGTGAGGAGAGAATAGCCGGTGAAGACTCCGATCTCGATTGTCTTCTTCGCATTCATAAGCTTCAACATCATGGAGATTAGCTGCCCCTCATCAGCCGGCAGATTCAATATACTCCTACAGCAAACATTAGCAAACCAATTCGATTCGATTATTCATAATTCATCATTTATGTTGATCATTATTCCACAACAAAAAAATATTTTGCAAACATTAGACACCAATCGATGAGCTTATGCTTATGTGCAATGTATTGCACATATGGGGCTTCGAACATCATGTCATCAACCGATGCGCCATGTAAATATGCAATACGAAATGAATGACAGCCGCTTTAGAAAGATCTATACACCCTTGTAAATTTATGATACTAACATGACTTCCATCATAGTCATAGTTGACATGTTGGTGGGGAAAATTGTCTAAAAAGTCTTAAAACTAATATACGGTGACCAATTCAGTCATAAACCTTTTGACAGCTTGCCAATTTAATCCTAAACCTTTTATTGGGGTCAATTTAGTCCTAAATCTTTTAAAGATTAGCCAATTTAGTTATGAATCTTTTGATGACTTGCCAATTTAGTCATTTCGGCCAATTTTGATCGAAAATCGCTGACGTGGACGCCTGCTAGCTGTCAACTATCATATGTGGCGTGACCGACACTGGCATGGATAATTTTTGCATTTTTTTTAAAAAAAATTCCTTTTCTTTCCCTTTGGCCCGTGGTCGGCGGCCAACCATAGGTGAGGGCTCTACCCTCATGGCTTGGGCAAGGGCTGCCCTCGCCATATACGGCGAGGCCGACCTAGCCAAAGGGAAAGAAAAGGGAAAAAAACAAGGAAAAAATGCAATAATTGTCTACGTCGGCACTGACAATGCAATGTAGGATGGCTGGCAGCTGGCTAGCGCCCATATTAACGATTTCCAACAAAAATTGGCCAAAGAGACTAAATTGTGCAGTTATCAAAAGATTTAAGATTAAATTGACGAATTTTCAAAATATTGAGGACTAAATTGACACAAATAAAAGGTTTAGGACTAAATTATGCAATTATCAAAAGGCTTATGACTAAATTGTGCAATTATCAAAAGGTTTAGGACTAAATTAGCACAATTGAAATGTTTATGATTGAATTGACTGCCGCACAATAAGTTTAGGACTTTTTAAATAATTATTCCCATGCTTGTGGGTATCCTTTATCAATTTAGCCAGCGATGTTAGATAATGACTAAACACTTCAGCTGTGTTTGTTTTACGAAAAAAAAAAAAAAAAGGTTTTCCAAGAGACCTTTTTCCACAATTTCCCATATTTGGGGCATGAAAAATGTGTGTTCAAAGAAAATATCTTCCGATCAACAAAATACCCTTGTGAAATTGACGAAAATTATTTCCCCTCTTTCTCATGGGCTTCTTCCTCTTATTAGAGCTTCGTTTTCCCCTTTCTCACACTTCGGCTTCTTCGTGCGTCCTGTCTCCACAGGGCTGCTCTTTCCCCATGTTTCTCACGCAACCTAGGGCTTCTCCGTCTCATGATAGAGACATATGGCAAGCTTATCGTCTTGCCTTCTCTCTGAACGCCTCTTCTTCTTCTTCTTCTTCTTCTTCTTCTCACGGTTGCATCGCTTTCAACTCCCTCAGATTCTCTGCTACCCTCTCGCACGACGTTTTCTCCAGGTAACCTCGACGACAACCTTCCGATTCCTCTCCTCGGCTCTTCTCGAGTCTCAAATTTTTCGTTCGGTCTTTGTTTTCAGGATGCTTGTCAGTGAGCAATGGCTACAAGAACCCGCCCCGTTTCACCGTCGTGTGTGAGGCCGCTCCGATGGAGAGGGTGGACTCCGCCGCCAAGAGGGTTCGTCAGGTCGAGAAGACGCTTGGTTTACAAGAAAGCTCGTAAATTTGAGATTAAGACGTGGATGAACAAGGTATTGGTGTTTGTTTTAGTTAATTTGATTATTGTGTGAGGCATTCCGTAACGTGAGCTATCGACAAAGATGGCAAAATGGGTCTAGAACTCATATTTAACCCATATTTAATGATGATGGGTTATAAATGAGTTGCTTCAACTTTTAAAAACAAGCTTAAGTGGGTCATAAATGGGTTACTTAAAAACTTGATAGGTCCTAAATGGATTTCAAATGGGTCATAAATGGGTTAGATAAGCTAACTATCTTAAGTAGTCATAAATAGGTTTTCTAGATATTTAAAAACAATTCAATTTTTTTAATAATTTTTATATTTTATATTTTATATTTTCTCTTTTCTCTTTTGTGTTTTCCTTCTTCCTCCTACCACTGCTGCTTCTTCCTCCTACCTTTGCCGCGACTTGCCGACGATGGCTTGGCGAGCCTTGAGCTCTTCGAGATTGGCCGTGTCTGTGGCCGGTTAACGGGCTACCAATCGTCGCCGAGGCCCGGCGACCGGCAATGGTGAAGGACGGAGGAAAAAGGTCAAAAGAAAAGAGAGAAGAGAGAAGAAAAAAAGGAGAAAATTTAAAAAAAATCAAAATTTTAAAATTAATGTTTTAGGAATGCAGTTTTTTCAAAAATTTATAAGAAACAAAATTTTCTAGATTGAATTAAATATGGAATTGTTTTAATAATATGGGTTGGATCGAGTATGAGTTGCTAGATTTGTATTGTATGAAAATAGGTCAAAATGGGTTAAATGTGCCAATTTGGATCGGACCATTTTCGGCCCGGCCCGACCCGATCCACCCGTTTGACGACTCTAGCTATCGGCTAATCACAGGTCTTTGGTGAAGTCATCCAAGTGATTTTTGTTGTGTATATTGGGGGGTTGTGGTCCTACCGCTTCGGATTTTGTTGATTAGTTGTAGTTATGCGGTGGTTGGTGATGGGCAACTCTTGTGCTTGATAAAATGCCTTGCGCTTTTATTGAGAGAAGCATGTCTGTGTGTGTTTTGGGATTTTGATTTGGTGGGATGGCGAAACTCTTCTCTGAATGAAAACGTGCTCTACCATTTTCAATGATGGGTCGATGGTGAATGAAGTTTACAGGAGAAGTGTTCTGGCGGAATGAAGGACGGTGAATGATTGTGTTGTGTTATCTTCTTCTTTCATTCTCCGTCTTTTGTAACACTTCCTTTTATTTGTTTTATGTTTGTCATGCGACCTTTCTCATGTGGCGGCCGAAAGAATCTCTCATACGCTAGTCAACTAGGGTGCGCATGATAACACTTCTATTTCACAATTTCTGTTCCAGAAATCATTTTGGAACAGGTTTGAAACAGAAATCCGTTTGGTAACGCAATTTCATTTTTCTATTTCTGGAACAACCTTTTGTTCCAGAAATCATTCTGAAACAGAAATTAAAAGTTAAAATTTTCAACTTTTTGATTTCTGAAACAGAAATCAGAAATTTTCTCTCTCTTCTCTCTCTTTACAACTCATTCTCCTTTCTTTCATGGCTCCCCGTTGTTGCCACTCGCCGCTTGCCCGCTCACTCCCCCACCGCTGGCCATTCGCCGCTTGCCCACCAACACCCATCACCGCTCTCACCACCCATCGCTGCCCACCGCCACCTGCTACCCGCCGGTGGCCACCAACCATCACCGGTCGCCCCCACCGCCTTCCGCCCGCCGCTAGTTGCCGCCACTTGAACGCTGGCCACCGGAAGCCGGACGCCGAAAGTTGGCGGTCGGAGAAATAGAAATTTTATGTTGTTATCAAATGAATTTCTATTTCGGGAATATAAATTTTTTGTCGTTATCAAACACATTTCTTTTCTTAAAAAATTGATTTATGAAACAGAAATAGAAAAATCAATTTCTTTTCAGAAATTGACTTTTAGAACAGAAATTTTGTCATGCGCACCCCTAGTCTATATTTTTCTATGAGAAATTTAGGTGAAGGAATGAATTTTAGCGTCACTTTGCAGATCAATTTACTCACGGATCAACTTTCTCCCAATTGAATCGGGTTCGATTAGATGAATGATTTTCTCTGGAAAAGTTCTATAATGTTGCTAGGCTTGAGACCTCAATAGTGTTCCACACTCTGGCTCGATGAATCCGGGCCAGGGCGCAAAAAGGCACGGGCATGGAGTCTGGTGTTCAGCCTCGATGGACCCGGGCCCAGCCAGTAGACCGAGTCCACAAAGGCTAGGCTTGAGACCAAACATCAAAAAATAGTGCACGACTATTTAGGAAAAAAATATTTTCCTTTCCAAACGACGGAAAATATTTTCCTTTTCATTTTCAGATTTTAGCCAAACACCAAAAAATATAGTAATTTTTTAGGAAAATGAGTTACTGGAAAACATTTTCCAGAAATATCATATTTTCTATGAAACAAACAGAACCTTTATCTGAAATTGAAAATCATTGATTTGATAATGAAGATTAAGATGAAAAATAAAAAAATTAACTGAATTTTGCGTAAGGTAAAACACTCTGGTAGATTAGCAGCCTAATGCTATAATTTCAATGAAAGCTATATGGCTTATGAGAATAGCTAAAGGTTTCGTTTGTTTCACGAAAAATGGATTATTTGAAAAATATTTTCTTAAAAATGATTGCTTATATCACTTGAAATAATTAGCCAATGAAAAAAAAAATTCATTGTTGACAATAATTTATGTCCAAATATTTTCTTAAACGATAAAATTTTTTTCATTTATTCATTTATCTGAGGGATATAAGCGATATTTTTTGGAATTTTTTTTTTCAAATCATTTATTTTCTGAGAAATAAATGGAGATAACTATTATAAATCCAAGTAATTACCGGAATTGGTACTTCTTGACCGTGGCCTCTCTGAGTTCTTTCAGCTGCTCGTGCTCTCTCGGAGATGCATTTGTTTCCAATATGTACTGCAAAATCAACACACCGCACAAAAATCCACAAAAATCCTCTCACTTAGGAGAGAGATCTCAATTTCCTTTGTCCCGGCTATATATATATATTCCTTTTTATTGTCCTTACAATGTTGAATTATTATGTAACTTCGAGATAGCTTCCGCGCGCAATCTTATATCAACTTAAAATTGGTGCATATTTGTTTGCTCCAAAAGCTATATATATTGGAGTGCAAAAATTGCTACTAAAGAATTTACCATAAACGCCCAGAATAAATCATCCAAATCCTAGAGATCCTAGAATGAACCAACGAATGGAGCAATTTCTTAGCAAGAGTTTTGTCTCATTGAAAGACAATACTCAATAATGCTTGTACGTAGTAGCAAGCATTACTATTTGGTTGAGAATATTTAGGATTTTTTGTTCAGAGACACTATCTATATTCCATTCATAAATAGCATCTGAAGAATATTTATTTTGAATTTTTTGAAATGTTTCTTCTAAAATAATATAGGGGGGAAGCTTATGAACCAACGAATGTAATCTTTGAGTGACTATACCCTTTGCAAGAACATTCAATACTTTCATGAAGCTATGAATTTCATGAGATAGTTTATTTCACTCGAAGATTTTTTGCAAGTTGGTTCCTACAGGAATCTCCTCGTCTTTAAATAATCCTTATAATACTCAAAGAGGGGGAGAGGCTTTTCAAAACCGACTTGCAAAAATCTAATACGGGGAACAATACAGGGAATAGACCAACCACAGACTTTCTTTGTCTTTAATGAGACAACTTATTTAGCTATTGAATGTTCTTGCAAGGCATTCAAGTTCCTTGTTTGGGGTTTTGTTATGAATTTGAAAATAATTTTATTATTCAAGACTTTTGTTTCAATTCCCTCTTCAGTGACATTAAAGGGTTGAATTAAAGATATGAAAGGTGTTCCTAATGTGACATTTTGTTTAATATCTTTTACTAGAAGGAAATTTTTCATCATCAATATTTACTAGTGTGTCCCTTAGAATGAACAAGAGAGAGGGGTAAAATGGTAAGGAGAAGTAAAATAAAGGCATAAAAGGGTAAAATGGTAAGAAGAAGTAAGGATACAAAATGAAGACAGAAAGTGAAGTCAGAAAATAAAATAAAGAACAAACCAACCACAGGCGGTAAAACCTACCAATTGTGGGGTATGTAAGTGAAATTACTATAATATAAATTACAGATAAGAAATAAAACAGAAAATAAAGAGCAAACTAGTCACAGACAGTAAAACCTGCCAATTGTGAGGTATGTAAGATAAATTATTGAAATGTAAATTTTAGATATGTAAAAATCATGATAAGTACTGACATTAAGAACATTGAAAGATTACAAGTGAAAGTATAAAAATTACAAGTGCAAAAATTAAAAACCTTTGTATCATCAAATCATTAACAGATCTAGAAGAAAATGTGTTATAGAATGATATGATTATGAAACTTACGAATCTCAAGCTCTAGGAAGGAGGTTGAAGCTACGAAGAGAAAGTAAAATTATTTTGGATATTGAAGGGTCTCTAGGATTCGGATGATTTAGTCCGGAAGATATGAGAGAAAGAGAACGATATATATTGGCAGAAGTTGGTAGAAGATTTTTGCAAGTCGGATCTGAAAAGCCCCTCCCCCTCTTTAAGGATTGTAAGGGTTATTTGAAGACAAGGAGATTCATGTAGCTACAGTATATTGGAAAAGCCGTTACAGTGTACAATGATATTGAAAAAGCCGCTACAATGTACAATGATGTATTAAAAAAGTAGCTATTCTTCAATTTATCATATTCAATCTTTCAGTCTTTTAGGTAGTTGCTATCAACTAAGTTGATGCCATAGCAATCGTCTTTATTATAGTTCCCATTGTGATGATATAGTGAAGAACTCTAGGATTCTTCATATTCAACAAACTTACTTCAAAACATTTCACAATATCATTATAGTGGGAACTCTAATGAAGACGATTGCTATGACATCAACTTGGCTGATAGCAACTATCTTGAAGACTAAAAGATTGAATATGGCAGATTGAAGAATAGCTGCTTTTTTAATATATTGTTGGACACTGTACACTGTAGCGGCTTTTTCAATATCACTGTATACCATAGCGGCTTTTCCAATATATTGTAGCTACAAGAATCTCCTTGTCTTTAAATAGCCTTTACAATCCTCAAAGAGGAGAGGGGCTTTTTAGATCCAACTTGCAAAAATCTTCTACCAACTTCTGCCAAAAATACAGTTCTCTTTCTCTCATATCTTCCAGACTAAATCATCCAGATCCTAGAGACCCTTCAATGTCCAAGATCATTTTACTTCCTCTTTCATGGCTTCAACCTCCTTCTTGGAGCTTGAGATCTGTAAGTTTCATATTCATATCATCCCCGTGACATCTTTTGTTCCAAATCTGCTAGTGATTTGAGGATACAAAGGTTTTTAATTTTTGCACTTGTAATCTTTCAATGTTCTTAATGTTAGTACTTATCATGATCTTTACATATCTGCAATTTACATTTCAATAATTTATCTTACATACCCCATAATCGGTAGGTTTTACTGCATGTGGCTGCTTTGCTATTTATTTTCTGTTTTATTTCATATCTGCAATTTAAGAACTTTGAAAGATTACAAGTGAAAGTTTATTAATACAGTTTATTTCAAAGCTATGCCCAAAATCAAAGGGTATCAGATCCAACTTGTAAAAATCTTTGTAATTGAGTGTTGTCCTTGAAAGTATTGAGACAGTTTTTCAATAGCGGCTTTTCAAATCCAACTTGCACATTAATATATATATTTATATATGCTTTATATCTTAAGATCGTGCACCATGAAGAAAGAACCTTCGATAGCAATCTTGAGAGGCATTGCATATGATAATTCACTCAAGCAGATATCTTAAAACAGTTAGTTCTTCTTAACGGCATTTCTTTTCCGGTGAATTTTTTCTTGAAGTCGCACCGTGCATCGTGGATAGACTTACCTAAACTTGCAAGAATGTTTGAAAGAAAAAAACTAAACATAGCAGCGATCTCACAAAATTTCACATGATATCAGAGCAGATAATCAAATAATTAAGAGTAATAAGACACGCGATGTCGAGAGAGTAACCAAAACCTTTGAGAGAGCTTCGCTTGCTAGGATCTCACCATTGTTCGAGCCTCTCATGTCTAAACACGTCTAATGAGACTCTACTCCACAATGATGAAGATTCTAACTTCTAAATATGAATCGGAAACACTCGCATCCACCGGTCAAAGCCTTGTGAGTAGTTGTTCTCACGTGCATCGGCCGGTCAAAGTTGGTGTCGTTTTGCAGTGATGATAGAACCTCCGAAGGCATAGAAAATATTACGTGCCCAAGTTGTGCTAAGTCATCCATACACGAGTCCACTAGAAGGGGAATATTTTTGTAGAACTAGAAGACGCCTATATGCTTGGAGGGGCCAGTGTGCAAATGGTGAAAAATCAATTCACAAAAGCAGCTTCTGCCTCAGACATAGTAGAGCACACGACTTGTGCTTCTCCAATCCTAGATAAAGAAGACCCAAACTTTTTTTGAATTTGATTTGAATTCAAATTGATGTTCAATAAGTACTTTCAAGCTTTGGAATTCGGAAAAGAAAATCTAGAGAATATCTTATCAATTTTTCCATTTTTTTGTGAAAGCATATTAGAAGCAAAATGCCCTATTTCTAGAATACTTCTGCTTCGCCCATAGGCTGCACACTAATCACGCCGAAAGTAGGTTACTGGCCAAAGAGGCTGATCCAACGGCTCCTTTGACTCTTGGAAAAAGGGCAAAAAAAAAAAAGTTTCCAAGTTTGGACACCTACTTAAAAAGAACAAGGTGGTTGTGGTAAGGTGGCAGAAATTCAAAACTTCTATTCTCTTTTTTTATTATACTCTGTAGCTTTTACTTGTGTAAAACTGTTTATTCTCCCAATAAAATTTTTAAGATTACTAGTAGATTCCAATTGGGAGACTAGACGTAGACCAAGTAGAAGGCCAAACCACTATATATTTGTCTTGCAATATCTTCTATTTTTTAACTCCTTTATTATCTGCTTGATAAATGCCACGGCATTCGTAAACTTTGTTCATTTTACAAAAGCATTTTCTACATGACTATCACAAAAATAAATAAATAAATCTAAAAACAACCAATTCTTTCCCCTCTTCATTGTTGTGTTTGCCATTTCAAACTCGTGGTCCTCTCTGCGAGTCGGCCAAAACCCGCTTGCCCTCGTTGAGGGCCATCGCACAATGGTGGCGGCAATAGCACTAATTATTACTTTATTCTTGTTATGCTTTGATTCCATCGGCCAGTCATCCGCCAAACATTCTCTTCCCCACTACCACGTGATCAAATTAAATATTATTTGTTTCTAATAATACTTTGATATACAGTAATGGCGAGCTCAATGAATGCATTCCTTATTTTTATATGCCAATATTCACACGCTCATAATAATTTTTTCTTACCCTGTCCCAGACAATACGCTCTAGTTATTTCACATCTAGATAATCCTGAAATCCGAACGAAAATCAAGATATAACATTTTAAGGACTTGCTAAGGTCTAATTATTTTTTTCTAGTGATGTTATGATTCTATCGGCCGGTCATCCGCCAAACATTCTCTTCCCCACTACCATGTGATCAAATCAAATCAAATCAAATCAAATATTACTTTTTTGAGACAGAAGATCAGCTGAGATGATTTTGCCTCTGAAACAATGATCATCGTGACTTACAGAATGACAAATGGGTGTCTCGAGTCTAGACGAGGGCAAGAAGGCGCTGACTGATGGCGGGCCCAGGCTTGTTGGCCTCAGCTAACAAGTGCCACCCCCTGCAATCTCTCCCTAACGATTCTTTTTTCTTTTTAATCTTTAACCTTTTTATCACCTATGAAAGAAAAAGGGGGAAAATTAGTTCAAAAAAAGCAAAGGTTAGGAGGATTTTCCGTCCATTAAAAAATTCACGGAGCTAATGGAATCTCCTCTTTTAGGCACGAGTTCTAGGACTTAAAATGAATGGATTCAACATAAATCGTATTCAAAATATGTCTAATTTCCTTTTCCTTGATCACTTCTTCCACGAATAGTTGTTACGAGTCGGGATGAGTGGAGACATTGTTTGATAGGAGATGAAGAAGAAAGTCTATGTCTTAGTCTGTTTGTGCCCTCTGTTCTTTAATGGGGAGAAGTGTAATTATAGAGAAGCCATGTTAGTCGGATTGTAATTTCGGCCAAACATCTTCGGAGATTCTATCGTCACTCATGACTGATTCTATAATTACTCGTTGCTCATTGTTGCATTTTTATGTATAGTCATGCTCAATCAACCTCAAAACTCCATGTTTCATTTTGATTAGGAAAAGGGTAGGAAAGGCAATTAGCGCCCGCGACTCCCCCTAAGTGTTATTGTAGGAATTTCACACCCGTGACTGAATATTCGATTTGAGCAATAATCATTGTCCATTTTGAATAAGCCAGCTATTACTACCCCACCACGGTATTAATGGAAGTAGAGGCGGAGTTATCTTATGTTGTGGCGCGGTCAAACCTACATCATGGACAAACCAAAACTTCTTCGAGCTCTCGTTTGAATACTTAACCGGAGTATGGAAAGTGGAGTTGAACTCATAAGGTTTCAATTCAAGGCTTATTTAGTCTGCCATTTCAGACCACCCGAGTTATCGAATAAGTTATTACATAGTCTATAGACAAAGCAGATCAAACCCATTTCAACCGTTGAAATGGGGAACCATTTGGGTGAAGGAGTACCCACCATTACTTATTCTCGCGAGATGTCTCTAGGGACCATTTGAACAATGGATATAGGAGTTGACCATTTAAATTAAGGGTGAGCGGTTCCAGGTTCCGTACAGATTTAACTTAGAATCTGAAATCCACCAATCGAAATAAGTTTTTCATTTTTTGGAACCTGGAACCTATCCTATATATCCTAGAACTTGGAATCTACCCTATCATAGGTTTTAGGGTCGAAATCTGGAACCTACAGGTTTCAGGGTCTACCCTAGTTCCGCATACATTTTTACTTAAACGATTGTAGTGAATCATTATCTTTAATGGCCACCACTTGCCACTACAATTCATTGACCACAACTGATATGTAGACACATGAAAGTAAAAGTTTCAATTATAAATATCATCAGAAATGGAAGCTTAAACTAGTAATTCTAAATTATATACCCATCATCGGATGCCATGGATACTATAAGATTGCGTAAAGACATAACCAAGAAAAAAAAACCTTGTCACAAGTTCCAGGTTCCACCAATCTAAAACTTGAAACCTATCAATTGACATAGGTTTCCCAATTTTTGGAACCTATAACATATCCTGCATACCTTGAAACTTGAAACCAATAGATTCCCATTGGATAGGTTCTCAAGTTTCAGGTTCTACCCTGGAACCATGCTCACCCCTAATTTGAATGTCTTAAAAGAGAAAAAAAAATACTCGTGAGAAAAGCATGTATCATTTTATAGATGGTTAGTTTCATAACATATATATTAAAAAACATCGTGGAAGGAAATAGAGAATAAAGAAGAGTTAATACGTGATCAAGCACATTAAGAAAAAGTTTTGATACCTTAATGCAATTATTACAGACCAAGTGTTTGGTTATAAACTGTGTCTACGTGTTTGTTTACATTTTCTTAAGCAATTTCTTTTTACTTTTTTATATCAAAATTTATAATATAATACAAAATATAAAAATAAGCCAATATGCGTGGCGCAAAATTCACGGTTATTTTGATTTTTTTCAGTGCGTTGACTATAATATCCTCAATACATTGACTAAGATTTTTGGGAAAAAAAAGTGGGGGCCCACTATACTTTGCCAATTGCCACTTCCTTTTACCTCTCCCTCTCACTCGACAATGGGACTCTACTACGGGTGTCGGGCTTGTCCGATTCATGTCTGGCTAGACCCGGAATTATTTTTCAATTCTTTTAATCAAACAAAGTATTAAACACTTGTAATATTTCTTCTTCTTTTTTTCAAGTAGGGTAAAAAACTATGAAAATTAGAAGTTTCAGGTTGGGCCGGGCCATTTCAATCTTCGTGACCCAAAAGCTGGGCATGGCCCAAAATGTAAAATAGATATTTCATTTTGCCTCCATAGAGAATGAGACATCTCTTGAGTCTAGCGGGAGGAATCGAAGTTTAGCATCCTGCTATCTGCTGCCGGGAAAATTTTGCAACATTCTCTAGTTGAGTTGAGTTGCTTAATGAATTCAGTTGCTTCTGTTAACAACTATAGAATCCGTCTTTAGGTAGCTTCACACTCGCACAAGTTAAGCCTTAGTGCTGCACTAGCCGGGATAAATCGGCTAGGTTCATTCTTGATTTGTCGAATAATGCCGAGAGTAACGCTGAAGTATGTCGGCACAAAATTTCGTCCTCGTGATTGGGGGATTATTTTGTTCTGCTAGACTAATAGAACCCGTCTAATTATGCATCAGGCAAAGGGTTTGGACCTTCATGCGCTCTATATATCTCATATCTAGGTGAACCAGGCTCACAAGCAGAGGGTGCCGCACCTACAGGGCACATGGAAGAATCGACCATATATTATCAGATGTTGCGCCGTTATCGTTGTCGTCGTCATTCGTACGATTGCTAATGTTGTCTTGTTTCATTTTTGACAGTGTATATGTCATCTCTTTGCCGCATCTGAGTTGATTTTGTCAGAAAAGGAAGAACCCGTGACCGTGAGGAAAGAGGTGGAGTCTGTCGTTCAATCTTGTACCATGTGAACGGATAAGTTGCCTTGTCGAGTCATTTTCTTAGATGCAATGTTGGTCTTGCAGCCGGAGACTCAGTTGGCAACCAGCAAATCTAAGAAGTCGCAAGCTTGAGGCGGCACGTCTTCCTCCCGGGAGACTCTTTCGAGAGACAGCCCTCGTTTTTTTCTTTTTAACCATTTGCCATGGTAGTATTCAGGAGATTTGTCGTCACCCTTTGGTACGAGAGGAACACTTTCTGGTTTCTCCCCATGAATAGTGGACTACGTAACATGTTTTTTAGTCCTCGGGGCTTTTGCTCAGTTGAATAATGGCCGGGTTCTCTCTCGATAAGGACAGTCAAGCGAGCTCTGTACGTGCTCAGGGTCCTCCAAACTAAATTATTTCCTCAATCAAAATCTGCACCAGCGTTCTCTTCACTAGTCATCAATACACGGAATGTACTTAACATCGCCTTCGAGCTCTTATGTTGTATCTTGCTGCTGGTCGAAGACAGTAGCTACGAAAATCGAAACATATGTGCTCACGCATGACCCTAGCGGTACCCAGCGTGTTTCTGAGCCTCTTGCATTCTTCATGTGGGGCGGCATAGTCGACTAGGGATGATAATGGTGATTCAAGTACCTCGGACAGGTCGTCTAGTTACAGGTTTTTTAACTGGTAGTCAAACCAGTCTTGAACCGCTTAGACTAGTGATATTTCCCCATGTCTAATTAAAATTTCCTCTCAGTCTATCTTTGTGGATGAGAAAAAGATTTGATGGACCTCACCTCGTCACCCCACGGTTGTTTTTGAAGTAGAAGTGATGACAACATAGATTAAAGGGAGCCCACAGGCCAGAAAGGGTTGGTGGGCCAAGTAAAACAAGTATCCAAGTAGGATCTTTTGTCCCACATCGACTAACAGACACAATGTGAGAGAATGTCTTGATACAAATTGGCAGGTGAGAGCGATGTAATACTCATCTTTGCGCTTGGGGCAATGACGCAGCTAGTGAGGTACTAACCGAGGCGCGTCTATTGCTGGTTGAAAACTATTTCCAAACCCCCTCTTTGGCCTGGGCTTTGCCCCGGGCCATCGAGAATTTCTGGAAGGGCTCCCTATTTGGGTAAAGCCCTACGATCCATAGTCTGAAAATTTCTCTCTCTTGATGAAAGGCCCTCTACAGGGTTTTGATTTACTTGCTTAGAATTTCGGTATATCTTCGCTTGTTTGCCATGTCTAAAAGTATGATAATTTGGATTTGGATGAACAAATGGTGGGGTTAGTCTTATAGTTTCTCAGTTGGTTTAACCTCACCAATCTACTGTCTAAGATAATACGACAAGGACGGGAAGTGGGAACATTATTAGCTCGGGCAGTCCACTCTTCCTTTGGTTATACAAATAATTGCATCACTACGGAGCGTAAGAATAAGGGAACTGGTCTCTTCGACCAAAGTAAAATCTTTCCGGCTGTCAAAGGTTTTGTGAGCACATGATCAAATTACAACTCTAAACACTTGCAGCTACAAAAACCATCCGGACACAGTCCTGTACACGCATCTCTCTAGATCTGGTGACACTTTCACATATCCAGAGACTTGAAACGATCATCGAATTGAGGCGCATCGACCATGCTTCAGACTCCTCTACGCCCTAAATTGATTCTTCTTCTTGACATTTATCTTCACAGCAGAAAGGTCAAGCAAAGAACAGCTTGGTCAAAGCCAAAACAGAAGCTTAATATCTACAGTTCTATAACCTTGCGCCAACTCACTGGCTGTTTTCATTTCTTAATGCTCTCAAGATGGGATCATTTTCGTCATCTAATAGGTTGTCGTTGTCGTCCAGCTCATCCAACTCATCCAGTATAGATTGGTTGATCGTCTTTCGGGATGGTCTTCTGTGCTTCTTGGGCTCCAATCGAGGCTCTGCTTGTTGAACCCCCATATCTCCTACCTTGTATCTGCAAAACGCGAGGACCATTAGTTTCGATAAAAAAGAAAAGACGAGGGATCCACACGTGCCTTCCTAAGAACTAGCTAATGATAGCACCCGGCCAAAAATATAAATAAAAACTTCACAGGCAGCTGATTAAACATGCATTACAAACCCAGCCACATCATGATAGATTGACGTTAGAGGAATGTCTAAGTTTCTTCTGCAGGAAAAATTGATATTCAACAGTCCCACTCGCATTTTGATACCAGATACCGATTTTACAGCACCGCATTTTCGTCAGATCGCTTGAATCCAGTACCATGGCATAATAGCTGACAAAAAATCGTTTTACTCTGCAGGACATCACCACATTCAATGCATATCTAGCAAGCATAAAGCTCACAAGAAATACCTAACATCACTCTCTTTCTTGGTCCCAAATGTCCTCAGTTGAAACTCTTCTCTGACTCTTATCTCGTCAAGCAGTTGGAAGTAATAAGGATATCTCTCCAAATGTTCTCCTTCCAGTATGCACCCTGGCTCACCAAGATGTAAGCAATTACTGAATGAGCACTTAGCTGGCTCACTCGCTTTGAGCTTCTTCCTGAACTGAAGTGAGTTACAAGACAATTATTTCAGCAAAATGAACATGAAGATGGAGAGAAGACCAGAAGAAATGTGAGGAAATGATGATATCACCTCTGGAAAAGCTTCTGCAAGAGATTGCTTGGTGACTTTTAGTAGACTTGGCTGGTTAAACCCAGGAGTATCGGCAAGATATCCTCCATCTGATAATGGAAGTAAAGAAACATTGCGTGTGGTATGTTTTCCTCTTCCGCTTCTCGAAGACACTTCCCCTACCCGCTGATCCTCATACCATTTGCTGCCTAGAATCTGTTGGGAGAACATTTAGGAGTAAAAAATGTTGAGTTAACTTTATCCCATCACATATAAACACAAGCGCAACAAGAACTAGAGAACCCACAGGCTCAAACCAATTGGTATCGGCCGCTGCATCAGAAGGATGATTGTTGCTTCTCAAAGCATTGATCAGGCTAGACTTTCCGACTCCACTTGGACCCACAATCACAGTCGTCTGGTCTCTCAAGGTAAATGCGAGGGAGTCAAGTCCCTTTTTGGACTCAACGCTACAGAAAACTGGCCTATAGCCCCAACTGCGTAACCTAGACTTCCAGGCAACCAACGTCTGCAAACTTCATTGAAGCCATTCATCAATGAAGAAAATAAAGAGAAAGCATCCAAGAAATGACATTGAATGGCGATGTGGGCTGGGGTTTCCAAGGAATACAAATAAATTTCTGGTATTTTTCAGATTTAGTGAGCAGTACTCTAGGCTAATTAAATTGTCTTAGCACAATCCTCCCTCCATGTCATCGTAACTCAAGCCTAATCCAGGAAAAGGCTCATAGATGGTGACTGAGGCAACAATAACACCATGCTGTGGTTTTTTTACTTTTGATTAGTAACACTACGTCATGACACTTATTGCTTGCCCGTGGTTTCGATAAAACTTTGGAAAGAATTCAGTCATTTAATAACCGAAGCAACAAAATCACAAACCGAAATGCCACTTATCATGCCATGAACCGAAATGGATAACCAAAACTGTCCTGCGTATATTAACAGCACTCACTTCCCTCCATCTAAACAGTAACTTGACCTTCCCTGGTGTAAAACGAAATGCCACTTATCGTGTCTTGAGGCCTCGGTCTTTATCTCTCGATCTGCATCTGATAGAATGTCACAAAGGAAATTGCCGGTTCCATGATATTCTCCTACTTCAGAGAAATCTACACCAGTCACAGGCCAGTGTAATGAACGCGAAAGCCTTGAGCCTAGACAAATTTCACATCTACACCTAAATTCTCAATCCAATCTCTACTTTACCAACAGGCGCAAGTGAAATGTACCGTGATCTAGTAGCTCATGCACAAAACATGAATTGCTCCCATAATCCTCCTCTCACTTTTCACGTACTAAGGCAGTAAAATTAAGCTTAACCACAAATAATCAATCGTTTGGTCCTTAATTCAGCTCGTAGGAAGAATGCCAACCTCTTCATCGACGAGTTCGCACTTGTTCAAAGCGAGCGTGAGAGGAATTCCCGTAGACTCAGCCTCCACAAGGAACCGAGTGAGCAAAAACGGCTCCATCTTGGGTTGCTCCATGGAGAAAAGCACGAGCAAGTGGTCCACATTGGCGACCGGCGGGTCCAGAATCTCAGTCCTCCTCCGGAACACGTTCTCGATCATGCCTCTCCGGTCCACCCAGTCGATCGACCCCACCAACACCTGGTCCCCCACCAGCACCCTCCTCTTTATCTTCTTCAGCACCGCCTTCACCACGCACAGCAACTCCACCCCGATCCCCGCGCCCTCGATCGAAGGCAAGGACTGCACTATCACGCGCATGAAGTTGGCCTGGGCCGCCGCGACCGTGCCGATCGCCTGAGAATCGGAGAGCGGAGGCTCGTCGTCGGGCAAGAGGACCGGCGAGAGCGAGGAGAACTCCCTGACGGTGCGCTGCTTGGCCCTGAGGAAGTTCTTGCTGGGGTTCTGGAGCTTCCTGGAGACGTTGCTGGGGTTCCGATGCCTGGCGGCGACGGGGAGGTGGCGGAGGTGGAGGAGGGAGGCGGCGGCGCGGTGGCGGAGGACGGAGATGGAAGCGATAGGCATGAGAGAGACGGTATATGGCTGAGCAAGAGTTCGCGTCAGTTGCGGAGGCTACTGAGACCGAGAGGGCGATGAAGATTGAAGACGGAAAGTTTGGATAAGCGTCGAACTCTCAGTTTCTCAGAAATGACGATGCGGGAGAGAAGGGGGAGGGGTGAAAGGGGCATTTCGGTCAATTTAGGTCGTTCCTGCTTTTGTCCAATCGCGTGTCCACGGGTTTCTTTGCAGGTGGCCCGTAACTGATTCTAGCAGTCTCTCCGTTTTCTAATCAAACTGAACCGGTTTAGTGTCCGGTTCTAGCTGAACCGTCCTTGGTAGAATCTGTAGATCTAATATGCCTAGTCTAAATTAAACCGAACCGCTAAATGTGATAGATCGTTAGTTGAAATTCGAAAGACCAGGACCCAATCTCATTTCGTAGTATAATTGGCTCTCCGGAGATAGCCAGCGGCTAGATCTAGACAAAAGAGGCTCTTTGAGATTCGACCGTCTATTGTGTTTATTTGTTGCTAACTGATGACAACATACGTTGGCTAGGAAAAGTGGACCTGTGATATGAGCCGGTAAAAAAAGGACTTAGCAATTAGAATGAATCTATTTAGGCAGAATGCAAATTTTAATTCATTTCAAGTGATTAGCCACTGAAAGATCAGTTCAATAGTTGTTTTTCTCTTTTGATTATGTGAGATATGGTCCATGCGATTCAGGTGATTAGCCACTGGAGGTTCATTCCTAAGTCTCACCTTAGATTTTTCTAATCCCTTGAGAAATCAAGATAATGCGATAGATTTTGTCTATTCTCACCTCGACATTTTATGGGCGTTTCGAAACATATCTTTTAGAAAGAAGGGGTGTTCTTGCCAAAGTTCGAGTCATCTACTTAACTTGGCAAAAATCTGAACTACACTTATGGGAGGAGTAACTTCCCAAAATCAAGAGAGAATTCAAATTCGGCTCCTAAGCTTTGGCCCTATTCTAACAGGACGGTGCCATGTAGCAGTGCAACAAGTTAATAGAAAGTGAGATGCATAATGCACGTAATATCATCCACATTGATGATGACAATTAGTCGAATAAAAGAGAGATATAATAGGTTGTATAAGCGTAAAACCGACGCTAATCATAAATCAAATCTCTAAAAATCCCTTGTCGTAGCGGAATTTAGTAACTATTAAATAGAGAAGTTGCAATTTACATATCGTTAATATCATGTTCTTAAAGTTGAAGAATATTATAGTCATTTAACATAAAATGGGGCTTTTGGGCACCAAAAGGGG
>BCNH02000008.1:37929986-37976210 GCA_001662345.2 Metrosideros polymorpha var. glaberrima
GGGGGGGGATGTTTGGCAACTGTTCAAAGAATTAAAATCAAGACATGCAATTTACTCAATAATAGCAGGATTTTCATAAATTATATATTCAATGTTTGCAAAAAAAAATAGAGATATTAAAAGAGATTTTTTTTTAATGAAAATTAGGTGAGCAGCCATAATTTAAATGGATGTTAGAAAAACTGAGGATTCATGCACCAGATAATTGACTTTCTAGACACTCAAGATCTCAACAAAGCGCTATCACATTATTCAATGAACTATGCTTTTAATAATAAAATTATCTTATCACATTATTAAATTGACGCCACTTTAATAAATCTTTTAATATATCATATGGCCAATCGCCACCCCCTTGAAATGATGACCTCGAACGGCGCAGTACGTGTTGCTACGTCCACCGTCCATTTCTCTCTCCCCGCAATCCTTTGTGAACGGCCCGGATTTCACCCTCAGCCACAGACATCGCTTTCGGTGTCCACTCCCACCAAATTTCTCCACCATACCAAATTAATAAGCCTATTGAAATAAGGAAAATTGCCAAAAAGAGTTCCTTCCGCAGGACACTTATACTTTGATTTGGAATTTATCTTACCGACGTAGGTAAAACTACGTTAGTCATTTTTTTCCGATTTTTAAAGTGTCTATGTAGCACGATTCTTCTCTTGATGTTGCAATAGATTTTAACTATTGATTTATGAAAATGAGATTTCTGTTGATGTTTAATATTTACTAAAGCCCCAAAATGTGTATGAGAGAAGATCTATATCACTTAAAAATGGGGAAAAATCAGATTATGACCATTAAAAATGATTGCCCCTCGATAAGGATTTGAATCTAAAACCATATAAAAATGGTAAGCTCAATTGCATGAGAAAGTATTTTTTGTATCATAATTCATTATTAATAATTGCATGCATCATTTCGGCTGTCGTGGCTGCAAAACTTTTGAGATCAGCTGAACTATGGATTGGATATTCAATTTAGAGCTTAAAGATATGGTCGGGGCATAGTTGATACTAGAATAAGAGGTGGATTAGTGTCAATAAGTTTTTTGGAAAATAATAATAACAATAATAATTCAAAGCACACCCTTGACTTTGTTTTCCTTTTTCCTTTCTAAATACATGAGATGTTCAAACCTTCGACTTTGTAGTCCTCGTAAACATTTATTAAGCCCATGTTCACATTACGGAGACAGCTCTGCCAATATGGTGGTCAATAATCACTTCAAGAGAGGTAAGAATAACGAGTGTTATAAGTTTTGTATGGAGATCGCTTGAGTGTCGTGATTTTTATTTTGTTCACTTGAGTGCCATAATTTTTTTAAAACGCTCATTTAAATGTCACATCGCCAAAAATCCGACGTGGATGCCGAAAAGTATTATTTTATTATTTTTTCCGGCGCCCACGTCGAATTTCCGGCGATGTGACACTTAAATGAACGTTTTTAAAAAATTATGACACTTAAGTGAGCCAAAAAAAGGTTATGGCACTCAAGTAATTTTCATACAAAACTTATGGCACTTCTGGTGTTCTTCCCCCCACTTCAAGATTACTCTGAGTAAAAGGCACTATAATTCTATTATGAGATCTACGATATTCTAATCAAGCGTTTAATCAGTCAATAAACATTTTGCAAAAAGACAATTCCTTGTGAATCTTCTAAAGTCTCCACATGAATGAATTAGTTTTGATTTCGACTGAGTAAGTGAACTCACTTTGATTCAAGAAATTACAGTCAATCCAATGTATCTTTGAAGATCAATAATGCGATGAATGCGAGAATAATATAAAAGTTAGTTGATTAAATATGACTTCCCAACTCAATCGTCCAGGTACGATCCGTGAGTGACTCGACATTCAGTCGGTCCTTAGCGGATCATAGGCCCCATACACCAAACATCACTCTTGTAGGATCAAACACAACCATATAACAACATTTTGCAATAATCTGATACAAATATGATTTCCTGACTCAAATATCCGGTTAAGATTCGAGAGTGGCTTAACATCTAGTCAATCCTTTTTGGTATCAATTTAGTCTTAAACATTTTAATTTAACTAATTTAATTCTAAATTTTTTTACATTGGTACCAATTCAATTCATCCGGCCAATTTAGGTTGGAAATCGCTAACGTGAATGCTGGCTATCCTACGTGGCATGGTCGGCGCTGACGTGAATAATTTTTAATATTATTTAAATAATTTTCAAATTTTTTATTAATTTTTTTTAAAAAAATCTCTTTTTTCTTTTTCTTTCCCCCATTTTTTTCTTTCTTCTTCTTTGCCTTAGCCAGTTACCATGGCCGGCGATTGGCCTAGGTGAGGGCTGGACTTTCGTGGCCTGGGCGAGGGTCATGCCCTCGTAGCCTGGGTGAGGTCTCCCTCGTGACCTTGGCGAGGGCCACCCTCGCCGGCTTTGGCGAGGGACCTCATGGCTTGGGCAAGGGCACGACCCTTGTGACCTAGGCGAGGGCGGCCCTCACCAGATTTGACTTGGGCAGCCCTCGCCAGAGCCGATGAGGGCGACCCTCGCCTGTGGCCGGCAAGGTTCGCGACACCCTCGTCGGCACCTGTGGCCAGTCACCGGCCATGGTGACCAGCTAAGGCCAAAGAAGAAGAAGAAGAAAGAAAAAAGGGGGGAAGAAAAAGAAAGAGAAAAAAGTTAATAAAAAAAATTGGAAATTATTAAAATAATATTAAAAATTGTCAACATCAGAGCCTACCGTCTTATGTGACGCGGCGGGCATCAATGTTAGCAATTTCCGATCTAAATTGGCCAAATGGACTGAATTTGTATAAATGTGAAAATGTTTAGGACTGAATTATATCAATGCAATAGATTTATGACTTTTTTGATATTTTTCCCTTTTTTAAGTATCATATGAATGTGAACAGCTCCTTCGCGACTGCAAACCAGATGACAACAACCTGTGAGAACCCAATACCGTGGGATCTAATGACGACCATACGAGGGGCGGGGGACACGAATCCCATGATGCACGACCGATGAATGAACTAGCCACACACACGGGTATCTCGTGGTGTACTGCGTTTCGTCAATCACGGCGTCAACATCGAATGACATTTGAACCAGAAACGTTCAAATCTGATGGATTGACGAACATTCAGATGGAGACAAGACGAGGTAGCGGCAAGATTTTGGAGTTGGGCGACCTAAGGGGATCTGCCACGTGTCGTGCTCCTGTTGGTTTAGTTCATCCGTGGTGCATGAGAAATAGAAGAGGATTGGGGGAAAGAAAAATTGCAGATCGCAGGCTCGTGGAATCTGGCACCACAGCTAAATTGTTTTCATTCTTTTGTTAATTTGGGGTGGAGGGAGTTGTTGCCTTGTCTAGCTTGTTAAAGAATGTTAGGTGTGCTCCATAATCATATTGTGTTGAAGTTATGAAAACATCACTAGTCAATTCACACGTGCTGATTGAATAATTAAAGGAACGAAAATTTAAGGTCTCAGATTTTATCTTTACTTGATGCAATTATTTGGGATCAAGTTAGAAAAAACTTATCATATATATAGAAGCCAACTGCTAATACCACCTTATTCCTATACTTGAAAGAGAAAGTACGTTAAAATGTTACTTTCGTTCCATAGACCCCCATGGTAACGGAGCCTGGGGATGATTCTACATATATTAAAATCTATCTTTTATCATAACAGTGCTTCTTTTGATATATCGACCATTATCTCTAGTCAAAACTCAAAAAAAATATCGTCAATGTAAGTTGCGTGCAGAAGAGAAAAACGATCGAAAAAGACATATTTTGATCGATCGATGACGCATCTCATTCCAAGTCAAGTGATGAGATCTTTACCTTACATTAAGTTGTTCAAATTAACTCTATTATCCTTATGGTTGCTCACGTTGACTCCAATGTCCCAAGATTTGACTTTTCTTAATGACGTCAATATGCTAAACTTTGTATCAGTCTCGTTCACACTAACCTAGGATCAATAGTTAGGAACGCTAAAGGCGTTAGAAAGGATCAAGAAGATTAATTGAGAAATTCAGTAGAGCATAAATCGGGTAAGCCATCACATAAAGCCTTTGGCAAATTTTGGTTTAACGAAGAATCTTATTCTCAACGGGGACGACTTATCTTTCTTAGGCTGGAAAAATCATGCCATAATTAAAAACACAAATGTTGAACTTAAAAATACGGATTAACCACAAAATAACAAAAAAAAATGCTACTTTGTAACCCATGTGTGGAGTGACTTTTGATTTCTAAATAATGTGGTTTAGTATGAATATTTGAAATCATTGAAAAAGATAAAGTATACGGACGCGTAATTTTTTTTAAGAAAATTATAATCATTAAAATCTAGAATATTTTTCTCTTTGCTTCTAACGTGCCCGAAGAAATATAAAAGCCATTTCTATTAAATTTAGGACCAACAGCAGACCGCGTGAAACGAAAAACTATTTTATGACGTGGGCGGCCGGAGTAGACACTTTCTGCACTAGTCCATTAATACGTCAAACGCGCCAATAAAAATTTCCGCCAAAATAAAGAGAAAAATATACAGAAAAGTAAAAAATGAAAAAAATGAAAGATCTGGTAATTGCCAACGATAATTAATTATTTTTCGGACAGAGAAAAGACATTATTAATTATCCGATTCCATTTTAGCCGGGAGATCTCATGTCTCTGTCTGACGTGGTCACTCTCCGTCAGTATTATCCTCTCTCTCTCTCTCATTTTCACCATTTTTCCCTTTAAAATCCTCTGAACATTCTTAGTTTTCAGCTCACGAGTTCCTCCTATCCTATCCATCTTTCCATCTTCACACGCGCGCAACTCTCTCTCTCTCTCTCTCTCGCTCGCTCGCTCGCTCAAGCAGCTGATTCGTCTCCGATTCCGCAGGTAATCTCTGTCCTGATTCGATCAGATCTCACGTTTGGACGGCTCTTTTCGCCGACGTCGGCTTCAAGTTCTCGACATTCCGTCGCCGGATTCGGGCTCTCATTTTTGTTTTTTTGGCATGTCTCTGGAGAACGGAGTGTTCACAGCGATGCGGTCGATGATTGGAGCGTTTACTGTTTCTAGTGTTTTAGATCCGGTTGCACGAAGTAGTGTTTGGTTGCTTGAACTTTAGTTGAATTCCATCTCTGTTCGAAGTGCTGATACGAGCTCAACGAGCTGGAATTTTCGTGTTCCGTTTGGAGCAAGTCCGCCTCCGTCTCGTCCTCCTCCTGATTCTAGCGCTATTTCACATTCTCGCCGGCTTGATTCGATTGTTCGGCGACACACGATGTATGTTTTTGTGCGGTTTCATGTGCACTGGACATGTTTGATCACTACACACACGCAAGATCTGGAAGTATTTAAGGTTTTCATGCTTGGATCTGTGCGGAGGAAAACTACGACCGGACGACTTGAGGAGCCAAAATAACCCGAGCATACCAATTGAAAAGCGATTCGTCGGTTAAAGTTTCGCAAATCCATGTTTAGTTCTTTCATTTCTTGGTAAATTTTTCCTTGCTCGGCTATTTTTCTTTTTTCGCGATGTTGATTGTCCGATTGCTTGTACTGCAATCTTGCTAGAGTGTTCGGACTTTCTTTAGAAATTTTACCGATGGGAATTACAGAACATAGGGCCGATGTCCATCTTGAATAACTTTTCCCCCACAAGTTTATAACAGAGAATAACTACACAGAGCCGTTAATGAAAGAGGAAATGGAGAAAAAAACTGGGAGATAGTGTAAGAATCTCTCAAATGTTAGACTTGTATGGTAGGTAGGTAGGTGGGTAAAGGGTTGGTGAAGTTGAGAATGTCATGTCACTTAATAATGCAAGGAGTTTGGCTTAAGAAAGGGGTCAGGTTGAGAAGATCTTGTAATGTTTACTTTACTTTTGGTAAGCCACTTCGTCGTAGATTTGCTTCCCTGTTTTAGGTGGTAAAATTTATTAACGTTCTTTGTATAATTGCATGACTTGAGGTCATTGATATGTCGATAAATTCTTGCCTAGACAGGGAAGAAAAATTCACTTAATTTTTTTTTTTCTTCCAATTTTTATTTTGTATCGAATCTTTTCATTCCCATTGAGTCTCTGAACTTTGTTTCCCCAGTTGGGTCACGAATCTATCGCTTCGAGATTATGATTGAGGAATTTTGAGATTGTTTAGACACCCCCTCCCCTTTGTCTTTAATTGTGCTTTTGTTGTGGAGATTCACAAATCTCTGATACCTTTGCTGTATCGTTTTTGCTGATTGAAGCATTGACATCAACTTAGGATCCTTCTGCTTGAGCAGCGTATTTGTTTATCTTAACTCGACTCTATTTGTGCTGATTTCTTAGTTCAAATTGGTTTATTGCCTATAGGCAGTCCACTCTCTCCAGGAAGATGGAAGTAAGAGGGGGCTGAAGAAGCTTTTCTATTTTATCACTTCGACTGGTATGATGTTTATGCTTGCTATTTCTTCTTGAGAACTAACTTCTAGAAATTTCTCCTAGTCAGCTGACAGCTCTGACAGTCTGCTTTTTATATAGTTAACAGGGAAATGTGTGGAGGGAGAATCAACTTTGGGAACCTGGAAAATACTCTGCTTCAATCATCAAGGACAAAATTCTCTAAAAGCAAAAGTTCTGGTATGGAATTTGAGTCGGATTGGACAAAGCACCGAAAGACCTCAGTATATGCTGCATTAGCAATCCGTTCCGCCACATCTTTCATGCCTTGGTCCTGTAAAATTCCTATAGCTGAAGGTTACCATGAATTTCTCTAAGTAGAAGCCTTCGTTTCGAGTTAGCTCGTCCTTGGGGAGGTCAATCCATCGATACGAGAACCATTCGGTCTTTTCTAAAGTGCGGCGTCATCTTGAGAAATGCCTGGTTTTGTGAGTGAGAAGAAAAGATTCATGGAACAGGTCATGTGTTTCTCCAATTCAGTCTACCAAAGCACTCCAGTTCGTTCAAAAAGTAAAGTTCCTGTAGCAACTCCGATTGCTGATGATTTTGGCAACCCCATTCTTCCTGGACTGCCTGATGATGTGGCTAAGTATTGCCTTGCACTAGTTCCTCGTTGCAACTTTCCATCCATGGGTGCTGTCTGCAAGAAGTGGAGGTCAGTGCTCCGAAGCACAGAATTCCTTACCGTGCGAAAATTAGCTGAGGTTGTTGAGGAGTGGCTGTATGTGTTAACTATGGATGCTGAAGGGAAGGAAAGCCACTGGGAAGTATTGGACTGTTTGGGACATAAGCACCGGCAACTTCCACTGATGCCTGGTCCAGTGAAAGCCGGGTTCGGGGTGGTGGTCCTTAATGGAAAGCTGCTTGTCATAGCTGGTTACTCCTTGGTAGATGGAACATGCTCTGCCTCTTCAGAAGGTTACCAGTATGATTCTTGCCTCAACAGGTATATACTCTAGTTTTTGATAAGCGAGTAAGGGTGGCAAGGGGCGGCTAGTATACTCTGATTTTTGTGTCTATTTATGCATTTATCTTGGTCAAGTTTTTGGGTATCTCATTCACCTGGAAAGTAAATGGGATTCTTCACTTTCTCTTACGATACATCAAGCTTTGCCTCCTAGACGATAGAGTTCCTGCTAGGCATTGGATTTCCATCCTGAAGCATTGCTATTCTTTGATTATGCTGTCAGATGCCCTGAAAATGGAACAGATAACTGAACATTTGAAGGTTAGAAATTCAGGTTTATGCATTATTCTGGGAATTGCACGCTTATAGACCTGGAGTTTCTCTTGATGACCTGCTAAAATCAAGTTGTTTTCTTGATCACAAATTGTTTCAAGATGCCTCCTTGTTTTCTAATTCGAACGTGACAAATACTTCTGCTGTATCGAGATACTGCGGTACCATGACTAGTCCGTATGAACACGGGTCTGCCAATCCGATTCTGTTATACGTTCTTTGCCCGTTTTATTTTCCCTTTTTGCTCTACTGTAACCTTTCAGCTTGCATGCACCAAACTATAAAAGATCACTTTGGGAGATATCTATTGCTGCATGCCTGCAATTTTTTCAACGTGGGATTTCATTGCAGTTGGAGCAAACTAGCAAGCATGAATGTGGCTCGCTATGACTTCGCTTGCGCAGAAGTCAATGGACTGGTATATGCGGTCGGAGGCTATGGAATTGAAGGTGAAAGTCTCTCCAGCGCTGAAGTATACGACCCTGATTCTGACAAGTGGACTCTTATCGAGTCTCTTAGGCGACCAAGGTGGGGATGCTTTGCATGCAGCTTTGAAGGGAAGCTCTATGTGATGGGTGGACGCTCAAGCTTCACCATTGGGAACTCGAGGTTCGTTGACATATACAATCCCGAGCGGCACACCTGGTGCGATATGAAGAATGGATGCGTCATGGTCACTGCC
Organism: Metrosideros polymorpha var. glaberrima; assembly: GCA_001662345.2. NCBI lineage: Eukaryota > Viridiplantae > Streptophyta > Magnoliopsida > Myrtales > Myrtaceae > Metrosideros > Metrosideros polymorpha. The sequence goes on from BCNH02000008.1 coordinate 37,938,351, forward strand.
CATGCGGTGCTTGGAAAGAAGCTGTTCTGTATGGAATGGAAGAATCAGAGGAAGCTTGCCATATATAATCCAGAAGATAATTCCTGGAGGATGGTGCCTGTTCCTCTTACGGGGAGCTCAAGTATCGGGTTTCGATTCGGTATAATGGAGGGGAAGCTCTTGCTATTTTCACTTGAAGAGGATCCAGAGTACCGTACATTGTTATATGATCCCAATGCCACCCCGGGCTCTGAATGGCAGACTTCTGAGATAAAGCCATCAGGATTGTGCTTGTGCAGTGTGACAATAAAAGCATGAAGCTTTTAACTACTTGAACCGAAGAGTTTCGCCAAAGTTTGGAATGTACCATCCCCGTCCCGTCCCGTACACACGGTTAACTCGCACTTTTTTAAATCAGGTCAGGGGGACCAGATTATTTCTTTGAACTGTAGCTTGTTCTTCCGATTGTCGTGCTTGGATCACATTTCTGAATGTTTTTAAGTACTGCATCTAGATATGTACTCGTTCACTATGAAGTTGTCTGGTACTTTGAACTGTCGATGCATGTGTAAACGTATGACTAGTCTATCAGGAAGTCGCAACGCCCTCATTCTGGACGCCAAATGCCAAGGACCATGTTCTAGACAACTTCAGATATGACATTTATGCACGTAAATACCAGGTACACTGACAAACACATTAGTTCACAATGTCGAAAAGATAAAAAGGGTCAATTGTTCACCGTCGTCGACTAAGTATTGCTGTACCTACCATGTGAGTGTCTTCCTTCTTCTCTTCCTTTTGCTCTGCAATACAGAGCGAAAAAAATCTAGCAGACGGTGGAATGCAAGCTGTTAATTTGTCATGCACCTCGACTCCTCAACTAGATAGCAAACAATCTCCTCATGAGAGAGAGAGAGAGAGAGAGAGATCTATTCAACTTCCCCTGATTTGGCGTTTCAGCATTCTAATATTGTTTTTGACAGCTAAACACTTCGAGCAGATCATGTATTTGAAGAGTAATGTAAAGGCGTGCTCTGATTTTTCCTCAATGAGCAGATATTTTCTCACTTACTATGCTTTTGGCGTTGTCGAAAGAGTCATTCATATGTCAATGAATTAGAGTTAAATTCATTAATGAATTAATGAATTAGAGAGTTATATTCGACCAAAAAAAATTTAGAGTTATATTGAGTCATTGACTAAGGAACTGACCTCGATAAAATTTAGAGGTATGCCAGTATAATAACTGAGAGTGTGAATGCTTATAGTTTGGTTTTTTGATCCAACTTCTTACTCCTATTGACTTCTTTGCGAGTGATAAGGTGATCCGCTATTAACCAAACTCTTGCGAAATTGCTCTTATCAGCTCAGTATTTGAGGTCATCAATTTCGACTGTCATTTTCCTAACTGCAATATATATATGCTATTGGACAGGATTGATAATGTCGAAAATGAGGGCAAAATTACCAAAACAGTCTTAAATATATTGCAATTGTGCCAATTCAATTCTAAACCTTTTGCATTTATACCAATTCAGTCCATTTAGCTGGCCGGCATTGACATAGCATGCCGACCGGCTAGCCAAAATAATAAAAAAAAAATTTGAATTAATTTTTTTTTATTTTTTTCTTCCTCCTTACTTCTTCCTTCTGGTTTGGCAGACGAGGGTTGTCGGAGCTCGCTGGCAACTAAGCGAAGGCTGCAAAGCCCACACCGGCCGTGGGCGAAGGTGGCCTCGCCCACGGCTGGCAAGGCATTGGCCGCCTTCGCCTTCGCCTGTGGCTTCGCGCCTCGTGACGTCATCTAGCAACTCCAGTCCAAACTCGGCGTTGACCTCTCTCACAAGCTCGACTTCATCCTTGACTTCATCCGCACCTAGATCCACCTCCTCTTTGAGGCCCCTCAACCCCCCCCCCCCTCTATGCCTCGCTAACCGTGGGCGAAAGCGAGGCCAGAGGCCGATGAGGGCTTTGCGACCCTCGGTCAGTGGTCAGCGAACTCCGGTGATCCTCGCCGGCCCAACCAGAAGGAAAGAGGAAGAAAAAAAAATTAATTAAAAAATTCGAAAAAATATTTAAAAATATAAATGGACTGAATTGACATAAATACAAAAGGTTTAGAATTGAATTAACACAATTACAATAGGTTTTAGACTGTTTTGATAATTTTCCCCGAAAATGAGAGTGTGGGCACTTTTTGTGTGTGGGACAAACGGAGTGAAGGCATCCACCAAATTATTGGCTTTAACGCTAACAATTACATGTTACGTCATATACTATTTGATACAACGCTATGTACAGTTATAGACCAAATTTTTTTGGTCTGAGGTAAGTAGAAGTACCCCGCCTCAACCCAGGCAATGAGACTTGCTGTTGTTGCTTCGCCCTCTTCACCCTCTCCTTCGCCTCAATCTCTATCTCCGCATTCGCCTGCAATCTCCTCAGGTGCTCCATTTCTTCCTCCATGGCCGTCTTCTCTTCCTTCTGCTGCTTCTTGTGCTCCAGCAGAGACGTGTCCGAGTCCTTAACGGAGAAAAACATGGGACCCAGTTCGGCCAACCACTGCGGCTCCACAGCGGTGGCACATTGCATGCACTCTTTCGCTGTCAGAATCAGCTTGTGGTAGACCACGTACTCGGGCATGTGTCCCATGCCATAGAGAGCGCTGCTCGGGTGCAAATGGCAGGGCATCCCAGTCCGGCAATTCACGTACTCGCCGACGCCCTTCAGTCGCGCTGCATTGTGGAAGTATGCAGAACAGGTGGTTTTCCTCACAAAATCTGTGTCGGGCAAACTCGTAGTGGGATTTTCAATGTCTTGAGCTTTTCTCCCTTGCAGCATCACTCTCCTCCGCTCTATCTTTTGGCCGAAAAATAAGGATGGCACTGAGAGCATCGAGACAATTGTCAGAACCTCATCTAGGCAACCTAACTGCTCGCCCATCAAGAGCATCTTTGCAAGAGGAGGATCCAATGGGAATTCCACCATTTTCCAACCAAGCTCCGTTAACCCTCCAACATTGTTAAGTGCGCCTAAGACCCACAATTGGTACATAGAATTGAGAACGTTATCCTGTGGAGGTGGGTCCATGAAAGCAAAATCTAGCAGGTTCTCCACTTTAAGGGACTTGAGCAATAAGAGGGACTTGAGGAATAAGACCACGTACCCAAGGTTGGTCCTCTGGATTTCCGGAACGGGACTGGGGAGCATTTCATTCAAATATGCACTCTCCGTGTAAAGTCGATAACATGTACCTGGTCCTGTTCTGCCTGCACAACCAGCATGCTGGTCTGCAGCGGCACGGCTGACTGGAAACACTTGGAGTGCATCCATACCCATTTTGGGATTGTAGACTTTCATCTTAGCGTAGCCTGTGTCGATGATGTAATATATTCCATCTACCGCCAAAGAAGTCTCTGCAATGTTGGTGGCCACGATGCACTTGTGAGCCCCGTCTTCAGCCTTTTGGAATATTTTTGCTTGCAAATCAGCCGGCAGCTGGGAGTATATGGGAAGAATCAAGAGCTTACCACTACCTTGCTTCGTGGAGGATACAAGCTGTTCCATGCGCTCCGCTAGAGCATAGCACGCTGCTTCAATTTCATCATGGTCAGTCATGAAAATGAGAATGTCGCCTGGAGGACTGCTAATATGGATGGCCATAGCCTGCTTAACTGCAGCTTCGACATAATCTTCACATGGGGTTTTACTCCACAGGATGTTAACGGGAAATGTCCTTCCATGTATGTGAAAAATAGGTACACTGTAGCCATTTAGTCCTGCATCAACAGACATTCGCATTGAATAAGCTTCTGAAAAATGTGATTATTACCTGCCAAAGAAGTTAGAAAATTTTTGCGCGTTCAGAGTTGCAGATGTTACAATGAGCTTAAAATCACGACGTCGAGCTACCACCTTTTTCAATATCCCAAAGAGAACATCAGTGCTCAGTGATCTCTCATGTGCTTCATCCATCACGACGACCCTGAAACAAGTAAAAACAGCAAAAAGTAAGGCTCTGCTTGAAGAACCTGAGTCTGCGTCGAGTATTCTTGATAGATATACAAATTCACTCCAACACAGTTTACATGATTGCGAAGTAATAGATCAGAGCTGAGAGGACTTTGTCATACCGGTAGTTTTCAAGGTCAGAATCTTTCAGTGCTTCACGGAAAAGCATTCCATCTGTCATGTACTGCAACACGAAAGTGACAAGCGAAAAAACAATTATACAGGAGGAGCATAAAGTCAAAACGAAAAAGCAGAGTATATAATTTATCGGGGAAGCAACAAATTTTAGAGATGTCCTAGACTAACAGCAACAGCATGAAAACGAATTAAAAAACAACACTACTTCAGAAAAGTCAGAATTAAAAAAATATTAGTATCCCAAAGAATTTGCTCTTGACAATAGAAAACAGTCTCGCCTTAATTACTGTGTTTGGCCCGGTCACATCCTCAAAACGAATGGCATACCCCACTTTTTCACCTAACTCAGTTTCCATCTCTTCACTCACTCTCTTTGCGACACTCATTGCTGCAACACGCCTTGGTTGGGTACAACCAACTATGCCATTCACAGTGAAGCCATCATCATGCAGATGCTATTGTGGGTAGCATATAAAAAGAAAGAGGTCATAATTAATTCACTTTGCTCATAGAAACCGAACAACAGATTTTCAGAAAAATTAATGACATCAATGATGAAGAGCGCCTGTGTTAGTTGAGTTGTTTTTCCAGAACCAGTCTCTCCCACAACGACCACCACCTGATTCTCACGGATAACCTATTTGATCAAATATTTAGACATAATGAAAGCAAGGTCACAACAAAAACCCAAAATAAGTCATGACATTGGTAAACCATAATAGAATAGGAAGAAGACCTCTAGACAAGCAAAGGAAATCTAACGATGCAAACAGAAAGCGGTAGAACATGTGATTGTTCCCACAATGCCTTTCTTTCTTGGGCAAATATGTTATAAACACAAAATATAGTGGGCTTTATCTACCAAGAATGCAACAAAAATTGCGATTTGAAAGCAATTTTTTTCGGCCGTACAGCATGCACAGTAAGCTGATGAATCTCTTCACAGAAAGAAAACTGTTAGGGATATCATTTTCTTGGACAAAGTGAACAGAGGCCCATTCCCACAATCACCACCTCACCCCCTCAAAAAACTGACATGCTAGTACAACCAAGAAAGAGAAAAGGAAATGCAACCAATATTAATTTCCTAAACAATATTCCAGCCAAATTCCATCTCTTAACTCTATCATTTAACAACCGACTAGTTAAAGGTAATGTTATCAGGACTGCATTCTCCATCAATCGACAATGTCAAAGTTAATTTAATATGATAAACATATTCCATTGCCAAAAGAAATAAAATCAAAAGCTAATCCTTATAAATTTAATACCGATTGTTTTGCAAGGAAAAAGAAGTCTTTCTTTTTTTAAGTGAAGATTAAGTAATTTAATCCAGATTTCTCTCATCTTTGCAAGAAACTTTTCAATCAAATAGAGCAGAGATTCAGATGGTTCTGCCCGCTAACTTGAAGACTGAAATATTCTCATCTTGTATTAAATGGAATCTTCTGTTTAATTTTACCGAAAGCAAAATCAATAATAAAATGTAGCAGGGTCCTTATAAACTGGCCCATAATAGCACATCCAAACTATAAGAGAGCTCACCAAAGCCATAATTGCAAGAATTATACTTCCCCGGCTTCTATTTGCCAAGAAAGCAAAGAAACTACAACTCTGGTCTGAGTAAGTTTGGGTTCTGATCCCAATATTATCCCCATGCCTCGTTACCCAATACCAGCCCTAAAAGAATACCTATGGTTAAAAACATACATAACCTAGACTCTTTCACAGTTCTACAAAATATTATGCGAGACTAACCATAATATACATCGGAAAAAATTAAGTCTAACCTGCAATAACTCATCCCGCACTGAATATATGAGGAGATACTGCCTTTGCTGCATAATAGTTTTTGACATTGCAAATTCACTCACTGCTTCACCCTTTTTCATGTGCTGTGCAAACGGTGCTTCTTCTTTAAAATCTACCTCGCCTTGTTCCCCCACTACAGCAGTATCAGCATCAATCTAGCTTTTTAAAAAGATAAGCTTTCAGGCAATGGGCATTCCAACAGCAACTTTGACGAGAGAGAGAGAGAGAGAGAGAGAGAGAGAGAGAGAGAGAGAGAGAGAGAGAACATTGTCATTCAAAGTTCCAAAACACATTACCTCCGCTTCTGATTTCTCAACACCAAGAATATCTCCAAGTTTTGAGCCAGCGAGCTCCCAAAAGCGTTGGCGCGAATTATACATACTCTGTTTTTCATGAATCTCCCTGACCAGAGCAGAACCTTTTCTTGAGATTATAGCCATATCTGACGTCGGATCATTGAGGGGCATTATAGGCTCAGCTTGTTTAGTAAACACTACTCTTCCATCCAAGAAAGGAGGTTTTGTATCTGCGATAAAATACAACAAAATCTTAACCTGAGCCAGAGCAACCAATTCTGGATCTGCGGCAAATCACATCAGCTGTGCCACTGGAAGTTTAAGCCCACACTAATCTTACCATGTACAAGAAGAATAACCTTGCATTCTTCCTCCTCATCAAATTCAGTCCGCACCTCTGTACCTCTAACAGCTCCTGATCTCAGGAGTTGTCAGTCTTCCCACTGAGTGTTATCAGCAGTAAGCTGAGATAATTTTCTGCTTTGAGCAAGGGTCATCTTAGTTCCATCCCTTCGAATCTGCAATTGAAGAAGCCAGATATCGTTAACAATGAGTATCAAGCAACAACAGGCTTGCTTTTCATCCATTTTCAAAACTTGTAACCATATCAAGACTCGAATCATGCATGAACTAAACTCAGGATAAAGAAGCTAATTGACTATCATTATCCTCAAAAGGAGCATATTACCCAATAAAGCAACACCATTTGAACAGATGATTATTGATTTAATGGCTCAAGTAATGCCGCTCTCATGAAGCAACCACTCAGCATGCTTCTCTCACATGATGCAAGCAGATTAAAGTCATAAAAGTAGACTTACTTTTCTTACACATGCATAAATCACAGAGGGGTTACGGCACAGAATGTTGGACAAAAGTAACAAGCTTAAATAAAAGAGATTAGGACAATATTGAATCAAACAAAGCATATAGTGTTTTCATGCAACTTATATCACAAAAGATGTATCCTGTCATTATGACCTGAAAAAAAACAAACAAGATAAAAAGCTTGACCCCCACCAGACAGCTTGTCAGGTTCCTTAACTCATACATCGTAAAAAGCAACATCATGATTTCAACTTTTCAAGAAGAAGAAAGAGGATGCTATCGAAGTGCACACACTCCGTATGCATTAGGAGGATCATCAAATGTAAAGTGTCATTTTATTGAAGTTAAAGTAGCCAAGCAAACAACATTGAAACAGAAGACTGTACACTGGTTAACCACAGGCTAATATTTAAGTGTACCATATTTACTGATCTTTAAATTGCCATGAGAACCACTATACAGTATCAGACTCATTACACTTTGGCACATGATCAAATAAATATTGGCAGAGTATTGAGGAGCCCCAGCCATTGTGCAATCAGACAGAGTACTTTGTGATCCATGTTAAACAAACATCCAAAGTTAAAAAAACTAAACCAGAATCCAAACAAAAAGAAAATGACAAAAAAGAAGAAGAACAAAACACTCACAAGTCTTTTTGCAAGATCCGCCTCTTTCTTTTGAAAAAAGGCCTCATCTCCAGAGAAAACTGACAAGCTATCGCCATCAAACATAGTGCTACCTTCTTCTCTGTCGTACCTGTAAGACAGAAATCGCCAACTTAAAGCTTCTTTCTAGTATTCATAATGCAACCAGCAAAGACTGCATGGAAATAAATAGAAGAGTAAAAATAAACTTCTGACACCGAAGAAGTAAAGCCCACTTGGTCAGAGACGCACCAAATGATAGCTACTTAACTTTAATACTGGGCAATGACTAGAGAGCTGTGTCCGTATAACTAATTACCATGCACGGTCTGCATCTTACTCCATCTCCAAACGCATACTCTCAGAAATTTCATACTTATGTTCATCTGCCAAGTCCATACTATCTGCTTCTCTATCCTGGAAGACAAAAAAGAATGGAACAAATTAGAATTTACTAAGCTGATGGATAGCAAGAATAGCACTTTCTAGTTTTATTAGATGCCTCACAAGAGCACTCAATAAACAAATGTTCCACAAGTTGGGAAAAGTTTAAGATTTACTCCTATAAGAGTAAACGAGAAGAAGTACCTCAGTCAATTCTGAGTTTCCAGCAGAAATATAAGTTGATGGGACCTTCCACTGTATCTAGAACTTGAAAACTTAAGCGGGTCTCCAGAAGCACATATCGGAACATGTGGGGGAGAGACCTGGTCCCAAGGAGAGGCAGCACAACCATCAAAATAGGGAGAAAATTTTAAAGCACAATTGTCTTATGAAAGGAATAATAAACCTAACGGGACATTTCAGATATTTGAAACAACATACCACTAGAATGGGGAGTATGACCACCCGTCCAGGGTGAAACTAATCTGTTATCCCCAACGAACATTGGTTATGGTGAAGACTGATGTCGCCCTCTAGAGCTAGAGTAACCATCCTGGCGTGGCGTGTCTTGCCATTGCCATCTCCCATCATCCCACTCAGATCTACCTGCAATGTTTCCAGATTTCATGAAAATTCCACAATTATGTTGGGATTATAGCTAGGGATACAATAAATTTTAGACAGCTTCAGTACACACTCAGGAGAGATTCAAACATCAAATGATCATCAAATGCAAAATCGTTGACTTCTAAGCTTTTCTTTTGGAAAAGAACCAAACAAGTCTAAATGGTAAGATCTTGAGGTATTTTGACCCTTGACAGCAAAAGCAGCTGGCCCCAAAAGAGCCTCTACATGTATATTCAATTGGCAAAACTGCCACTTTCCTCATCTCTTTTACCAGTAGGAAAAAAAGCAGACCCTGCAGAAACAAAAACATGCACCTAAGAGAACAAAAAATACCAGGTGTCCTTCTCATGCCATCATATCTACTTCATTTCTTTCCAAAGTCTGCATCGTGACTATGGTCATATTGATCCCGTACTTCTCTTCCATGAGATATGTCTTCACCATCCATACTATACGTCTGTCTTGACCGCCTGATTTCAATTCCATCATCTTTGGAATCCCACCGCTCACAGTGATGGTTGCCTTCATCAAACTGGAGACTAACCCTACTATTCTGCGAGGTGAGAGTTGAAACCATACACAAAAATTAGGTCTAAAATATCTCTACGTCTATAATAGACACATTTTTCTCCGTTTTCTGCACTCTGATTTCCACACTTCAGATGGTAGGTTTGTAAATACAATGTACTTTGAAGATATTTTGTTATATAAAACATTTAGGTCCTTATCTCTAGGAGCAGAAATGCAAGTCTGTGGAGCCCACAAATTCATCTTTGCTTTCAAGTTTACAACTGGCGGGCCCCATACACACAGCACACACACATTCTCTCAATCTCTCTCTCAAACAAGGTCTGCAACCATATGAACAAATGTCAAATGGAAAAGTTTTTGTTTTCCTAACTAAGCAGCTATCTTTTCAAGTGCAGAAAGTTTTCTTTTAAAAGAAAACAGGTGAATGTAATCTACTTGAGAACTTCAGGCCAGTTAAACAACATGTGAACTTAATCTCTATATACATCACCTCACCCTCAAGTCTTTTAGCTTAGTCTCTCTGATACCTGAGTTTATCTTGAGTGTGTACTGAAGCTGAACATAGAACTTCAGGACAGTATACCTAAGTTTATCACTAAAATGCCAGTTGAATATAGAAAGAACAATGGAAGAACCAAAAAGTAACACAAAAGAACTAAAAAAATAAAGAAAATAATTTTAACTTGGAATAATACATTTTTTTATCTAACATAAACTTGAGAAACATGATTATCATCATATTCATCATTCTCTAATGAAACTTTTTCTCCTATTAATTTTAAATTCAAGTTCACAGATCATGCGGTCACAATTATCTATGGAGTCGTCTATCTCGAATGGTACTTGCAATGTATAATATAGAATGGCAATTGAACAAATAATGATGTGAAAAGCAATTTGCATGTGAATAGATTAAGATACAGAATACAAAAGGTATATAATTCATATTTGACTCCTCAGTCCTCACAATCCGAGAGTTTTCTTCTGCAACTTGATGTTGTAACAATTGGCATTTCATGTTGCTTGAGAAAGTGGCGACTCGATGTGGAGAGTGTGGCACTTTAACAGTCAAGGTAGTCAGAAGAGAGATCTTAAGTTTTAGAAGTAGTATTGTTCTATTTTAAAAATTTCACAAAATCTAGATATGATTCAAATGTCATGTGTCTACTTTGTCAAAAGTATCATATATCTTATATTGCATTCAAGAAAGAAAGATCAACGGTAATATTTTCATAAGATTATATAAATGTAGTGTTAAGTTTTAACTCATTCCCTCAAACCAGTAATATGAAAGACCCGAATTCTGAAGCATAAAATACAGAGCACAGAATTCATAGCTAAATCTTCCACACTATGCTTTCTCCAAACTTACAAGTTTCCTATTAATGCACTCCCCTAATAAGAGGACCTTAAAAGAAAACTAACACAAAACATTTCTTAACTCTAAAGAATGCCAGGTTAACTTTCCTTAACTATTATCGTTAATGAAACGAGAGATGAAAAAATTGAAGCAAAATTTTTCTTTTGCAAAATTAAGCTATATAAAAAAACAGAGATACAAGGATGATGAAAAGAGCAGTTAAGAATAGCACAAATGATGAAGTTACATCAATCTAAACTAATAGCTAACTGTTGTTATAAACATCAACCCGAATACAAACTACAAATAGGAAGACATGACAAGTAAACTGAGGTCCTAAGAAACTTACAACCTTGCTCATAAATAGCTTACCTAAATAAGTTGTTTAAACAAATCTTTCCATGTATTACAAGCATCAATAAAACATCTAACAAAATAATGAATTTAAAAAGATTCCATTGAGGAAAAACATACTGTAACTTTAACTTCAATGAATGAAAGAGAGGCTTTTGCAATGAGGCACATTGAGAACACTTGATTAACAACACATGATTATGTATCACCCAATTCACTAATATCTTCATCAAGATATGAAACAGTAGTTTGGACTAGCAAAGGCAGTAAATCAAATAAAAGGGCATATTCGCCAAACATCAAGTTTGCAAGAAACTACTTGCTTCAGTCAATCAGGATATAGAAAAGAAAAATTAAAAACAGAACACTCACTTCTGAATGTATTGAATCACTTGAGCGGCATTTTTTTGGTGTAAAGGTCTCCCTTTTTGCACCATAGACAGCACTTTCTGCTCAAAGAAAGAATACAAAGATAAGGACACAAAACTTCTTCGAACTAGGGCAAAAAAACCTTTGAACAACTTTTACACCAAGGGTAATAGGAGCCATTTCAACTCAAATAAATGCTCATGAAAATCATTGATATGCGCAAACCTGGATTAGAGTTTTCGCTTGCAGCTGTCTCACGATACCGCCGTTTAATATTGCGAGCACCAATACCCATATCACTTTCTTCTTCATCTAATCTTGAGAACTCGGACTCCTCTTCCTCATCGATAGATGAAACAACAGAAGTAACTCTTTCTTTAGGAACCTTCAATCCATCATCAACCTTAGATCCTCCCTGCTTTTCATTGCAGGAACATCCAACCCTGTCCATACATGAAGTTGTACGGTCACTTCATAAGTAATATAGACAACAAAACTATCACCAACTGGAGGAGACAAACCACTAAGAGATAATCTTATTTTCAAAACAAACATGTAGAAATTGAAGTAGAACAAAAGAGGAGAGTGTAAAAACTGATTAGGGTTTTTCGCTCCTCACTTTTATTATTAATTAAATAACACTTAATGACCATAATAACACTCTCACACTTTAACACTCCCCCTTAAGCTGGAGCATAGATATCAAGCATGCCCAGCTTGTTACAAATATACTTAACTTTGCTACTCCCTAAAGACTTGGTGAAAATATCAGCTAGTTGTTCACCGTTCCTAACATGGCTAGTAGAAATAACTCCAGCCTGAAGCTACTCACGGACAAAGTGACAATCAACTTCAATATGCTTGGTTCGCTCAAGGAATATTGGATTTGAAGCAATATGGATAGCTGCCTAATTATCACACCACAACTCCATTGGTGCAAGATCTTTGAATCCAAGTTCAACTGATAGCTGATGCATCCAAACTAACTCACAAGTAGCTTGAGCCATAGCACTGTATTTTGATTCTACACTGGATCTAGTGACAACACTTTGCTTCTTACTCTTCCAAGATACTAGGTTTCCTCCCACAAAGGTGCGATAACCCGATGTAGACCTCCTATCTGTAGGAAACCCGGCCCAATCAGCATTCGAAAATGCTTCCACCCTTCTATGACCATGATCCCTATAGAAGAGACTACGACCTGAGCTTTCTTCAAGTATCTCAAAATTCTGACTACAGCATTGCAATGAGAGGTACGGGGGGAAGACATAAACTGACTCACAACACTCACAGGAAAGAAAATATCAAGTCTAGTGACAGTCAGATAAGTTATTTTTCCAACAAGTCTTTGATACCTTCCTGGATCATCTAATAGTCACCGTCCTCTGCCATCAATTTCAAGCTAGCTTCCATTGGTGTATCTAGTGGTTTAGCTCCTAGCATACATGTCTCTGTAAGCAAATCCAAAACGTACTTGCGTTGTGAGATATGAATACCTTTCTTCGCCTGTGCCACTTCAATATCCAAAAAATATCTAAGTCATCCCAAATCCTTTGTTTAAAACTGTTGTTGCAAATACAGTTTCATCACATAAACTAGAAGAAATATCCGACTAGCTCTGCAATACGGTAAAACATAGAATGATCTCCACTACATCTAAATGGTCTAAACTGGAGCACCACCTCAGTAAACCTCCCAAACCAAGCTCTAAGAGATTGCTTCAAACCATATAAATATTTCTTCAAACGGCAGACATGACCAAACTCCCCCTGAGCAACAAACCCAAGTGGTTGCTCCATATACACCTCTTCATGTAAATCACCATGAAAAAAAGGCATTTTTAACATGAAGCTGAAAAAGAGGCCAACAAGCAAAATCAGCTAAAAAAAGTAAAAGGCAGATAGAGGTCATCTTAGCCATTGGAGAGAAAGTATCACCATAATCGACCCCATAAACCTGTGCATAACCTTTAGCAACCAATCTGGCCTTGAGATGAGCAAGAGAACCATCAGGATTAACCCTAACAGTAAACACCCATTTACATCCAATAGCAATCTTCCCTGCCAGAAGAGGATCAAGATCCCAAGTCTAGTTTTGGTCCTGTGCCAATTGTTCTTCCTCCATAGCCGTCCTCCAATCTGGACTAGATAATGCTTTAGCAACAGTTTTAGGAATAGGATGTGTATCAATGGTGACCATACTAGCACGAAAAGAGGCAGCCAAACCAAAATATGAGACAATCTGTGCAATAGGGTGTTGGGTACAACTACAAACTCTTTTGCAATGTGCAATAGGGATATCAAGGTCAATATGTGATAGGCTTACCTCAAACTCAAAGGACGAAGAAGACAAAATAGGCAGAGGTACATCTACAGGGGGCTCCACATGCTGAATTGGTGGAGAATCCGAAGTGGATTTCACAATAACATATGTAAAGGAATCACCATCCATGGTAGGAGGCTCCATTGGTTCATCAGAATAAACAGTAGACTCAAAGAAGGAAACATCTGCAGTGGTAAAATACTTATGCAAAGAAGGAAAATAACAATGATAACCCTTCTGCGTACGAGAATATCCCACAAAAATGCATTTAAGAGACTGAGGGTTAAGTTTGGAAAGCCCTGAACAATGGTCACGAATATAGCAAACACAACTAAATATACGAGGTGGTAAATGAAAGAAAGATTCAGAAGGAAAAAGAAGAAAGTGCGGAGTTGCAACCCTAAGAACAGAGGACGGCATGAGGTTGATAAGATAACATGCAGTCATAATAGCGTCAACCCAAAAGGATTTGTCTACCTTCATTTCAAACATCAATGATTAAGCAACTTCTAACAAGTGGCAATTCTTCCTTTCGGCGAAACCATTTTGTTGTGGTATATCTAAACAGGAAGATTGATGAAGGATGCTCCGTTGGGTCATGAATTCAGAAAAAATATTAGAAAAATATTCTTTGGCATTATCACTTCAAATAATACGAACAGAAACTGTAAATTGAGTATGTACTTCGTTAACAGATGCACAAAACACAAAAAGTAACTCAGAACGACTTTTCATTAGATATAGCCAAGTGGCTCTTGAATAATCATCTACAAAAGTAACGAAATACTTGAAACCCAACTTAGAAAAATTAGGACACGGACCCCATACATCAGAATGATCTAACACAAACGGTTGGGGATCTAATACTGTGCAATTTCCCAAACTGACACGACTCACATTCAAGACTAGATAAAGAATGAAAATGGGGTTCTAACTTCTTTATACTTTCCAAGGCGGGGTGGCCCAAAGGACAATGGATCTGATGTGGGGAAGCCGCAGAACAAGCAGCACCGGTAGTATCATGAAACAAGTATAGCCCCCCTGACACATGTCCTTTAGCAATGGTCTTCTTCATCTTCAAGTCCTGAAAAACACAGGAATCAAGATATAAAGTTTTAGAATAATTATATGTTCTAGTAAGATGACTGACAGACATAAGGTTAAACAAAAAGCATGGCAGATACATGACTGAAGATAAAGATATGGAGGACGTTAGGGGAACTGCGCCTATCCCCTTTACTGTGGATAGAGAACCATAAGCTAATGTAACATTGGACATAAACTCGTGAAAGTCAGAAAAAATACCTGAAACTCCAGTCTTATGAGCAGTAGCGCCCGAATCAATGATTCAGGGGTGAGGCAGAAGAAAGACACGTTGTTGCATGACTTGTCCGAACAAAAGTAGCTATGGAAGAGGACTGTGAAACCGGTTGGAACTGTGAAACCGGTTGGGAAATCTGGAACTGATAGTACCTAGTAAATTCCTCCTCCGTCATTCTGATCACCTTTCCTCCTTCAGAGGACTGCGAAGAGGTACCAAACTCTACTGGATCGGCTACACTAGCTGCAGTCTGTTGAGGGGGGCTTCCATGAAGCTTATAACAGAATCTCTGAATGTGTCCAGGTAAACCACAGTAATGACAAGTCCGGACAAATCCGGTATTACCCCCTGTGTCACTAGAAGTATTACTAGATGAGGGTGGTTGGCCTCTACCAAAACCACGGCCACCACCACCACTTTGGCCACCACTACGACCTCGACCACCATGACGATTTCCTTGGGCTGCCAAGGCCAAGCTATCACCTGTAGAGAATGCATCCTGAGCTGGTTCATGTGAGACCCTCAAGACACAAGCAAACGTCTCAATGAGTGAAGTCATCTTATCTCCAAGTATTTGGGAACGGACTGCATCATACTCTGGTCCTAGTCCTCCCAAAAAACCCATAACAGCCAATTGCTCTCGCTGCTCTTGCATCTTCTTAACATCAGAGGTAATGGGTAGCAGAGAATTAAGCTCCTCATACTTCCGTTTAAAATCAGCAAAAAACTGGGTAAGTGGCCGACCCTTTCTATCAGCCCTATAAAATTCCTGTGATACTTCATAAATCCTTGAAAGATTATTTTGTCCAGAATAAAGGACATTCAAGTAGTCCCACAACTCCTTCACTGTATCAGTATGTGTAACCAAATCCGCAACTTGGGATTCTAAGGAGTTCAACATTTGACCAAGAATTCTGGCATCCACAGTTTCCCAATTTGTATCAGAGGCTGATCTGTTACCTGTTAGATGATTCTGTTGCTCTCTCCCAGTCAATACTAACAACACAATTTTCCTCCATTGCTGGAAATTGATGATACCTTCTAACTTCGTCTCTGTCAAACGACTAGAGGATGTAGACACAACCTCAGCCACTACACATTTATTCTCTGCCATAACCCAACGTGTACCAATATAACACGAGAATTTTCAGTACAATAATCAGATTCAGATCCCACAAACCAGAATTCAATTTGACAAACTACCACAATTTGTTTCAATCAGTCCAAATCTCCACGACACTTCAATCAGATTCATTAATTTCATCAAAACATACACCTGAACCTTAGATTACGCCCAAACATGAACCACGTCATCCAACATCAATTTCGAGGTGAACAGGGTCAGTAGCTCCATCAAGCAAGCTGCTGCATTTTTTTTTTTTAACATAGAGAACAGCAAACACATGAACAAACCCTAAAGGACCAAGGAGCTCAAATCGGCGACCACAAAGCTCAGATTAGCTCGCAAGGAGGGATGTGAGCTTGACCGGCGTCAGATCTTGGCTGGTCAACGTTTGGTTTGGAATGAATGAGACCACACAACACCGAATCTGAGCCGACGACACTCACCGGCGTCAGATCTGGACTAAACAGGGCTGGGCGACACTGGATTTGGGCTGGACAACGCTCGCCGATGTCAGATCTAAACTCACAACGACTAGGTTTATTATGGCTTTGATACCATGTAGAAATTGATATAGAACAAAAAAGGAGAGCGTAAAAACTGATAAGGGCTTTTCGCTCCTCACACTTTTATTATTAATTATATAACACTTAATGACCATAATAACCCTCTCACACTTTAACAAAACACATCATTAAAATGACATTGCCGAACTAACTCTTCAATCTAGGAGCGAGTAGCTTCCTCTGGACAATTACATCAAGAATTACATACACACCTAAGTAATCATTCAATTAGCCCACACTGCTCATAATTAGTAGCAGCTTAGTTTAATGGGGATGATCAAGCAGAGTACATTCTGTTTTTGTAAGACAAGCTCTGGTTTTACAACAAACGAAATCCTTTTCCTTTCCTTCCTAAGCACACATACTTCAAACTCAGGTCTTAGTTGCACTAAGTCACCCAAATAAATGTTCACTAAACACCTCTGAGGAGATGTCCAGCATACATGACGGAATTTTACAATGATTCACCAAGAGCAGTCATGAGTAGTACCGTCTCAGGATTATAAATTTTGCAGTATAAATACACACATAAAAAGCTTAGTTCAGTTATGACAGACCGGGAGAAATATAGTATTCAAAGATGAAGCAGTTCCTGTAAGATATCAGCTCATAACAGTGTGCAAGAGTTATTAACTCTTAAATCCACCGCAAAACTTATCTTACCTAACATCGATTTCCTATCAGAGGGTCTAAAGACTACTCTCTCTTTCCCAGGAATACATAATGCAGCAACACCACTCTTCTCCGATTCCAATGTATCCTTATCCTTCACGAAAGCATCCAAACATCACAAACTGAGCACTACCCGAATACCAATTCATCATAAGATTAACACAATTCAAGAACATAACGAAATCAATTGTGCACTCAAGCTGTTAATCATCGCATACCTCCATCTCTACTGCTCAGAACCTGCAACGGGAATGATCGCGGCTGAAACGACGCGACGAGAGAGAAGTGGAGAGGGAAATACGAAGAGAAGACACGGATACAGTACCAGGCACTGCAGATCGGAGCAACGCACGAACGCCGGCCGAGGTTGACGGCGGCGGGGGGTGGCGCATGGAGGAGAGAGCAGACGGCGATCAGGCGACCGCGATTCTGGCCCAATGCGTCAGTAGAGATCGAGCGAGAGAGAGAGAAGGAGAGAGCGCGCGCGAGATAGCCAGCGTTTGACCATAAAAAAAGTAGAAAAAAGAAAGGTCTTATCATTTGAGATTCTACTTGGATTTATGGTTAATACCACGAAAAACTTTAAATTGGTACATATATAACAAATTTATCTTAAATTAATTTTTTTTATCATGAAAAATCCTAAATTGATACTTCTATGATAAATTTAACCCAGAGTAGTACATCTGTGACAAATTTGTCATCTGTTAGTTCCGTTAAATTGGATTAATACCACAAAGAATCTTAAACTGACACACTTGTGACAAATGGAGGGTAAAATACCAAACTGTACACCTCATCACTGTCACGTATTATCAAACTTAGCAATTTGACAATAAAATTTCTGGAAAATTTATTACAAATGTACTAGTTTGGGGCAAATTTGTCACAGATGTACAAGTTTGGAGTTTTTCGTGATCAAAAAATTAGTTTGGAGTAAATTTGTTATGTGTACCAGTTTGGGATTTTTTATAGTATTAACTCTTGGATTTATGATACATTGATTTTTTTTAAAAGTCACAAAAAACCCTAAACTATGCACACTGTAACATATTTACAACAAACTTTTTTTGTGACACTAAAAATCTTAAACTTGTATAGTGTGACACATTTACATCAAAAATTTTCTTGTGACACCAAAAATTTCAAATTTATATCCGTATAACATATATACCCAAAAAATTAGTGTCACAAAAAAAAGTTTGCGATAAATGTATCATGCGAATATAAATTTGTTGTTTTTGGTGTCGCAAAAAAATTTAAGATAAATGTGTCATACGAGAAGTTTGGGATTTTTGTGTCATAAAATATAATTTATGGTAAATATGTCACAATGGGTAAAGTTTGAAATTTTTTATGACTTTTTCCCAAATGAATATTAGGAGGATGGGAAGGCTCGTCGAATGCAATTTCGAGGCAATTACTGATGAGAAGAGGTGAAATACGAAAGAGATTGAGCGAGGGAGAGACAAAGGACTTTGACAACAAGAACTTCACAAAATACAAATACTGTTTGATGACATGCTTTAGCTTGCACTTCCTTTCGACTAACACCAACTCAGTGAACTCCAAGGACACTATCTCCTTCAGCAACCCCCCTTTCGCTGCCATTGACCAGCCCGAAGGATTCTTCGGCAGCAGCTCCGCTCATCATCCGGCTTCGGCACAGCGAGACGCCTCTGACATGATCTTCCGCGTGACATAAAAGTACTTCCCAACTCCCTATGTTTGCAGAAGATGAAAGTCGCATGCTGAACATCTTGTTGAAGCTTAACGTATATCACCAAATAAGATCTGCATTTTGTGAAGTTCTCGTCGTCAAAGTCCACTTTGTCTAAATGCGAAGGCATTCTCTCAAAACTCTCCCAAACAAACCCTAAAACGTGTCTGGCCAATTTCTGATTCTTTCCCGTTGGGGTTGTGGAAGGGCCAATTGCCACTATCCAGTATTTAGGAGGACATTTGAGGCATTCAGCTGCACATTGTTGCCCATCAATGCACTGAAAATACTTTGAATCGAGGTATTTCACCAATTTTTTCCGTAAAAAAAATCAGTCAAAAAGAATTTAAGAATCAAATGCATACTATTATTTCAATAAGAAGGTAGTGAATTGGATTTACCTCGAGTACAAACTACCGTCGTTAAATTGCAGAAATATTTCTCATCATCAGTTGAGACAGCATTGCATCATCTATCATCAGTAAAAGGCTGCATACAAAAGACAAGTCCAAATTCGAGAATCGAAACTCATTCCGCATCTGCTTTTTCCTGCTCGTCCTACCATCCCAGTGTAGGTCAGTAGATGTGTCAACCATATTTACCAAATTATCAGCTTCTCCACCAACAATCAAATGTTACATTAAATACTATTTGATACAGCGCTATGTACAGTTATAGACCAAATTTCTTTGGTCTGAGGTAAGTAGAAGTACCCTGCTTCAACCCAGGCAATGAGACTAGCTGTTGTTGCTTTGCCCTCTTCTCCCTCTCCTTCGCCTTATTTTCTATCTCCGCATTAGCCTGCGATCTCCTCAGGTTCTCCATTTCTTCCTCCATGGCCGTCTTCTCTTCCTTCTGCTTCTTCTTGTGCTCCAGCAGAGATGTATCCGAGTCCTTAACGGAGAAAAACATGGGACCCAGTTCGGCCAACCACTGCGGCTCCACAGCGGTGGCGCATTGCATGTACTCTTTCGCTGTTAGAATCAGCTCGTGGTAGACCACATACTCGGGCGTGTGTCCCATGCCATAGAGAGCGCTGCTCGGGTGCAAATGGCAGGGCATCCCGGTCCGGCAATTCATGTACTCGCCGACACCCTTCAGTCGCGCTGCATTGTGGAAGTACGCAGAACAGATGGCTTTCCTCACGACATCTGTGTCAGGCCAACTCGAAGTTAGTGGGATTTTCAATGTCTTGAGAATATCCAGCAGTTGAGATCTCACTTCTCGAGCCTTCCGCAAGCCCTTGACATGCAAAAAGTGATCATTACACCAATCCCCTCTGTACTGTTTACCTTTCCACTGCTGATAGACATTGTACAGCGTTAAATGGTCAGATTCTGGAACGAAAAACTTCTCCCTTGCAGCATCACTCTCCTCCGCTCTATCTTTTGGCCGGAAAAATACAGATGGCACTGAGAGCATTGAGACAATTGTCAAAACCTCATCTAGGCAACCTAACTGCTCGCCCATCAAGAGCATCTTTGCAAGAGGAGGATCCAATGGGAATTCCACCATTTTCCAACCCAGCTCCGTTAACCCTCCAACATTGTTAAGTGCACCCAAGACCCACAATTGGTACATTGAATTGAGAATGTTATCCTGCGGAGGTGGGTCCATGAAATCAAAATCTAGCAGGTTCTCAACTTTAAGGGACTTGAGCAATAAGACCACGTTCCCAAGGTTGGTCCTCTGGATTTCCGGCACGGGACTCGGGAGCATTTCATTCAAATATGCACTCTCCGTGTAAAGTCGATAACATGTACCCGGTCCTGTTCTGCCTGCACGACCAGCACGCTGGTCTGCAGCAGCGCGGCTGACTGGGAACACTTGGAGTGCATCCATACCCATTTTGGGATTGTAGACTTTCATCTTACCATAGCCTGTGTCTATGACGAAATATATTCCATCTACCGTCAAAGAAGTCTCTGCAATGTTGGTGGCCACAATGCACTTGCGAGCCCCGTCTTCAGCCTTTTGGAATATCTTTGCTTGCAAATCAGCTGGCAGCTGAGAGTATATGGGAAGAATCAAGAGCTTACCAACACCTTGCTTCGTGGTGGATACAAGCTGTTCCATGCGCTCCGCGAGAGCATAGCACGCTGCTTCAATTTCATCTTGGCCAGTCATGAAGATGAGGATGTCGCCTGGAGGACTGGTAATATGGATGGCCATAGCCTGCTTCACTGCAGCTTCGACATAATCTTCACATGGGGTTTTACTCCACAAGATGTTGACTGGAAATGTCCTTCCAGGTATGTGAAAAATTGGTACACTGTAACCAATAGAAGTTAAAGTTTAGTCCGGCATCAACAGACATTCGGATTGGATAAGCTTCTGACAAATGTGATTAATACCTGCCAAAGAAGTTCGAAAACTTTTGTGCATTCAGAGTAGCAGATGTTACGATGAGCTTAAAATCACGACGGCGAGCTACCACCTTCTTTAATATCCCAAAGAGAACATCAGTGCTCAATGATCTCTCATGTGCTTCATCCATCACGACAACCCTGAAAAAAGTAAAACAGCAAAAAGTCAGGCTCTGCTTGAGGAACCTTTATCAAAGTCTGCAAAAATTATTTTCAATGCATGTACAAATCCATTCCAACTCAATTTACATAAAAGAGAAGTAATAGATCAGAGCAGAGAAGACTTTGTCATACCGGTACTTGTCAAGGTCAGAATCTTTCAGTGTTTCACGCAGAAGCACTCCATCCGTCATGTACTGCAAAATGCAAGCGACAAACAAAAAGCAATGACATATGATAGAGTGTAAAATCAAAACGAAAAAGCAGGGATTCAAATTTATCGGGGAACCAACAAATTTTAGAGATGCCCTAGACTAACAGCAACAGCATGAAAAAGAATTCAAAAACAACACAGAAAAGTCAGAATTAACCAAAAAAAAAAATAGTATCCTAAAGAATTTGCTCTTAACAATCAAAAACAGTCTCACCTTAATTACTGTGTTTGGCCCAGTCACATCCTCAAAACGAATGGCATACCCCACTTTTTGGCCCAACTCAGTTTCCATCTCTTCACTCACTCTCTTTGCCACACTCATCGCCGCAACACGCCTTGGTTGGGTACAACCAACGATGCCGTTCACAGTGTAGCCATCTTCATGCAGATACTGCCACAGCACATAACAAGAAAGAGGTCATAATAGGTTCGAATTGCCCATGAAAACCTAACAACAGATTTTCAAAACAATTAATGACATCGATCACGAAGAGAACCTGTGTTAGTTGAGTTGTTTTCCCTGAACCAGTCTCTCCCACAACGACCGCCACCTGATTCTCACGGATAACCTATTGTATCAAATATTTAGACACAATAAAAGCCAGGTTACAACAAACACCCAAAAAGAGTCATGACATTCGTAACCAATAATAGAATAAGAAGAAGGCCTCTAGACAAATGTATGAATTCTAACGATGCATACATAAAGCAGTAGAACATGTGACTGTTCCCACATTGTCTTTCTTGGGTAAAACTTGTTCCCCACACTTTTTAAGGACAAAAAATGGTGGGCTTTATCTAGCAAGAATGCAACAACTGCGATTTGCAAGCAATATTTTTTGGCCATACGACATGCACAGCTCGCTGATGATATTCTTCACAGAAAGAAAACTGTTAGTGATACCATTTTCTTTAATGGAAAAAGTGAACAGATTATCAGGCAGAGATTCAGATGGTTTTGACAGCTTACTTCAAGCAGAGATTCAGGTGGTTTTGACAGCTTACCTGAAGAGTGAAGTTTTCTCATCTCATGCTCTTCTTATTCTCATAATATAGTTATCTAATTATGGGTTGCCCTATTATTGAATTAAACAGAATCTTCTGTTAGATTCTATTGTAGACTAAATCAATAACAGAAAAGGAGCACTGTCCTCATAAACTGGCCCATAAGAGAGCCCAACAAAGCCATAATTGCAAAATTTGTACTTCCCCAGCCTCAACTTATTCAAGTAAGCAAAGAAACTACAACTCTGGTCAGAGTAAGTTTGGGTCCCGAGTTCAATACTAACCCCATGCCTCATTACCCAATACTAGCCCTAAAAGAATACCTAATTAAAAAAGATATAACCTATACTTTGACAGCACGAGATATTATCTGAAACTGACCACAACTACATTGAACCTATTATATATTCGAAAATTAAAAGTCCAACCTGCAATAACTCATCCCGCACTGAGTAAATGGGAAGATACTGCCGTTGCTGTGCCATAGTTTTTGACTTTGCAAAGTCACTCACTGCTTCACCCTTTTTCATGTGCTGTGCAAATTTTGCCTCTTCTTTAAAATCTACCTCGCCATCTTCCCCCACAACAGCAGTATCCGCATCAATCTAGATTACAAGGAAAAAAAAGGTTTCAGGAATGGACATTGCTTCAGCAACTTCTAAAAAGAAAGAGAACATCTTCATTCAAAGTCACAAAGCACATTACCTCCGCTTCTGACTTCTCAACACCAAGAATATCTCCAAGTTTTGAGCCAGCGAGCTCCCAAAAGCGTTGGCGAGATTTATTCATACTCTGTTTTTCATGGATCTCCCTGACCAGAGCAGAACCTTTTCGTGAGATTATAGCCATATCTGACGTTGGATCTTTGAGCGGCATTATAGGCTCAGCTTGTTTAGTAAAAACTACTCTTCCATCCAAAAAAGGAGGTTTTGTATCTGTGACAAAATGCAACAAAGTCTTAGCCTAAGCCAGAGCAAGCAATTATGGATATGCGGCAATTCACATAGCCTGTGCCACTAAGCCCACACTGAAGCTTACCATGTACGAGAAGAATAACCTTGCATTCTTCCTCCTCATCAAATTCAGTCTGCACCTCTGTACCTCTAACAGCTCCTGATCTCAGGAGTTGTCGGTCTTCCCACTGAGCGTTATCAGAAGTAAGCTGTGACAATTTTCTGCTCTGAGCAAGAGTCATCTTAGTACCATCCCTTCGAACCTGCAATTGAAGAAGCCAGATATCCTTAACAATGAGTATTAAGTAACACCAGGCTTGGATTTTATCCATTTTCAAAACATGCAACCATATCAAGACTCAGATTGTGCATGAACTAAACTCAGGATACCGAAGTCAATTTACTATCATTATCGTCAAAAGGAGCTTACTACCCAATCAAGCAACACCATTTGAAGGAACCAGTCAGCATGCTTTTCTCACATGATGCACGGTGATGACAGGCATACAGGCTGATTGCACACATGATTTTCGAAAAATGTAGACACAAGCTTAAATCAAAGAGATTTTGGATAATATGAAATTCAACCAAGCATATAATATTTTCATGCAAACTCATGTCACAATAGATGAATCATGCCACTATGACCCCAAAAGAGCATATAAAAAGCTTGACCACCACCGGACAGCGCTTGTCAGGTTCCTTAACTCATTTGACAGATGAAGAAAAGGATCGTATCATAGTGTACACACTCCGCAGGGATTAGGAGGATATCAAATGAAATGTGTCACTTTATTGAAATTAAACTAGCCAAGCAAACAAAATTGTACCAGAAGACTGTACACTGGTCCGCCACAAGCTAATCTTGAAAAGTAACATATTGACGAGAGCCTCTTTACCATGTCAGACTCTTTAGACTTTGGCACATGATCAAATAAATAGCGGCAGAGTTTTAAGGAGCCCCAGCCATTGTTAATCAGACAGACTACTTTGTGATCTATGTTAAACAAACATCCGAAGTTTAAAAAAACTGAACCAGAACCCAAAAGAACAGAAAACGAAAAGAAAGACCAAGACACTCACCAGTCTTTTTGCAAGATCCGCCTCTTTCTTTTGAAAGGAGGCCTCATCTCCAAGAAAGACTGCTGACCTATCCCCATCAAACACAGTGCTACCTTCTTCTCTGTCATACCTATATGACAGAAATTGCCAAATTAAAGCTTCTCTCTATAATTTATAATGCAACCAGTTAAGGCTGCACGGAAATAATAGAATACTAAAAATAAACTTCCCATGCCAAAGAAGTAAAGTCCACTCGGTCAGCGACGCACAAGATGATAGTTACTTAAATTTAACACTGGGCAATGAGTGGGGAGCTGTGTCCGTATAACTAATTACCATGCACGATCTGCATCATACTCCATCTCCAAACGCATACTCTCAGAAATCTCATACTTATGTTCATCTGCCGAGTCCATATTGTCTGCTTCTCTATCCTGGAAAACGAAAAAATAACGGACCATATTAATATCAACTAAGCTGAAGGATAGCAAGAATAGGCACTTTCTACTTTTATTAGATGCCTCCAAAAGCACTTAATAAACAAATGTTTCAAAAGTTAAAAGTTTAACTTTCAGATTTAATCCTATAAGAAAAAACGAGAAGTACCTCATTCGGTTCTGAATTTCCAGCAGAAAATGGAAGTCGATGGGACCTTCCACTGTACCTAGAACTTGAAGATTTAACCGAGGCTCCAGAAGCACGTATTGGAACAGGAGAGGGAGAGACGTGGTCCCAAGGAGAAGCTTCAGAACCTTCCAAATGGGGAGAAAATTAGAAGCACAATTATGAAAGGAATAATAAACATAACAGGACATGTCAAATATTTGAAACAACATACCACCAGAACGGGGAGTATGACCACCCAACCAAGGTGAAACTAATCTGGCATCAGGTGAGGCCCCGACGAACATTGGTGATGGTGAAGGTTGATGTCGCCCTCTAGAGCTAGAGTAACCATCCCGGTGTGGCGTGTCTTGCCATTCCCATCTCCCATCATCCCATTCAGTTCTACCTACAATTTCCAGATTTCATGACAATTCCATGATTATGTTAGGATATAGCTAGGCTAGGGGTAGAGTAAATCTTAGATAACTTCACTGCACACTCAGAGAGATTCAAACGTCAAATAATCATCAAATGAAAAGTTTGTTGGCTTCTAAATTTATGTTTTGGAAAATAACCACATAAGTCTAAATGGTAAGATCTCCAGATACTTGACCCTTGACAGAAAAAGCAGCTGGGCCAAAAAGAGCTTCTACAGGTATATTCGACAGGAAAAATTGCCAATTCCCTCATCTCTCTATCCAGTATAAGAAAAAAAAAGCAGAGATTGCAGAAACAAAAACATCCACATAGGAGAACAAAACATACCAGGTGTCCTCCTGCCATCATATCTACTTCGTTTCTTTCCATAATCACCCCCGTGACTATAAGGATATCGATCCCGTACTTCTCTTCCCTGATATCTGTCTTCACTATCCATACTATATGTCTGTCTTGACCGCCTCCTTTCAGTTCCATCATCTTTGGAATCCCGCCGCTCACGGCGATGGTGGCCTTCATCAAACGAGGGACTCCCCCTACTACTCTGAGAGGTGAGAATTGAAACCTTATACAAAAATGAAGTGAGCAGCATTTTAGTGAATATTCAGATTCGCAGATATGAACTCAGCATCACAAGAACGTCAGAACCAACAGAAAACGATCAACATTCAAACAATGCAGTCGGATCCCCTTGTCTCTACAGCCACTCAAGTTTGATTTATAAATAAATAAACTAAGAGTTTGTGGTGAACCAATGTGGAGAGTGTGGCACTCAAATAGTTAATGTTGCTGGAAGAGAGATCTCAAGTTTTAAAAGTAGTATCATTCTACTTTAAAAATTACTAGAATATTTAGATATAATCCAAATGTCTTGTGTCTACGTTGTCAATGGTATCAAGTGTTTCGTAATAAATAAACGTTAATATACTAAATCTTAGCAAAATGAAAAAAGAAGAACAATTGAAATATCTAAGTTTATATAGTGTCCATACCATGTGTCATCACGGACTAAGAAGTAATGAATATAAGTTTCAGCTTTCTTTCTTAACAAGAAACAACTATACCAAATAAGTAAATTTCAAACTCAAGCAATGCCCTATTAGTACATTAAAGTGTTTGGCTGAATTCTTTGTTTAGACGTCCATGATAACCACACATACCAATTCTCTTCATCATCCACGTTAATGTTTTTATGTTTTGCCTAACTAATTTGCCAAAACACTAGAATATTACATGTCTAAAGTATTTTATACGACTTAGTTCCAATGAAACTATTGCATTCACGAAATTAAGATCTTAATATTTTCATAAAATTTTATAAATTAGTATATTCCACTGTAGTTTTAAGTTTTCATTTATCATTAATTGCAAAGAGGGTGCCCATGCATAGCATGGGCCCTCAAACTAGTAATATGAAAGGGATGAGTTCTGAACTATAGAGTACAGAGAACAGATATCATAGCTACATCTTCCACACTATGGTTTCTCCCAAGTTACAAGTTTCCTAGAAACTGCCCCTACTTGAAATTCCAATTGCATTGCCGAAAGAATGTCTTTATATTAACATTAATTAAAGTTGTATCCTCCTATTAATGCACTTCCCTGATAAGAGGACCTTACAAAAGAACAAGCATAGAACATTTCCTAACTCTTAAGAAGAACAAAATGCCAGGTCAACTTTCTTTAACTAATATCATTAATGAGATGAGTTAAGAAATAAATGAAGCCAAATTTTCTTTTGTAAAATTAAACTAAATACAAAATAGAGATACAAGGATGATGAAAAGAGCAGTTAAGAATTGCATAAATGATAAAGTTAAGCAATTTAAACTAAAAGCCAACTGTTGTTGTCAGAAACATCAAGTCAAATACAAATTATAAATAGAAGCACATGACAAGTAAAGTAAAGTCTTAGAAACTTAAACCTTGCTAAACCTTAAATAAATAAGTTGTCTCAAATAAATATTCCATGTATTAGAAGCATCGTAAAAAATCTTATAAAGAAAAGAATGTCACTTGTTATTTAAAAGATTCCATTGAGGAAAAACATACCATAACTTCAATTTCAATGAATCAAAGTGAGCCTTATGTAACGAGGCACATTGAGAAAACTAGATCAACAACACATGCTTGTGTAACCTCGATTTGCTAATGCCTTCATCAAGTTATGAGAGATACGGTGTTTGGACTAGCAAAGGCAGTAGATCTAATGAATGGGCATATGCACCAATCGTCAAATTTGCAAGAAACTACTCGCATCAGCCAATCAGCATATAGCAAAGAAAAATTAGAAAGGAGAACACTCACTTCTGAACATATTGAATCACTTGAGCGACGATTTCTGGGTGTAAAGGTCTCACTTTTTGCAGCAGAGACAGTACTTTCTGCTCAAAGAAAAGAAGAAGAAGATAATCACACAAAACTTCTTCAAACTGGCGAAATAACCTTTTAACGACTTTTACGCCAACGGCACAGGAATTATTTAATTGTGTACATCCCAAAAGATAGCCTACAAAAATCGAGAGCTATTTCCAGTACCAACATTTCTAAAAAAATTTTAACAAATCTACAACCAATGGCATAAAGCTAATGAGACTATGGGCACAAACCCATTGATTTCAACTTGTTTAACCACTGGAGACTAGCTTCGATGATTGTTTGAGATCAACTTGCTTCTACAAGTGATTACCCGTAATCAATTTCACCCACCATATACACCTCAAAGATCGCTATTTCGGCTATCTGCTGCTTTTCCTTTTATTAGACAAAATAAAAGGGACTAAAGAATGCAGCAGCAAAAATATACCAGCTCATGAATGTCTTCATTCCTACATTCAGTTATTATTTTGCAAATAGGGCATCTATATCCCACTTCCAACCAGACACTGTGAAGAGGTTCAAAGATTGGAAGTCCTCTTCTCCTCGGCAGTGGGAATACCCAAAACAGCTAAAACAACGTAGTTGATGCTCAACCACATTGTAAAATATTTATTTTCAAACTTCCAAAAGATAGCCTAACATTGAATGCCTGTTACTCCATAGGGGCGAAGTCAATTCCTGTCCTGAGATTGAAAGCATATCTTTTATAAAATTTAGAGATCTAGCTGACTAACTGAAGCTCCCGTCTGTATCAAATCAATGGCCTCTCAACATATGAGGAACAATAGAAGAGGGATCATATATCAGACTGATTAATTATTTTCTAACCTAGTTGCAACTACAAATTCAACTCAAATAAATGCATATAAAAAACCATTTAGGATGTGCGAACCTGGATCAGAATTTTTGCTTGCAGTTGTCTCGCGATACCTCCGATTAGCATTGCGAGCACCATTAACCATATCACTTTCTTCTTCATCTAATCTTGAGAACTCAGATTTCTCTTCCTCGTCGATAGATGAAACAACTGAAGTAACTCTTTCTTTAGGAACCTTAAATCCATCATCAACCTTAGATCCTCCCCGCTTTGCATTTGCAAGAACATCCAACCCTATCCATACACGAAGTTGTACAGTGACTTCACAAGTAATATAGACATTAAAAACGGGTAACCATTGACAGACAGGGGACAGCAGGACAGGGCACAAAAAATGCCATAACTACAGCAAATGAAGGAGACAAACCACCAAAACATAATTTTAATTATCAAAACAAACACGAGTAAAAATGACATTGCCAAACTAACTCTTCAATCTAGGTAGCTTCCTGTGGAGAATAACATCAAGAATTACATGGACACACCTAAGCAAACATCGAATTAGCCCTTCATAATCAGTAGCAGCTTAGCTTCACATGTAATGGGGATGACCAAGCAGAGTACATTTTGTTTTTGTAAGACAAGTTCTCGCTTTGCAAGCAACAAAACCCTTTTTTTCCCTTCCTAAAAACACATACTTTAACCACAGTTCTTACTCAGTTACATCGAGTCTCCCAAACAAATGTTTACTAACTACCTCTTAGGACATGTTCCGAATACTTGACTGAATTTCAAAATGATTCACCATTAGTAGCCATGAGTAATACTGTCTCAGCAGTTTAGATTATGCAATATAATACACACATAAAAAGCGTAGTTCAGTCATGATAGACCGGGAAATGATTAGTATTCACAGTAAGATGTCAGCACATGACAGTGGGCAATAGTAATTAATTCTTCAATTCGCCACAAAACTTATCTTACCTAACAAGGATTTTCTCTCAGAGGGTCTAAAGACTACTCTCTCCTTCCCAGGAATATATAATCCGGCAGCACCACTCGTCTCCGGTTCCAGTGTAACCTTATCCTACACGAAAGCACCCCATAATCACAAACCGAGAACTACCCGAAATACCAATTAATCGTAGGATCAACACAATTCACGAACATAATGAAATCAACTTGCGCACTTGAGCCGTTAAGCATCACGTACCTCCATCTCGACTTTAAAATATATATGACCGGCGCGCCAGGTGCCTAGGGCACTCGATTGCGAAAACCGGAATCGCTCCCTGGCTCGGAACCTGAACCAGAAATGACGCGGCTGAAACGACGCGACGAGAGAGAAGCGGAGAAGGAAGTGCGAAGGGAAGACGGCTGCTCACAGATGCAACACCAGGTACTGCAGATTGGAGCAACGCGCGACGGCCGGCGGCGAAGGCGGAGAAGGAGGCGCACGGAGGAGAGAGCAGAAGGCGATCGGGCGACAGCGATTCTGGAGTAATGCGAGAGCAGAGATCGAGCTAGAGAGAGAGAGAGAGAGAGAGAGTCGGTGACGGTAGCGGGGAAAGAATTAAAAACGAAGTCCGATGGAAGAGACGGGGGGGATTTTCCGACCCGGGCTTGATGGGCTTTTTGTAGAACTGGGCCTCTCGCCAAGTGGGCTCTCACTTTTCGCGGGTTCTCTTTCCTTCTCTTATGAGATTCTAATCGTTTGCCATGGAATTATACTTGGATAAATGGTGTGTTATATCATCAATTCTTCTTTTCACAAATAACTGGGTTAAAAAGACCATTATTGAGAGGCAGAAGGAGTATTAGGTAAATAAATGGGAAGGCTTGTGGAATTGAATTTCTAGGCACTTACCGAGGAATAATTACAAAAAAAAAGGCTCTAGATTTATTATGCAGATGTCAATTCAATCTTTAATCTTTCAATTTGATCAATTTAGTCATAAACCTTTTAACTATTTGTCAATGTAGTCCTTCCGGCCAATTTTGGCAGGAAATCGTTGACGTGGACGCCGACCGTCCGATGCAGTACAGCCAATACTAACATGAATAATTTTTGCAATTTTTTCGAAGAATCTTTGTCGCAAAGAAGTTAGCATTCATCGCTTTTGAACATTTTCTAAGAGAACTTCTTGCAGATGCACCCCAAACACCAGGAAAACATTAGCTTGTGTTTCTCAACCGCACTGTTTTATGATGCTTGAAAATGATTTCACGAACAAACGGTGTCCCCAAAAGCGAAACGCAATCCACCCAATTGAGAAGAACTTTACTTGATTGAAGAAGTCAATACTCAATAGGCATAAAGATTATTATTCTAACCCACCACCAACTCATCTTGCAGTGACCATAAATCAAGCAACATCGTTATTACTGGCTCAACCAAAACTGTAACAGGGTTACAATCTATATATTAAAAAAATAATAAAGCTATCTCTCTTCTAACCCACAAAAAAAAAAAAACAAATAATAATGCATAATCTCATGCATTTTACTCCAAATTTCTGTGCTAAAGGAAAAAAATTGCCGGACTTGAGACAAATCATGGCCTTAACCTCTTCGGAGAATTAACTGGAAGAACATGAATGGCTGTAGATATGATCCTCCATATCGTAGGACCGGTGCTGGGCTTAATCCACCATCGAAGCATTCGTGGCTAATTAAGAACTCTCGACCCATCTTTACATGGCAACTGAGCTTGAAGCCGGACATATTCTTATGTACCGATCCTCTCGAGATTTTCGGAGACCGTCTTCATCCGGGGCCGGACCTCGGGGTCGCCCTCTGTGCAAGCCAGGGCCACATGAAACGCGGCTAGCACCTCCTTCTTGGCATGCACCTCTTGAAGCAACATCGGATCGACCATGTCCGATAACGGGACCTCCTCCTCGAACCCCTTCCTGACCCATCTTACAATGTCCGGCACTTCGATGGAAGTCGACGTTGTAGGAGACAGCTCCGGGGACTTCCCCGTGAGCAGCTCGAGCACGACGACCCCGAACGAGTACATATCCCACTTCTGTGTCGGCCTGCTGCCGGGGACGCGGGCCTCCGGGGCGCGGTAGTTGTTGGCCTTCTCTGGCTGGACCGACTTCAAATAAGGCAGGGCACCACCGATGAAGCCCCCAGACGACGGGTTGTTGCCAGTGATGGAGATGAGCCTGTTGAGGCCGAAATCAGAGATGTAGGGTTGGAATTCAGTGTCAAGGAGGATGTTGGATGGCTTGACGTCCCCATGCACGAATTTCCTAGGGCTGCATTCGTGGAGGTAGGCCAATCCTCGGGCTGTCCCTTTGGCGATTCGCAGCCTGGTCGACCAGGAGAGGCTCGACGAAGGCTGGCCGCTTTTGCCTGACAAATTATCAATTATATCAGCCTCAGTGGAGTTCCTAATTCAG
Source organism: Metrosideros polymorpha var. glaberrima (assembly GCA_001662345.2). Lineage (NCBI taxonomy): Eukaryota > Viridiplantae > Streptophyta > Magnoliopsida > Myrtales > Myrtaceae > Metrosideros > Metrosideros polymorpha. The sequence goes on from BCNH02000008.1 coordinate 37,970,823, forward strand.
CTAGTATGATGGATAGCAACAACAAATTGAATGCTGCACACATCAGTGCACGAATGTCATCACTAAACCGAAGAATAGAAAAAGTTTCTTAATTCGAGAGAAAGCTAGTGAGAACAAAAAATGCAGGCAGCGAATGCCAATCTGGTTAAGTACATCTCTCTGGATATAGGATCAGAAAACGCTATTCAGTCCGAACAGTGACGAGCTCAGGCAACGTTCAGTAAAAACGCGACAAACACAGGAAGTAAGACATGGGTACAAGAACAGCAATTCCAGAAAGACCAACTTCAAAGCTTTGGATGGAAGTAAAAAAAGGGGGAGAGTGCTCTGTAATTGCCCTACCATCTAACCGACCTCCACTAAGAAGAGAACGCACACAGCACTTCGAAAGGAAGAAGGTGTTGCTTCCATTCGAAGCTCAAATTCGCCTTTGCTGTTAGTGCTGCTGTTCATTTCTATGGTGCTGAACTGCCGCTCTTTAATGCGGACGAGAAGATAACCAAAAAAGGTGCACTCAACCACTCCCTTTGATAACTTAAAGCTTAAATTCAAAGCAAAAGGGTCCTCCACGATGTCCTTCAAGGGACAGAAAATGCTCCCCACTTTCCAGGACCAAGATCCAAAACCAAGCGAACCAACTATAGAATGAGAAACGATTGGATTAACTCCAATGATGGGAAAAAACTACCCTGCAGAAATTTATTTATTTTTACCGTAGAATATATTATGTGGCTCGCGTATTTTCTATATTTGATATAATTACGGGGTATGGTCATTATATAAATCCGTACGTGAACTTAGGACCATGACCCACCACGCGGGCCATGATCTTTTTGCATCATTCCCCACCGTCGTCATGTGTGTCCTGCTGCTTTGTCCTGGCGGGCGTGTACCAACTACAGTGACCCTGGTCTGTCTATAATACACTAAGCACACTCCAAAAGTAGAGACCCAGAAAAAACATGAAAAGAATTTCGGTCCGGTTCTTCCCACTTTTGTCCGGTTGCTCACCCGATGCCAACGCATTACGACCCCAATTGAATTCACGTTGGCCGGTCAACGACCGTGTGTGTAAACTAACATTTTCTCCCATAGGATAAGGGGAAATTTTTAAGAAATGGTAGTGAGGGACAGCATCGGAATGCGCGACATCCGCTCGCCGAAACGGCAGAACAGAGCGTCTGCATGTGCGTTCGAGCTCAACAGAGTCAGACAAAGATCTCACTGCGATTTCTCAGACATGATGATAACGCGATATAACCATGGATTGTGTCCTCTTTCTCGCAACTTGTTGGGAAAAAGAGAAAAGGCACAAACTCATCTCGTTAAACCATAGCCGGCTAAATTATAGTCGAACCCAACCCACTAAAAGCGGAGCCACTGGTCCCAACTCTACCGACCCTCTCAGCTCGACTCGACTCGACGCATTTACTTAATAATAGAAATGCACCGCATGGGTTGCGAAGTGATTTTATTCTAAAGTTCTGATTTTTTTAGGTTTTATTATGAAGTCCCTTTTTTTTTATTGTTCACTTTTTCAGGAACAAATTCGTAATTCCTCGAGAGAAATTTGTAAGATTAATTGCACTCTAAGAAAAATTATAGAGAAGTGGGTTTTAAGAAAAGGGAATATTTTAATTTACGCACTTTAAAGGTTTAAGGTATTTCGTTTCAATTAAAAAAAATAGAAATTTGGGAGAGGCAAAAAAAGTTGATACCTCGGAGTGCGGAGGCGAGATTGCCATTGGAGATGAAGTCGCTGATGAGGAGCTTCTCGTCGGGGGCCCAGTAGTAGGCCCTCAGCCTCACCACGTTGGGGTGCTTCACCCTCCCGATCGCCTGCACCTCCGCCACGAACTCCTTGTACCTCTGCTCGCCGCCCTCCCCAAGCCGCCGCACCGCCACCGGCACCCCGTTCCCCAGCACCACCTTGTACACGATCCCCAGCCCGCTCTTCCCCAGCACGTACGCCGACGCCCTCAGCAGCTCGTCCAGCTCGAACGTGAACCCCCGGTCTATCGCCACCAGGTCCCCTTCCCCTCCTTTGCCGCTGCCGTCGCCGTCGCCCCGCTGCGACTTCTCCGCGTCCTCCACCTCGGAGTCCTCGTGGCCGCCCGAGCCCCCGAGGCACGGGAAGATGCAAACGCGGGCGGCGCCCCGGCAGCCTCCGCCTCCTCCTCCGCCGCCGCCGCCGCCCAATTTGGTTTTCCCCGTGCAGCTGCAGGAGTTGGTGTCCTTCTTTTTCCAGTAGACGTAGACGACAACGAGGCCGAGGAGGGCGACCCCGGCCGCGTCGGCGACCGAGATTAGTATGATCAGCCCCGGGCTGAGGCCCTTCCGGGAGCCCGAGTCCGTCGCTTGCGAATTGTTCGGGCCCGACGATGGCGAACCCGGTTGGGCCGGGCTCTTGCAGGGCTTCTGGAGCGGGAACCCGCAGAGAAGGGGGTTCGCGAGGAACGCCGTCGGCCCCTGGCTGGCGAACGAGCCCGTCTGGGGGATCTCGCCGCTCAGGTTGTTGCTCTTCAAGTCGAAGCTCACCGTCACTGGCAAGTCCCCCAGGGCCTTCGGAATGTCGCCGGAGAGGTGGTTGTGCGAGAGGTTGAGGGTGCCGGAGAGGGACTTGAGCTCGCTGATTTCAGCCGGGATCGGCCCGGTGAACTCGTTGGAGGACAGGTCGAGCTGCACCAGGTTCTCCATCGCCTGCCAGATCGCCGCCGGAATTTCGTCGGAGAACCGGTTGTCGGCAAGGATCAGCCGCTGCAGCTGCTTGCAGTCCTGGAGCCCCTCCGGCAGGGCTCCGGAGAGGGAGTTGTTGGACAGGTCGAGGTTCTGGAGCCTCGGGAGGTCGCAGATCGACGGGGGGAGGGGGCCGGAGAGGTTGTTGCCGTAGAGGAAGATGCTGTGCAGCGAGGTGGCGTTGAAGAGCGGCTCGGGGATCGGACCGGACAAGTTGTTGTTGTGGAGGTTGAGGCGGCGGAGGTAGACGAGGGTGCCGAGCTCGGAGGGGATGTAGCCGCGGAGGTTCTTGCTGGCGACGGCGAGGCCGACAACGCGGGGGTCGTCGGAGGGGTTGCCGGAGACGTTGGCGCAGGAGACGCCGGTCCAGCGGCAGGGGGTGGGGTCGTCCTCGTTCCAGTCGGAGAAGGCGGAGCCGCCGGGGGGCTGGTCGACGGCGGACTTGAGGGAGAGGAGGGAGAGGCCGTCGGGGGTGAGGGAGAGGGCGAGGTCGGAGGCGAGAATGAGGACGGCGATCAAGCTCGACAAGACGCGGCTCATTGTGGTGCGTGAATTGCTGTTAGAGAGAGAGAGAGAGATAGAAAGAGAAAGAGGGAGGTTGATGCGGCGGCGGATTTGGGCGGCGGAGGGATTAGTGGTGGGCGGAGTGAAGTGAGAGTGGAGGTGGTTTTATCGTCGTTGCAGAGAAGCGAGGGAGGGAGGGAGGGAAGAAGAAGAGGGGAGTTAGTTGGGTGTTTTATGAGAAAGAGACTTGAAATGGACGAGAGCTTCATTGAAGTGGGGCCCCACGAGTCCACGCCCAGAGAGAGAGAGAAGGGAGTTGCTAAGGGTAAGTGTTGGGTGAGTAGAAGAAAAGCAACCATCTCAAAGTGCTTTGGTTCCTTTTTCTAGCTCAATCTTAAATACATATAAATTAATCTACACGTGAGATATTTCACCGATATTACTATGTGAAGCGCAAATCAAAATTCAAAAGTATATGTACATACATATATATATATTTGAATGTGAAGTGTATGAAGTTATTCATATATGCGATGTTGTGAGATGGAATACATGTCGTGCTTTCGATTCTTTCTTTTTCCCTCTCGAAAATCAAGGGAAGAAATTGCTTGAGGTGAGCATGAAGTATGAAAGTCAACTGGATCCGAAAGCTAGAACACCCGAGATCGGAGCGAAGAGTCTGTTCTTCGAATTTAAGAAAACTCAAGCACGACAAATGCTCTCAATCAAGTGGTCCGTGTGGATTTTCAGAGCATACTTCGACAATTTTTGCACAAGATGATCCACGTAGGTATCCGAACATTCTAGATCGATTCGCACAATGATACATACAGATCACTTCATAAGCAACGCATCAGATAAAACTCTGCCCATCGCATGACGGGTGTGGCTCTTCGAGAGCGCACTGAACGAGACATGTAGTTTACACATAATTTTTGTTGAGTTTAATCTCGCATTGCATTAATATATACGTATATGGTTGTAATGTGTCTTGTATAAATATAATCCTGCGCTTGGGCTTTCTAACAATATTGCCCTATTCCTAACGCTTGAACTAATCACGTCATTCTGACCCAAAAAAAACTCATCACGTCAACTCGCCCGATTCGGAAATCGCTTTTTGATGACAAAATACGTACGATTACTAATACTTCACATGCCAAGATGTTGATGTCGATTGTGTTTGTCTTGTGGTATCGTCTTTGTCTTCTTCCTGAAAATTTTGGATGGCGATTTTGTCCTCTTTGCTCCACTCCCCACGTGATGGTGTGATCGATGCAGGCTTTCGGGCTCTCTCCCGGTGTTCTTTATATAGAATTAATACGACGAAAAATTGCAAAACAATACACATGTAATTGAAAACTCTAAATCGATATACTCATGACATATTTACTCTCCGTTAACTTTCGTTAAATTTTACAGTAAAATTACTGAGCCGGATGGCACCTGGTAATAACTCAAATGACATAGCTAGTTCACATAAAAATCCATATTAGTTTAGGATAAATTTATCACATATGTACCAATTTGGTATTTTTTGCGATCCAAAAATTAGTTTAAGATAAATTTATTACACGTATATCAATTTGAGATTTTTTTAACTTATGTTGCTAAACTATAGCACATAGCTTCTGAATTTCTTTCTTTTTGTTAATTATTGGATTTTAAAAAGTAGACTTCAGGCCCTTTGGTCCTGCATACAATTATTTTCGGAAATTACGCTTTTCGCGACTTTAATTTGCGCTATTCCAATAGGAATGTGGGATACTCTAGTTGTGACCGGTATTTGGCCATATTGATTAGCTGTACGCATTTATTCCATGTTGATTAGCCAAAAAGACAGACACAAAATTGGACTTTGATCATGTCGAATTTGGTGGAGCACTCACTCTTGATGCCATCAATGGAATGGAAAACCGCATTATCGGGTATCGCCACACAAATGAGTGAACATGAGTGAATTAATTAGGCTCTAATTCCCTTTTTTAGGTATTAATCCTTTTGGCTCGTAGTAGGCTCAATCACTCCACAAGCTGGCGACATCATTTTCTACCCTCGACAACACTCAATGTCTCATGATTTTCATTCTACTCTTCTTCTTTCTCCACCTTCTCTCTGCATTCTATTCATCTTGCCAAGACTCGTAGT
>BCNH02000008.1:37976347-38006584 GCA_001662345.2 Metrosideros polymorpha var. glaberrima
GAGCAGTTGAGACTCGGGACTTTAGATGCACTGGCTGCTCTGGATTTTTCATATTTATCATAATCTTTCCAAAGAGATAATAGAAGCAACAAGTGCATGGAAGTAGGAGACTAGCACGTGCCTCCCCCCCTATATTTCATTTGTTGGGACTCTGTATGTAAATGCATGTCGGATGCTGATATATTAGTTAGATCTGGTCCCCCTAGGAACCCATTTCCTATTGTTTTCCCAATCCCCATGTCCGATAACGAATTTGTTTTTCGGGCCGAATCCGGAAAGATACTAGAAAATGACAATTTTCCAATGATGTCCGTCCAGCGTTCTTGGTCACTAACAGTGGACTAGCAGTGAATACTCACAAGAAGCGAATAACTTTCGGGAACTTTCGCAAGGATTCTTAAGCAAGAAACAATCGCTTGCTTTGCTCTGAAGAGACATACCTAACTTGGTACAAATCAAATCCACGGCTCTTTCCAACTGGGGTAAAAAGAAATCGATAAAGAACCGATCCCTAATTTATGCAGATGTCATCCCACATATCAGTGACGGCAAAGATGGGGTTCAAGCCATCAATAGCAACATTTGTCGTAAAGCAAAAGACGGAAGGTAGACGATAACCCAAAAGGCATTACGGGGTCCGAAACCCTTACAAGCAACTCAAGGTCACACCTTGTTGACCTAGATCTGCTAGCTGCCTAGAGAGAGAGAGAGAGAAATTACTGATAGAGTAATTGAAAAATGTTGCTGACCAATTTGCCACGTCCTATTTCAGGTTTCCAAGTATCTCAACGTCAAAGAGCCACCACAGCCACAGAATCAAGTCCTAATTTTCAAGAACTCTGCCAGGACTGACGTCTTTAATGGCTGAAAGCAGGACCACATTATGATCGCCATAAGTTGCCATGTAAAGTTGACAAGGATAAACTACGAGGCAATGAGTATTGAATAGATTGTCTTCTAATTTTAGTTCATTTCAGGTTTCATCAAGGGCTGTTCTGATCATCAATCCCCAGCTAAAAAAGATCGAGATACATAAGCACGTGAAAATAGCCGTCTCCCCCGGCAGATGGAACACAAAAGAACCCACTCGAAGCAGTCAGTTGGAGAAGAGATCGTTTCATGGCGCAGCTGCTACTTCAGCCATTTCCTGTTCCACCGTGCTAGGCATGACAGGGTAGTATTTGTAGTGAAGTTCCCCAACATCATCGCCGGATAGCTTCTTCCATCCAGCAGGTCCCACATGATAGACTGAATGGGAGAGAACAAAAAAGGCTCATGTTAAAGTTCAATCCTATCGAACCAAGTAAAAGCACCGCATGTGAGCATGGACAAATATTAAAGATAATTCCCAGATGTGGGTGTGCTACGTGCACGCGTGCATGAGAGAGAGAGAGAGAGAGTACCGCTTGCAACTCCACCACTGGCTCCATCACGAAATGTTGCATGGTAAATGGCTCTTCTAGCCAATTCTGCAGCCTCTTCAACTGACATGTCATAACAATAGCTAGCAAATGCAAGGGCAGGAAAATCATCAAATTGATCATGGTAGAAACAAGGAAACCACTATAATACTACAGGAAGAATTTTAAAATAAATAATAAATAAAAACTTGAAGAAACTTCAGACTTCGACTGGGTCGGTGAAATTACAAATAAAAGCTAATGCCCCTATGGGAAAGCTACTCAATTATCGGGATACATGCTAACAAAAAGCTTAAGTGCATGTAGGTTGAACCATCCCGAGGCTAGAGTTTCCATATTGCATATTTGCATTGTCAGGAATGACCTCTGCTGGTGCAGACCTCCAAATAAATCTCAGTTTGAAGGTAGATTATTTGAGCGTATTCCAATTCCAGCAATATCCTCAAAAATGACCAATTGCATGTTTTATACTCATGATCCAAACTTTGACCACCATCAATAGTCAAAGGACTCGTCCACTCCATATAGAACGACAACCTATTTAGTTTCTTACTACACGTAGTAAATGCAGATGCGAGGTAAAAGCATGTCGTATGACTAGCGCAAAAAGAAGGCAGAGAAGAAAGTTTGTTCTCATTCTCGCACTTTCATTTGGGGTGGGTAGACAGAGCTTCAACACAGTATTCAACCCCAACACACTTCCCACTAGCTTCCGGCTCTTTCTCTATAAGTTAAATGGATTAACATCTGTTCTTACTGCCGAAAATTGGGTGAATAAGCTGCCTCTTCAGCATATGTAAGGAATATAGTAACAAGAAGGATTTCTAAGTAAGAAACGCATCCAGCAGATGTTCGTGCATCCATTTTTTGAAAAGCAAATTAGTCCAAAATAATTGACAACCTACAGAATAAAACTACTAAGAAGTAACATACCCGCTATCCAAAACCCCATATGCATATGGTGATCCAGATCCAACCGAGAACCGTGTCCCTTTCAATCTTCCTCCCTCACTGTCCACATAATATAGACCTGGCCCCTACAGCGAGTAGAAGCAAGTTATTGAAAGACACAGACAAAAGACCTAAATATTTTTTTTAATTGACATGCCGATACCGTCTCATCCCAGCCAGCGATCATTGTCCCAACAGATAGACCCATTCCACGATATGAATAGAGAATGTTTGCAAGGAGCTTCGAAGCCCCTGTGACCGAGATCCTCCTTTTGTTTGCCAATTCATGGAGCCGACACTATTCAGATAAAGCACATTTTCAACAACACATCATAATGCTAAAAGCATGTAAAGTTCAGCATCATGAAGCTTACACACTGTGGAGATGGATAATAGTATACATATTTCTTTACAAACTATAGTAACGCTCTTTCAACACAGTTGTTCATATTAACTGAGACGGGACATAGAGAAACCACAAGCTTAAGTATGCAATTCATGGACTAATTCCACCTGCAGAAAGAAGTATTGTTTAACACAAGTTGTGGTATCTAGAACATATATTACAAGCAAAACTATAATTATAATACCCCATTTCTCAAAACAAAACATGCAACCTTCCAAAAGAGAGAAGTATCTCAGTATGGGTGACGATTAGAAATCCAGAGTTTCTAAGAAAGAAAGTAAGCTGCTTTTTCCCTTTTATTCACAGTTTTCTTTGGTCAAGTCTATCAGTAAAAAAGATTGATTCGTATTGTTCTATTTTGTTTACTCATAAGCTTACTATGCAACCTCAGAATCTTAAAAATGAAAATGACAAGAAGGGGAAAATATCATGCTCAACATGCTTAATGTGAAACAACTGAGCAGATTTCTAAATGCTGAAGCAGCAACTCAATAGGGGAATGTCAAAGTACTTCCTAGTTCACTATCTGCAATTCAAGTTTCACTAAGTTCCTTTCATAAGGTATCACTATCATTAGAAAAAATAAAGAAGAAGAAGAAGAATTTCATGTCAAGGTGAAAAGTGATTACCTTAATACCTAGATTTCGGTGCCAAAATTGGCAGTCAGCAGCTCCTCCAGCCATTGTTCCTAACATGTACGGATTTATTTCAATTATCTTCTTCACTGACTGAGATGCTGCAAATAACAGAAATGAAAAGCTGATTTTAATAATGTTAATCACAGCAAACTTCATTGGGGCATGCACTACTGAACATTGATCAAGACGACCATAGACAGTGCATTACCTGACCCAAAGGCAGGTAACATGTACTACAGAATATAAAGAAATAGTAGCTTGTGAATTTATTTGTACATAATATGGGCATCTCTCTCTCTCTCTCTCCACATGAACAACCCATAACACACATCCTGAAGATATAACTAAATCAACAAAAATGAACTTACAGATATAGCCTCCCATGCTAGCTCGAGAATCAGCAGCAACCACAACACCCTCTTTAAAGATAAAAGCAAGGGTGGTCGTTCCCTTGGCTGGCTTCACCATCGGCACAGCTTCTTTTTGAAAGCTGTCGAACTGAAAATACAAACACGAATGTAAAAACTCGTTGCCCGACCAATCAACTTGGTGCATACAGCCAACCAAGAAAAAGAACGGCATCTCGAAACTCACATCACAAGCACCAGGAATTTCAAAAGACGGGGCAGCAGAAAACCCCTCAACCAGCTCTTTGTTCACCCCGAAAAACGGCATGGCGGACTCAAGGCCGCTGGTATCAAGCTTCATGGCTAGAGAACCTGTAAGAAAAGCTCGGGCAACTACATAACCACAGACAAGAACATCCCACACGTAATCTAAGTTACTCAAAAATGGCACCAAAAACACAGGCTTCTCGGACAGCTCCAATTAACAAACTCCAAACAGATCGAAAGCCACCCATGCCAACAAAATCATCTGATTCGAGCCATTTCCGGCACGCTCGATCGTCATACTAATGAAGCAACAAAAACTATCCCGCAAGAAAAGTCCAATTTCTCGTCCGAATGATCGAATCTCGAGCATACTGTCCACTCGGAATTCGACTACAGAGGCGCGAGGGGAGAGCATGAACTGCGAAACCCTAACAGCGCAGAAGCACGGTGCAGTGCTGACAGATCAGGATGGTACCTTGCTATGGACGACGAGGCGAAGAAGAGGTGGAGACGAGACCGTGCGAAGCGATGGAGCGCGATGCCGACGAGCTAGAACAATGGCAGAACGCTCTCGGAATGGTTTTATTATGCTTTCTTCTTCTTTCTTGTGCTGCAGGAAAAGGTTGGTTACTGGGCTTTGGAGCCTAATCGGGCCAACTGGACCGGCCCATTTAGGCCCAGTCAATCCACAATCTCAATAGCCCAATAGGAAGAGAGAGAGAGAGAGACACCTCCGCATTGGATTTAGAACTAGCCCTGATCAAACGGGCGGGCGGGGCCCTGGACCTAACCTGCGGCCGGAACCCATCCACGACGGGATAAGCATGGATATAAATTTCTGATCCGGGCTTTTCCGACGTCGAGCATTTCGAGACGCCTCCACTCACGCTCCGGGCCTAGCAGACCCAAAAGGGATCGAGCTCGTGATCGGGTCTAATGGAAACCGGCGATATTCGCACCGGTGAAGAAGTGCGATCCGCACCGAGCGGACTTCGAGAACCATAAGTTAAGTTGGTGAATGTCGAGTCAGAAAATTTTACATCTCAAGAAGCGCACAGGATCTAGGATATGGGGCCGATCCTTTAGGACCGCTGTTGAAACCGACGTACAAAGTTATAACCCAGTGCCAGCAGAGTAGGCTTTTTTTTTGGTCAAAAGTAGAGTGGGCCTAATGGATTTGAAGAACGCACACGTTTTGTAATGATGTAGACACAAAACAGAGTTTCAAATTTCCTTTTTTTATGTCGTCCCCGGCAATTTCCTTTCTAGGGCAAATTTGTATTGCTTGACTCGTGAAATTAGTGTGATGTCTTGTTTACGAGGACTACAGTTTACTTAAAAGGGCTCTCTCGCCATTGACGAAGAAGGAAATTTTATCATCACTCAGATGGATTACCTTTTGTTTATTGGCAAAAAGGATGAGGAGGAGGTGACAGGCGCTGGCGATCCCCCGTTACAATCGGATCCCACACTCGTTATTAAAAATTCAATTCGGGTCATCGCTGCCCTGCACCCACCGTGACCCAATAGTTCAAGGTTCACAAGCCCATCACGTAAGTCTCTCCACACGCCATAACGCCGCAGCTGAGCAACTCGGCAGCACTAGCCGTCCAGAGGTTCACTTAATGCGAATCGAGCTTGTGATCTCGTGGGAGACGGATTACCGATTTTTCCCGAAGGCAAATCGCTTTCGTAGTGGTTTGGACGGCTTACTTAAGTGACTCTCTAGGCGCTGCTTCTTCTCACTGGCTTTTGCACCGACTGGATTTAGCCCACACACAGTTGTCTCATGTCTGTCGCTAGAAAAGATGACTCGGTCCTTGATGGGCCCAACTGTGCGTAGATCGTGGTCCCGGTAGAAACCTGAAAGCAGCGTGGGTTCTCGTAGAAGTCGAAGCCGGCCATACTTCTCTCGTCGTATACCATGGTAAAACTAAGGGGAATGACACACATAATCCCTGAATTTTAGCACAATATGCAATACGGTCCTTGAACTTTTAATTTGATCAATGCGGTCTTTAAACTTTAACCCAATATACAATATTGTCCTTAACTCTTGGTTCATATGCAATTTAGTCACTTAACTATATGCAAATGTTCAACGTTGTCTTTCCAATAATTCGAGTTCAGGGAGAACATTCAACATTCTCACATAGTTCGGGGATTAGATTGAACATAAACCAAAAATTTAGGAACCGCGTTGAACAAATTAAAAGTTCATGGACGACATTACACTTTGGAATAAAGTTTAGGACCACGTTAAACAAATTAAAAATTCATGGACAACATTGCACATCGTGTCAAAATTCATTGACCATTTATGTCATTATCCCTAAAACTAACATAAAAGACCATGGCTCTTCTTTTAGTAAAGCATTTGCAACCCACGTTGGAAAGCACAAGAAAAAGGACCCGTTTAGAATAATTTCTTAGCATGAATGATATTTTCTAATTCTATTTCCGAGAACAAAGAGGTAGATTTTTTTTTCTTCTTGTTTCTGTTCTCGAAAACAATTTTGTACCAAACATATTTCTATTCTTTTTTTAGTTCCTGGGAACAAAAGAACCGGAATCAGATAAACACGAGCGTCACCATACATGCCCTAAACCTGAATTAAAATACCAAGAATACTCGACGTCTCTTCTTCTTCTTCTTCTTCTTCTTCTTCTTCTTCTTCTTTTGTGTGCGTGAGTAGATAGTTTAGGCCTTGACTGGTGATGATGTTGAAAAGGCGAACGAAAGGGTAGTTGGGACCACGAGGAAAATGACCCATCATGAATATTTTTCAAAATCCTCATCGAGATCAAAGAACGAAGCAACTCACCCCCACAATTTTCCCATCGATTGATGGAAAATCGACTAGCAAATGAGGATGGATGGCTTCCGATCCCCCCCCCAAAAAAAAGTCAAAGCACGTCCGTCCCCGTTTCAATCTCACTTTGCATCGCCGACTCTCTTTTAATGCGGAAGCGAAGCGAGGGGGAAGGGACTCATGCAGAGAACGTGGACGCTAACCGCACTGCCCCCTTCCACTTCCAGCATCACGTGCATCCGGTGACCCCCTCATTATTGCTCTTCCTTCTTCGCGGTAATCCACAACGATGGCGGCCACCTCGAATAGCCTTCCTTCTCTCTCGCGCGCGCGCACAAGCGTCGTAAAAGCGGACCGGTCGGCCAAACCTGCCGGTTCAACCGGATATCGGCTTTTGTCGTACGCGCGATTTCCTGATCCTTGCAATTGGGTGCTGGGTAGAAGTCCGGCTCAATCTCCGTGCTCGATTTCCTGTTTTGTCCAGTAATAGAAAGCGTACGCATAACTAAACTAAACTCGCTTTAGAAGGGATAGTGGCTTGTTTCTTGGTTTTATTTTGAATTCACGGATACGTGAAAAAGGGACCCGCGCTATTTCAAACATCTCGAACAATTGCGAAAAGTTAATAATGGCGGCCGAGAAAGTATCTTGTGTGTCGGATCCACCCGTGTCGTTAGTTGGAGTTGAGATACTTCTAATTCAAATGCGAATTCTCTCAGAATCCTTATTAATCAACTTGCTTCGCCGCGTCGACGACGCTATGAAATATCGCCCAAGATGCTTTCTCGTGATAATGGCATGGTAAGATATGATTCATTTATTAAACACATTGGATAGGCCAAACATGAGTAACCAGAAGCATCTATCTACACAAAGTCAAGCAGCTCGATCTAATTGAGTTTGGCCCACATCAAATGCATTAATTAGGTAAGCTTCGACACTCGAGTCCAAGGTTGTTATTCCTAGCTAATGGGGGTTGGGTCTTAGGAGCATAGCATGTGATTATTTCCCCTTGGGTCGTAGAGGTCTCTTTTAAGATATATGCATGTCGGTCTCGTATATAAATGGGAAAGTAAAAAGCGTAGCTACTTTCGTCATAAAAAGCGTAATAGTCCACGGTTATAAATGCACAGCGGTGTGCCGCGTAAGACGGCCGGCGATAATTGAATTGCCAAGTCAGAAATTTTTTACAAAAATTAATCGGAAGAATTACATTGAAATTTCACGTAAAATTTTAAGACTAAGAGATAAATTTTTTAATATAATTTGCCTAAACACCACTTTTTTATGTCGAAGATGGAGGTTGAATGACATCTCTGGAGTCTCTCTAAACAACCGCACCATTCTCTGCAGGAAGTCAATCAATGAACTTTACTAACCGACTCAATACGGAATGAATGATGGGTTTGGTTCAGCATTTCCAATAAACTTTCAGCCTCCAAAATTTCTTGAGAAAATATTGTGGTATTGGTAAGCAAATTTTGACCAAATTTTGACATTGAGAATGTTGAATGTCCAATGCTGAACCAAATCCACCCGAAGTCCTTTTGCATATTAAGAATTTGGGACAATCTGAAACACGTTAAGTTCTGACCACAAAAACAAAACAAAAAAATCGTGATCATAATTAAAGTGATAAAAAGAGCAAAAGTTTGAGTTGGCAATTATGAGAACTTACTTTTTAGCTCGGGCAAAAAAGTTTTTCATTTTATTGCAAGCTGTATTACCTGCGCAGTGCATTTCCCTCGGGAAAAATAGAAAGTAAATGTCTTGGATATGTTTGCATCAAATTCATATAGAGACTCTTGTGGAGTTAAAGACGAGCCGTCGAGGTGAGCCATCGAGATGGTCAAGACTCGCTCTCGAGTGATTCGAAACCAGCATTGGTTGATAAGACCCCGATCACTCCTAATTCTGAAAAAATCACGGCTCGTCGGTAGCTTCGGTCCGGTCTGTGAGCCGAGCATAGGATAGGATGGCTGCAGCTCGACTCCAATCTACATTAGGGAGATGGCGGTGACTGGCTTGCACATAATTAATAGGAATGATGAGAGAAAGTCAACTCTTTTTTGGTTACTTCTAAGGGCCCATAGGCAAAACAAAGAAGAAGAAGGAATGATCACCTCGTAATTTACCTAAATTATCATACGGTCGGTCATACATATGGGCAGTAATTTTACTTAATGGGTGGTCATAATTTACTTGTAAGCTTCGTCACTCGTTCACTCTTATAATTAGTAACTTACCTTTGCGGATGGTAATATAAATATAGAGTCCGTATCATGAAAATTTCGATACTTAATAATTAAATAATAGAAATAGTAAAGTACCTCAAATTGTCATAAGTGACGGTATCTATGCCTGATAATTGCCCCTCAATAATTATACTATTTCCCGAAAATCCCTGTAAATAACAAATTAGTAATCATCATCCAAACGTGGTAATATACCTCAAATTATGCAAAGTTAATTATCTGGAAATTCGTAATTATTCAAAAAAGATCGTGAACAATCTGGATCTATCGCCAAACTCTTTTCCCTGTCCTTAGCATTCTATCCTGATGATTGGAACATTCCTTTCCAAGTCGTAATTCAAGGGCCCTCTCACCGAGTAATTTGAATAATCATCCTCATATAGATTCTCGTTAATAGACAGTACCATTGGCATACTCAGTAATTTTCCTTAAATCTTCATCGACTGCTATCCGTTCAAAATCATTGGGAAAATTATTTAAAAAGTCTTAAACCTATTATACGACAGTCAATTTAGTCATAAACATTTCAATTGTACCAATTTAGTCCTAAACATTTTGACAACTTACCAATTCATTCCTATAGTCCTAAACGTTTTGATGATTCATCAATTTAGTCATAGACCATTTTAACAAATTACCAATTTAGTCATTCCTTTAGCCAGAAATCACTGATGTGGTTGTTTATTCATCGTTGGATATGATAAGGTCAAGTCTCGCTAGTGACAAGGCGAGGTCGGCCTTGTCTACTTGCCCAGGTGTGGGCGAGGTTCGCCCTTGCCTCTAGTCAGTAAGAAAAAATGTAAAAAAAATTATTCACGTTAATACCGGCCATTGCCGACTGTACCACAGAAAACGATCGACACTAAGTAGATCACCACATCAACGATTTCCAATTAAAATTGATCCGAACGACTAAATTGACAAATCGTTAAAAAGTTTGGGATTGAATTAGCAAATTTTCAAAATGTTCATGATCAAATTGGTACAATTGAAAGGTTTAGGATTAAATTAGCAAATTATCAAGAGGTTTATAATTAAATTGACATGATTAAAAGGTTTGAAATTAAATTGACGATCGCACAATAGATTGAGGATTTTCTTTTTACAATTTTCCTCAAAATCATCCGATGGTCCAAAATGATTCCCCCTGGTACGAACCACTAAATTCCTCCTTTTCCTTTCACCCCACGAGAAAAAAGCAATCAGCCAGCGGGTCAACCCGAAATTCCACCTGCGGGTGACACGTCATCTCTCGGGGATTGAAAAATGGGATTTTGTATTTTCGAACCGTTTTCACCGACAAGAGGAGCAATTAGTCAAAAAGCCTGGCTCGTTCACTGTTCGTTTCGCCCTCCCCTCTCCTCTCAAGTAAATCATGATTGCGGAACGGGACATCAATTCCCCACTCTCCTTTTCTAAAAGCCAATCCGAGAATTTATGTGGTCCGTAAGATTTCACGAATCTAACGTATCAAAAGAAAAAAAGAAGGGCGACTTTTGAATTCATTTGATTTCAACTGCCGGCAATTGACCCCCGGCTCTCAGCACAATTCACGTGCTTCCCCCCCACCCTCCAATTTGGACTTTCTCAATAGCACCACCGCTTGATGTTGATCCGTGTCACCAAATTCAGACCGTCTCGATTGAAATTAAGACATGAAACGAGCATTGTCATGAATGTCCGTAAGGGGTGCTACTGGAGTTAGAAATTTCAGCAAGAGAATTAACGAGATCCATCTTTTCGAGGGATCAATTATCTAGAGTCTCGAATCTGTTATGCGGAAGCCTATTCAATTCTAAATTCTTCAATTCTGCCAATTTAGTCATTGACGGTTTGTCAATGTAGCCATTCCGGCCGATTTTGGTCAAAAACAGCTAACGTGGTGGTTGTGTAGCATAGGACAACTGACATCCACATCAGCAAAAAAATTAGCTGGAATGACTACATTGGCAAATTATTTAAAATTTTCGAATTAAATAGGTAAAATCAAACAAAAATTAAAATTAAATTGACCAACATATAATAAGTTTATGACTTTTTAACCGTTTTTCTGTCTTTTTGAAAAATTGACGAATAAATTAGGAGGGAGCAGGAGAGGCCATCACGGCCCTAGTTATGGATATTTGTTTGTGATTTGATGTACACTTCAAACTAAATTTGCTAAAATGTTTGATACGGTAAAAGTTGTAGTTTACTAAACTCGAGATCAATTGGAGCCCTAAAATATGTGAATATAATGCAAGAACACAAGAGAGGGATAATAAAAATAAGATTCAAAGTAACAAAGTCAGCGACGGTTAGTTCCAAATTCACATATTTGTCCATAAAATACAATAGAATTAAATAATAAGAAGGTTGCGATATTTTCAGGTAGAAGAAAGGAAATAAAAATAAAGCATTTTACCCTCATGCTCTCGAAATACTCAAAAGTATTTTTGAAGGAAATTTCACGATTTCAAATATATCGATTACCCTCCATGAATAATCAATGCGTTGAAAATAGAATTATTTTTAAAAAAAAATACAAGTGATCCAAAAACGTCTACCAATGTCTAATTTTTTTAACTACACCGACGCTGCCTTCCTTGTTCCACATGCATTGTCGTCTTATCGAGATGCTACATACATTTTGCTTGGTGGATGCAAATAAATTAAGAATTTGACAGTTTGGTTTTTGCATAATGTCCCCTGGTTAATTGGCAATGCCTGCGCTGCCCGGTATAGAATATCTCCCTTCACGGCAATTGACTTGGAAAAATTCATTCGAATAGTTTCATGAGGAAAAATGTTTCGTTTCGACACGATAAGATGTTTTTAATAACTATCGATTCTCTTTAGGGTCGATCCTTTGATGGGTTCTAGAAGCACTCAATTAAGGAGCGACGATACTTGGACACAATATGAAAACAAAACTCGAACATACCATTAATTTATCGAAAGATCTCTCAAACACGGGAGAGACACGTCACGTGCGCATCTGCACAACTAATTTGAAACTGGCATAAATTGAGATAATTTTAGAAAAGAAAATTGCTATCTAAATAGCTGATAAAGACGCGGATAAGGACTCGAGTTTGAATACGATGGACGAAATAGTCGCTTTCCTTATAACTTCTAAGGCTGGATATGTTAATTGGTTTGGGGGGGGAAAAAAGAAAGTTTAGCATCGATTCGATTGTATTAGAGCGAAATTAGGTGCGGGTGGACACGAATCTTGATTTTGACTTGACTGACGTGATACGTTTGTTCGTTAGTGCTCCCTAGAGCTCCGACCCCCCATCATTTTTCAACTTTCGGTCGTAGGGAATGTGGGGCCCGGTCAGAGATGTCCGGCTTCCTAACCTCCACGTGATTTAAATATTTAAATGGATTAACACTACGAAAAATTCCAAATTAATACACTTACGATAAATTTATTTCAAATTAATAATATATTTATAACAATTTTATCATCCGTTAACTTTAATCAACTTTTGCCATTAAATTTGCCGACATGGAGGACGTGGCAAGTCCACGGGAAAATCCATAGGATTGATATAACAAAAAACCAAAAACTTATACATATGCGATAAGTTTATCCCAAATTAATTTTTTAGATCATAAAAAACTCTAAATTGATACACACACGATATATTTACCCTTTATTAATACTCGAGTTGTGATGTGCAATCGAGTTTACTCAGATTTCTCTCTCTTACATTGCCTCTAAAAGCATTTAGGAATTTTTATAATATTAGGCAAAATGGCCCCCACAGATGAACTCATTCTAGGGCTGGTATTCTCAAAAGCCAAATCCGGCAAGGAAAACATGTCATTTTATTCAACACCAAAATTTGTTATTCGACCAAAAAACAAAAATTCAATACCAAAATTATCAGTTGACAGATTTATGTGTTCTAATTCGATAAGAGCATAGATGTGAACATTAATTGAATTAATGATGAAATAACGAAGAATAATCGCTTTTGTATTGGAATTCAGATGCTGCCTTGTAACGTGCATGCTTTAATAAGCCTAATTGTTTGGAGTACATTGTCAGATTTGCAATAGTAAAAAAAGATAATATTTTGGTAATCAAGTATTAACGGAGGGTAAATGTGTCACACGTGTACCAGTTTAAGATTTTTTGTGATTTGAAAAATTAGTTTTTGGTAAATTTGTCACACGTGTAACGGTTTATAGTTTTTCGTAGTATTAACCCTATGTGTCATCCACGTCGGCAAATTTAACTGTAAAATTTAATGGAAAGTAAATTTATCATAGGTATATCAGTTTGAAATTTTTTGTGGTAAAAAAATTAGTTTGTGGTAAATTTGTTACAAATGTATCAATTTATGGTTTTCGCAATACTAACCCAAATTTTAAACAAAAAGTCCTAACATAAAACTTTTTATTGAAGAAAAATGCAAAATTCTTAAAAGTGATTGTAGTGTATTGCCCTAAAAAATTCCAAATTTTAACTTTATTTCCAAATCTACCATACACTTTTTTTGTCCCATAAAAACCTCAAACTTTTGATCAATCCCAATTCTACCCCAACTTTTAGTAAAAGGCCCCCAACTTTAGGTCTAGTTTGAATCAACCCTAATTTTTGTGTCTCATAAAAAATCACAAACTTTACTTGAGTCCCAAGCCTGCCATCGTTAATCCTCCATCCAAAATTTCTTTTAATAATCGAGAGATAAAAAAAACTCTCGAGTGCAAGCTATTCGAGTGTCCCAAGCGCGAGAGATGGAAGGCTCCTAAGCACGAGAAATTGAATGCTGACCGCAAAATCGAAAATCCCCAAGCGAGATGGAACGAAAACTTTCTTAAAAGTAAGAGCAATTGAAGAAGGCCACCATAATTACTCTAATCTTTATCCAAATTTCATATCCAAGAAGATATCGTTTGGGCTGACATGGAATTCAACTTCAGACGTCTTCTTGGATGTGAAATTTGGGGAAAAATTAGAGGAACGAGGTGGAAATACCACATCGCTAAAGGCGATTTTAGACAAAATGCTAATGAGGGCAGATATGAGACTCAAGTAAAAGTCTGTAGTTTTTATGAGACAAAAAGTTTATGATAGAATAGGGGGTGAACCTAAAGTTGATGGTTTTTTACGAGACAAAAAAAAGTTTAAGGTATAATTAGGACTAGACCAGAAGTTTAATTTTTTTTTTATGAGAAGAAAAAAATGCATGGTAGAATTGGGACTTAAGCAAAAATTGAGGGTTTTTTTAGGATATTAGGCCATGTTTATTTCGAAATTCTTTACTTGCTCATATAAAGCAGTATGGCTAATGCAATTACTAGCACGACCTTTCTAAAGTTACACAAAATAAATAGGATAAAAACCACCAAAACCCTAAATTATCCTTACCGTGACATATTAACTTTAAACTTTTCTTTTTGTCACGGAAAATCTCAATCTTATATCTATATGACATATTTACCCTTTGTCAAAGTTTTGTAAATGAGAACCGTTAAAAACATGCATACATATGGATGCCAAAAAGCAAGCAGTGGTGACATGATAACTCGCGTGGCTTAAGTGAAATAAAAATGATATTTTTTTGGTTGAAGAATTGTCTAACGAAACCTTAATGGAGAGTAAATGTGTCATAGGTACATGTTTGGGGTTTTTTATTTTATGTCACGAGCAAAAAATCATGATAAATGTGTCATAATGGGCATAATGTAAGATTTTTGATGTCATAAATGTGTCAGAGTGTGCATAATTCGAGATTTTTGTGAGTTTTTCCCAAATAAATATTGTTGGGTTGATGCAATTTCAAGCGGGGAGAGAGAGAGAGAGAGAGAGATTACTGTCCTGTACAATCATCAATGAGAGCCAATGAGAGTCGCTTGGCCCTTGTTAAGGTCGCGCGATGCCAAGCCAAAGGCAAGGGTCTCGCAAACCTCGAAGTATGGCGAATATAAGCACAATTTAATTAACCAAGCTCACTCCATTTTTTTTGGTCTCGTCACACCATACACCGTCCTACATAAGTGGACTTTATCTACCATTGATTTGAGGATTATGGCTACGTTTGGGAATCATATTCAGCAACATTTGCATTTGGGAAATGCCCCTTTGGCTAAATATGGGTGTTTGGGAACCCATTTGGGAAATGCATGTCCCCAAAATGCTGAAAGCTCAAGGCAACCTTGGGGAAACCTTGGGCATTTCGGCATTTTTTGAATACTTATAGGGGGTAAGTGAATTTTTTTTCTTCCTTTTTTGCCCTCACAATTTCATCTAAATTCCAACTTCGCCATTTTGCTTAAATGATAAACTCTAAAGCTGTCGAAGAGAGGCCGACGTGGCCAGAGAGGGGCCGACGTCGCCGACAACCGTCGCGCAAGGTCGACGACCATTGCGCGAGGTCGATGACTGTTGCGGGGGGGTCGTGCGACCCCTAGTTCATGCGACCTAAGTGACGTCGCCTGGGTTCGAGCAACCCAGGCGACCGCCGCCTGAGGTCGCGAGGCTGGTGGCGGCTCACTGATCGCTCGCTAGAGAGGTCGCCGGCCGCTCATCGGTGCAGGTGTTGGCAATAAAAAAAAACTTCCCAAAACGGCTTTGCAAAATGTAATTTTCCTAAATACCATTTGCATTTCAAAACATCAAAGTTGTATTCAAAGTATGATTTTACCAAATACTATTTGCATTTCGAAAAACCCATTTAATTCAAAGGTATTTGCATTTTCCCAAATAACTTTCTCCAAAAGGCTTCCCAAACGCACCCTATATATGTTTAGCTCTCTTCGATCAATGGTGCCTAAAGCTATTTATGTGAAAAAATAAATTCGCCTCGGGGTATTATATAATTGCTCCAAGTCGAACTCAAAAGATGCAAAATCATAAATGGATTAGTTAAGAGGGTGATTTATTAATCTCCCAAAATATTCACCCTATCTTCCCATAAATAGAAACCAACTTAGGTATATATACATAATCGACCGACAGCATCCAAACAAGCAATGTGCTGACGGCTGATTTTGGGGAAACATTGGAATAGATGCATGGACCGCCCCCACGAAGCACACATCTTATTGGTTAATATTTTTCTTTTTTCTTTAATTCTTGGAAAATCACATCAAATTAAACCAAACCCGAACGTGCCAAATGGCCAAGAGCATCTCGGTGGCACTCTCTCTCGCATTTTAAGTTAGCATAAATAAACATTTTTTCAGAAGCAAAGCGAGCAAAAAAGAATTGTTCAACTGGAAAATTGGGAATCGGAATTTTGAAATCGAGCAAGCGATTGCCACGTGTGCAATCGTGGCCACATGCGTGTCAACGGGCGCATGTAAGCATAGTTTCGAAGGTCAAAGGGGACGATCCCCGGCGCTCACGCTCGCCTATAGCGCGTGGTAGCCCGGACCTACTATGGTTAAGTTGGATTTAATATCCTATTGAGTGCATGAGACAAGTGTTTCGTTACATTAGTATATCTTTATAGTGTAATTGAGTGAGTGACGGTGGAACTATAGAAGTATTTACCAACTTTGGCTTATTAAATGATGACATGGCCATGATGTAGCAACTAATGAATATTGAGCCAGCAAAACAAATAAAAAAAGTTGAAATAAATAGCATTGGGCCTGATCGATTAGGCCTAAACAAGGGGCACGACCTGCCTTCCAATGGGCTGCGCCCTTCCTAGGCAGGCACGGCCAGTTTGAACGTGATAAAATTAGCTATATAAGCCGAACTCGACTCAAGCGTAACTAGTCACTGTACAATTTGATTCACACAAGCACATAAAGAACTGTAACTCTTGCTCAAGAATCATCTTGTTTTCAATTTTTTTCCCTCCATGCCAATACACGGGGTCATCTCCAAATATGCACAACCCCCTTGGTGATTATTTTCAATTTTGTAAATTTAATTTATCAAAAGTATCAATATAATATGTTCTTTTAATGAACTGTAATATTTTAGTATTATAATTCGTTGGGCTCAAGTTTTGTTGACCCCGTTAAATAAACTCGAACCCTCTATTCTCAACAAAGAAAAAAAAGCATTAGCAAGTTTAAAACTTGAATTATTTCAACTCACTTCTATTGCGATCCCTTCAGTACCAAGCCTGGCAAGGGTTTAGAACATATTTGGAATTTTGGATGGACTTTAAAGTTCTACTTTTTGCTTAATATAAATTTCACGGTGGCTTTGAATCTTTTTGAATCCGAAATATCTGAATTTTTTTAATGACATGTAATTTTTTTATAATAATTTTCTGAGATTTGGACAACAACTTAAATTTTGATCGGAGAAAAAAAAATTTGCCTTTCACTTTCAACCATCACTTCATCAAAACTGCTGCCTGGCCGTGCCTCCGCACGCCGGGGGTTTCCGTAAATAACGGATCTGGATTGGTGAGTTTGGTAATTTAGAGCGTGATTGTGTGGACTCGCTGTAAAAACCTGTGGTTAAAAACACAACCACGTGGAGTAGCTGCGAGGCCAAGGCATTGCCATTTATTTATTTTCTTTTTTTGAATTTTTCTTTTGGGGCTGGACAAGGACAGGCGAGGGGATTCGCGTTGCCGTACACCTATCTGGAGACAGCCGCTTGCCCAATTAAAACTCACTCCCCAAACTGCCCCTCGCAGCTCTTCCCGAGTGTCACTGTCATTGTTTCATTTTAATAATTAGCTATCATCAACGGATTAAAATAAAATAAAAAATCATTTACTCCTCTAATCGATACTTATCTCAAATAAAAGTACCTTAATTTTTTTTCCTTGGAGCAAATGGACGTGAATGCGCATTTAGTTGTACGGCATTTTGTCGAGGATCATTGTTCGAAAACTCCATTTGAATAGAAAATCAAGTTAGAAAATTGGATGGAGAAATTCAGAGGTGATGTTGAATTTTCTATACTAGTATGGGGAAAATTATTTACACCACTATGGTTATGGACCGTGTGCCCTTGTGTTGGCCGAGGAACAAATGATAGTGGTGCAATCTTTCCGAGATCTATATAATGTCCACGTACTCGTACATGACCAAATTCCATTCTTCCTTTTTTTTTTTTTTGGCTTTTTATGTTTGTCCACTTGAAGCACCATCTTCAAGTCCATATACAATAGGATTGGACCAAAAATCAAATGGATTTTCTAATTAAAAAAGCGTCTAGAAGGATTAGACCTATCGGGATGTTTTCGGAATATTAAAATTTTTGACAAAATTAAGGGGGATAACTATGTTGCAAAATTGTCAGCACTAGAGTAGTTGGCTTAGTGATAAATGTGTCACTTGTCTTTAGTGAGGTCACTGATTTATTTACAACGAAAGCGAATTTCCCAATGGTTCGTTTCGTATTGCCTAACTATGACATGTCTAGCGTGGAGAAATTTTGTAGGCTACCAGCATCTTGGTGGAATGTAGCGATAGTCTTGCCAACATCGACTTTCAAATCATAGGCGGTATGAAGTAACCTTGGCTCAAATCGAACGTTTCGTAACTGGTGTTGAATCTTTATGTCCCCCTCTCTGCTTTTCTACTTAAAAATATGTGCTCTGAAATTAGCATATGCGATGATGTTGAGAAACTACCGGTACAAAATTTACAAAAAATTCAACGGCACTTTGTTTCTTTACTAGCTTGGCGGAATTTATTGGACAGTAATTACGTTTTCGATATCCTTCAACTTATTTGCTCAAGATGGAGTTCATCTCGTGTTTAAGAAAATCGATATTTTCTTTTTTAGGAGAGTCAATTTGTGAGCCATACATGTAAAATTAGGTCAACTCCCGTGCTTCCAACGAAAGAAGAGTTGATGGATCATTTGGCGAAAAAAGAAGAAGGAAAAAAAAAAGCGATCCCGAATTTATTTTTTATTGGTGTACGGATTTGCATTAAAAAGCAGCTCAGAGGGATGAGAAATTATCCAATACAAGGAGGACACGACGGTAATTCCGGAGGTACAATTGACAGATCTGCTAGCCGACAAACGCGGAGGTCGGCAACTGTCGGCCGGTGACTGGGGAGACAATAGCGGCGAGAAATTGCAGATTCGCCCTCAGGAAATTCTCTCCTATTATTTTAATTCGTCCCCCCCATTTTTTTAAAAGCAATTTGATTTTCTTGACTGAAGAAGCATCCCTCCTTCAACGCTTCAAAACTAAAAAATGAAAAAAAGAAAAGGACAGAAAATGACAGTACTAATTAAAATAATGTAAATAAATAAGCCCCACAAAATGTTTTTTTTTTTTATATTAACCATCGCCATTATTTTACTTTTTGTCTCTTCGCCGAGATTAATATCACTATTATTTCCTTCTCCTCGGCTGCTCCTCTCTCTCTCTCTTTCTCTCTCTCTCTTCTGTGCGCGAGAAACGAATTCGCTTCGCTCTCTCGGAGCCATTTGAACCGACGGAGCTCGAAACCGCGATGTGATGGAGAAGAAGGCGACGCATCGCCATTTTAGACCTCCATTGTCGCTCTCCTCTTGGGTCCTCTCTCTCTCCCCCTCTCTCTGGGCTTCTCGTAGGTGCGCTTCTATGGAGCCTCCTTGGCCTCTCCCTCCTCGTTCCCTCTAGGTACATATGCGCATTCCGGATCCGAACCCTAGCTTTCTCTGCAAAGGGTCGTTCCATCTCTGTGTTTGGCGGCGTGGGTTGGTCGTGCTTTCCTGGGAATCGTTTTCCTTCCGTCGCCGCGGTTGGGGGTCCTTTCTGTTTTTGGGCACGATTCGCGTCGCACGTTAGGCATTGAATGGTTGGAGTTTCGGTGTCATCGTGGTTCTTGTGTCGTGCCGAATCGATTGTTATTCGTCAAATCAAAGCCCTGTCTCAGTTCGGGTAAGATCTCGGGCAAGCACGTCGTTTTCAGTGCGATGTCTTGGAGTTGTTCGGGTTTATTTATTTATTTATTTGTGGACAATGTTGGCAGAAGAACCTTAATCGGTACATGTCTTTCGTTCGACTCGCACGTCATGTTTTCGTCCTATTTTTAAATGGGGTTCTGGAATTCCTCATAATCTGTTCGATGTAACGTTAAGATCGCAAGTTCTTCCTTGATTTTGATGTTCTGAGAGTTTTCGATCCTTTTAGCTGGCCGTGCAAATGAGGTTTCGCCTTTTTTTTTGTCCTTCTCTTTAAATGCTTTGTTATGCCGTGTCTTAAGTAAGCGTTAAATTGTCTTAATTCAATCAATCATTGTTTGCCTGTTGCTTCGCTTTGATGGGAGGAAGGCAAATGGTAGAATTTTTCTCCTTTGATAAGAAAGTTTTTCCTTTTTCTTTTCAATTTTCTCCATTTTGAATTTCCGCAGAAAATCGAACCACAAGGGAGGAAACTGAATACAACGGATTTCTTGTTTCTAGCCGCATCTTCCTTTTGCCGCTTTTGTTGATAATGAAATTTTCGTCTTAAGTAACTATGCCCTCTAACCCGTTGTCATTGATCCTCTCACCATTTTAATTTTGGCTGTCTCGGAATTCAGTAGCTGTGTTATCTTTCATATGTTAAAACTGGAGAAGTTCGTTTCTTTTCTGATGATGGAATTGCTCCATTTTTTTTTCTGTGGCAGACTGTAGAAACTTGCTTAGGAGTTTTCCACGTTAGCAGGACCTATGGACGTTGTTGAAGTTGAAGAAAGTTATTTCGCAGCTAGCGATGCCAAGGTATGAATGGACTATTTAAGCACAAAATTTGCAAAAAAGAATTGATTTCTAAGGTAATCCTTATGCTAGAAGCTACGGTTGCTAGTCAATACTGTGCCAGAGCCAGTTTTCCTGTACTGATACTTTCTCAACCATCTATTAGAGCACTTCCATCTTCCGTAATATATAGTTGTCTATTTTGTTGGCACAACAAAACAAGGTAGTTTTTGTACTTGTTACCATGGCTTTTTGGTGATACTGATTAGTAAGTTAAAATGAACTCTATTATGCCTGTTTTGTAGATTTTATACTACAGTTGGAGATTTGTTCTAGTTTTAGAAGGCTCTAGTTATGAAGAGTGTTGTTAACTGTCTGAATTGTAACTCTGAAATTGTCAATAATTGGACAAAAATCAGCTTATAGTGCCTTTTTTTAGCACTGGACCATGATAAGTCAATTATTTTGTCCACAATTAGAGTTTGGTGGCTGATCTGACAAATTGCGTTTTTCAGTTACATGGAGAAATGTGTAGGACTCTCTCTGCAATTTACTGCAAAGTATTGGCAATTTTCCCCGAATTAGAAGCTGCAAGGCCTAGAAGCAAATCTGGAATTCAGGCTTTGTGTTCATTGCATGTGGCCCTGGAAAAAACCAAGAACATACTTCAGCATTGCTCAGAATGTAGTAAACTCTACCTGGTAATGTTCTTCTTCAAACTTTGAGCGATGCCATTCTCTTATTTGTGATCTTATAGCATTGTGAAATTTATGCGGCTTCCAACAGAGGTTTCTTTTGGGAGAATGAAGAGGCATTTGGTGTCAGAAGTCTTAGCTTCTTTTCCTATTTTATTTGATTATTACATTAGTTTTGATTTCATGTGCCAAGCTTTGTAGTTTTCTCTCAGCAATCCATTTATCTTTGCAGGCAATAACAGGGGATTCTGTTCTTCTAAAGTTTGAAAAGGCTCGATCTGCTCTTGCAGATAGCCTCAGAAGAGTCGAAGACATTGTCCCGCAGTCTATCAGTTGTCAGGTAATTTTTAGTTGTTTAAACTACCATCATTACAGGAAGCAAGTTCATTTTGTTTTGTTAATCAAACTGATTTTTATGGAAACCTTTATCCTAATGGTGAGAGGAAATTGACTAGGATGATCTATACATGGATGATTGAAGTGTTTATCTATTTAGAAATCAAGGCTTCAGATGAGGGGCCCTGAGAGACCTACTCTTTTCCTCTTACTGATTTAATGGAACATTCTTTGTGGCAATTATTTATATGTTTCTACAAGTTCGTTGCCCTTGTATGTGCTTTGGCAATTTTTATTGAATGCCATTGCTTTGCTTGTTGTATTTTCTATTTTCGTTTTAAGTAATTGGAATGGTCCATGAGTCTCTCTTGCATTAATGGAAATAGGCTGAACCAGACATAGTATTCTATTTTTGCAGATATTGGAGATTGTTGCCGAACTGGAGGCTGTTGTATTTTCACTTGATCCACAGGAGAAGCAAGTTGGCGAGGAAATAATTGCATTGCTGCAGCAAGGAAGAAAGTTTAATGATTGTAATGATAACAATGAACTTGAGTCTTTCCATCAAGCAGCTACTAAACTTGGAATCACCTCTTCTAGAGCTGCTCTTACAGAGAGAAGAGCTCTAAAGAAACTTATTGAAAGAGCTAGAGCAGAGGAAGATAAGCGAAAGGAATCAATTGTGGCTTATCTTTTACATCTAATGCGAAAGTATTCGAAGCTATTCAGGAGTGAATTCTCTGACGACAATGATTCGCAGGGATCAACTCCTTGTTCACCAACTATTCAGGGTTCCCTTGATGAGGGAGGCACTGTGGGCAATGGTCAAGCATTTGAAAGGCAGCTATCAAAGCTGAGTTCTTTTAACTTCAGGCCAAATATCAGGAAATCAGGCCAGATGCCACTTCCACCAGAGGAGTTGAGGTGTCCGATATCGTTGCAGCTTATGTACGACCCAGTTATTATTTCTTCTGGACAGACATATGAGAGGATCTGTATTGAGAAATGGTTTAGTGATGGGCACAACACCTGTCCTAAAACTCAACAGAAGCTGTCTCATCTTTGTTTGACTCCTAATTACTGTGTGAAAGGACTTGTTGCTAGCTGGTGTGAGCAAAATGGTGTTTCTGTCCCAGAGGGGCCTCCAGAGTCTCTTGATTTGAATTATTGGAGGCTGGCATTGTCTGAGTCTGAGTCCACAAATTCAAGATCAATGAACAGTGTCCGTTCCTGCAAGTCAAAGGGTGTCAAAGTGGTTCCTCTGGAGGAGAGTGGTACCATTGTGGAGGAAGAAGATGAGAAAGAAAATCTTTCTGCATCGGAACAAGTGCCTGAGGTCAATATTTTTCAACAACACGACCACTTTCTTGAAGTACTAAATGGAGGAGAGGTATTGTGCAGAAAGTGCAAAGTGGTCGAACAAATCAGGCTTTTGCTAAAGGATGATGAGGAGGCTAGAATTTTCATGGGGGCCAATGGCTTTGTTGAAGCCCTTCTACAGTTTCTGGAGTTGGCTGTCCGTGAGAGGCATGTAATGGCTCAGGACGTCGGAGCAATGGCTCTATTCAACCTTGCTGTCAACAATAACAGGTTTGTCTTTGAGTCTATTGCTGTTGGGAGGTCTCAATACTCTTTTGGGCATTTTGACAACTGATTATGTGGCAAAAGCAATAGATAATTCAGCCACTAGTGGATGCCATAATTTTCCTTTTGGGCAAGTCAGTGAGTACATTACTAGAGTTTCACGCACTTGGGCTCCATGTTGCATGTTTGTATTGCTTTTATTAACAGCTGCCGGGAATTTGCTGTTGTCTGCAGAAATGATCGATATTGTTTCTACACAATGCCCCTTATGGCTTCCTTTTCACTTCTTATGACCATATGACTAGAGTTTCATGCATTTGGGATCAATAATGTCGTTTTGTCATCTATGTTTTCCATTCTTCCGTCTTTTCTCTGATTCTTGTACTTAACTTTTGATGTCCTCTGAGGGCTTCCCTTTAAGCATGAGGTATTTTTTTTTCCATTCTACTTACAGCTTGAATGTTTGAAAACTAAGGGGAAAGACTATTCTGATTTTAGTTTGTCCATCACTTATAACATGTTTCAAGTGTTGCTTTTTTGTCTTTTTGTATAGGAGAAATTATTATGCTGTTCCTTATATGCTAAATAGCACAACATGATTATTCTTGCCTGCGCTTTCTTTATCTCCCAGTTCTCCACCTCCCCCTGTACTTTTTTGCATTGATCTTTGCTTGACGCATCAGTGTTTTAACATGTGTTCTCCTTGCTTCTTTTTCCTCAGGAACAAGGAGTTGATATTAGCTGCCGGAGTCATTCCACTTCTCGAGGAAATGATATCGAACCATAACTCTCATCCATCAGCAACGGCTCTATATCTGAATCTTTCCTGCCTTGAAGATGCCAAGTCCATAATTGGCACCAGTCAGGCTGTACCCTTTCTGATCCAGCTTCTTAAAGATGAAACTGCACCTCAGTGCAAGCTTGATGCTCTTCATGCTCTTTACAATCTTTCCACCTACCACGACAATATTGGATACTTGCTTTTGGCAGGCATTATCAGTGGCCTGCAATCTCTTCTTGCAGATTCTAGCGACCAAATGTGGACAGAAAAGTCAATAGCTGTCCTTATAAATTTAGCTTCAAGCCAATCAGGAAAAGATGAAATGGTATCTTGCCCTGAACTCATTAGTGTACTTGCCACGGTACTTGACAATGGAGAGCCTGTTGAGCAGGAGCAAGCTGTGTTATGTCTTTTAGTTTTGTGTAATGGAAATGACAAGTGCATCCAAATGGTGCTACAAGAAGGTGTTATACCTGCATTGGTGTCCATTTCGGTGAATGGGACCCTAAGAGGGAGAGAAAAGGCTCAGAAACTTTTGATGCTGTTCCGTGAGCAACGGCAACGAGATCAATCTCCTGCCAATTTGAGCCAGTGGCATCATCATCAGCCGGAGGAAACGAGTCACAGGACTGTGTCATCAGCTCCAGAATCCAAGCCGCTTTGTAAGTCTATATCTAGGAGGAAAACAGGCAAAGGTTGGGGCTTTTTATGGAAGAGCAAGAGTTACTCTGTCTACCAGTGTTAGATGGCATAGCAATCTGTATATTTTTCTGGGGTATCTTTTTTTCTGCTGGGCAGAATCATCTGTTTTTAATTTTCTCAAGATAAAAAAGAGATGTACAGTTCCCCCATGCAATGAATGGATTTTTGTCTCTCTCTCTCTCTCTCTCTCTATATATATATATATATATGTATCAAAGGCTTAACTAGCACGGAACATTATGTAGTTGCTATTTCTGGTGTAAGTACTCAAAGAGGCCCCTGACTTAATACAGATCATGTTAACTTGATTTTGAGTCGTGCTTGACTTGCTGAGCAGCTGAAAGAGTGCAAAATGCATTAGAGAAGATCTTTAAGACCATCTGCGGACTGAACTGTGGAAGTCCTCGATATTGACCATGGTTGATTTGATCTTGTTTTATGTCAAAGAAACTTGATTTACGTAATTACTCCATGTGGAGTATAATCCTTGTGTTGAAATCGTGAATGTCAGGTCAATTTGACATGAGATTGATATGTCTCAGAGACCCAATATGTCCCATCTAATCTTTCCATCATTCAGTGACTAAGCCGGGTTTGCTTCTGATTGTGTTTGGATCTTCTGAAGCAGGTTTACATAGGAAGGCTCAACTAACCTATCTGCTTCAATCATCAATGAAAAAATAAGCTCTGTTTCTGTTTCTGTTTGCACTTTAAGTACACATAAATTGATCTAAAAAAGCAGTTGCTTCTAAATTTGTAGCCTGCAATTAGTGGCCGAGAATTCCTCTCCAGTTCAGGAACTTCCAGAACCTTTTTGTTATCTACTTGTTTGCAAAACAGAGCCATTGCAGCATATGAACATGAAAGATGTTCAGATTTAATAATCCCCTCAAACTATGTTGCTTAGGACACAAACGATTCATCTTAGGCTTCATTCTCATTTCAAAAGCTGGTCGATAGGAATGATGGTAGCTACAGGGTGTTCGAACCATTCTACAACAATGAAGTTCCAGCATATCGTGATAGCTTCATGCAGAATTAAACTTTTGACTGGAAGAACTATGTCTAAGAAATGAACCGCCTTTAGCAAATAGAAACAGGTAGGCGTGAAGTTTCTATATTATGCTGTGAAATACACTGACGTGATTTTTTGTGCAGATCGCAAATACAAATACTCATTGTACCATCTGGTTATGAATTTCTGGCAGAAATGCCAGATGGTTCTATATCAACAGAAAACTGGTATGTTTCTTCCTCAACTAAGCCTATACAATACTAAAGTATGTAGACATCGACCATCGCTTGCATCTCTTGTTTTTCCTTTGTTATGAGTCACGAATAAGAGACGGATCGTGCAATAGAGTCTCCTATTTCCCTTCTTGCCGGTTTCTTTTGCCACGCTGACTCGAACAACTCCAAGATGGGATCGTCGACGGATTCCTCCCCTATTTGCCCATCATCTTCAGTTTTGACGTCAATCATGTTGTTCTCGCCTTCCAAACTATCATTTTTTCCTTCTTCCACTTCTTCTACTTCTTCCCTCATTCCCTTCTCTAGAGCCTCCTTGTAGGAGCCCTTTTCGTGGGTCTCCGCAGCTGTACTTCTTGTTTCACCTTTGGCTTCGGACACTGGAGAAAACTGTCCTGTTTTTCCGCTGTCAAAATGTGGTTCTGAATCAGCAGGGTAGTTTGCATCAGCTAAGCACGCCGATCTATCGCAGCATTCATTACAGTTCTCATCGACCGGGATCTCTTTCTCTCTCACAGTTCTTGATTCCCAGTGGGTTATTATCGAGACCCAAAACGTCAACCACAATATAACATGGACCAACACCCAATCTAGAAATGGAAATTGGTGGATAAAACCCGGCACTTTGTTCATGACGTCGTCGATTTTCTCCGGGAGGGCTTCCATCACTTGGACGAGCTCATCAATCTTGTCAAACACATAACTCGACGTAGGGAAGACTTTCTCGATGACATCCTCGGCAGCTAGGATGGTACTGTCCATAAAGGAGAGCATGGATAGGCATTGGTACTGAACTGCATATACTAATGGGCTGATTTTGTTGGCTAATCTGGTGAAACTTTTGAACAATGATCCAGACGGTCCATTGAACTCTTGTGCTCTCATGTAAGCTCTGTGAGCCGTTGCAAGGATCGAAATCCCGCAAGTGTGCAAGGGACGGCGTCTCGAACTCATTCTGTCGGTTGTTACCCGTTTCCTGCAATCACAAGTCTTGGTTATGTATTGGATGTTACCCAACAAACATAGACCTGTAGCCATCTCATGAGATACGATTCATCTTAAGATGTGCCTTTTGCAATTCAAACTACAGATTAAGCTAGAATCTGCATCACTGCATACATTGTACTCCGTACTCTATTATCCAGAACCGACATATCCCGAGCGACAAAACTTCGGATACACAGGAGAGGAACTTTTTTTGACGTGACCAAAAAAGGGAACATTATCAGAGTCTATGCAAGTATAAAATTGATTTAACTTCCAATTTACGAAATATAGAAATGATGCAAAAGATTCGTGAATTTGCCTTCCGGCATAACACGATGCATTATAGACCTTCCGAAGAATGCGGCGTATTCGTTTCGGGAAGCAAATTCGAACTACAAATATGGAAATTCTTCCTAGGATGATTACAGACATCGATACCTACCGCGTTACGAGATCAAAACTCTACCATATCTGAACTTAGCAGGTAGGCTTTTGCTCAGGTAGTCCAAACCGACACCAAAATCATATAGAAAAACGACCATTTATTTGTCTTTCCTGAGAAAACCTTATCTTTGTGGGTTGAAATACAAACGTAACACCTATCAAAAGTCAAAGAAGAGAAGACCAACTAGATGAAACAGGTTCAACCCTGTTTCATATCATACCTCTGATAACAAAGATGGTGTCGAAACGTTTAGTAATCACCCAGAAACGCTTCCTGCAGAAATTTGTGACGACTCTAATGAGGATTATCGGCAGAGAAAGACTTTAAATTTTAAATTGGGGTCACTCCAAATTTAACCAAAGAGACAGTGATAATAATAAAAAAGAAAGAAAGCAAAATTTCTGCACCTGGTAATAATGGGATTTCTGCTCGGGAGGTCATAGACAAGCCGAGACTGAAATTCTAATTCTGCCGCGATTAAGTTGGAAAAACGAATGGCTGTTAACCGTTTAACGACATTGAAGTTTCAAGGCGGGAGTTGAAAAAGCCTACCTGCGATCTTCCTCGTCACGTGGTCCCTCTTCGACCTTTTCCTTAATTGCACTTACCGACATATATGTGCACCGGGACACACGTTAAACATCAAATAAGAAAAGTTTTCAAGTTCCAATGAGCCATTTTTCTTGTATTATGTTTAGTTATGTTTTGGTAATCGAAACATCTCTCATTGGATTAGGAAGATCCTTCATCTATTTACTCACGTGAAATGAAATGTTGCCGATACATATCGACGCGACAAAGAATATAATCGCTGGTATGCATTCATAAAACGGTCAAATTATATCGAAATGATAAATTGACAAAATATTGGAAAAGTATTTTGTAGGCTTTGGCAAATTTGAAGACCCAAATGTGTTGAGTGTTCATGTTGTTAGGATTAAGCTCACAAACACAACAAAATAGAGAGTAAAGGCGAAAAAGAGAAATCGAGATACAAGATTTTTGTCATAATTTATCTTTAAACTATAGCTACATTTAGAAGATGATTCCACTATAATTAGCACACCCTATCTACTTTTGCTATACCTAGAGGCGTCAGCAACAACAATATATGGAGCCGATCCTTATGATGAAGAAGAGTACATTCATGATAACCACGCTAGCTCTGATTTTCTCTGTCTCCACGATTTTGATATTCTTGTCAATATTAACTTCACACCATGCTGTAGATTACAAGACAAATGATTTGGGGCTTCACTTTTCTTTTCTTTTCTTTTCTTTGATCTCTATGTTGATGGGATTTTTATTGAGTCAATTGTCGATATGATGTAATAATAAACATATTCGACCCACTATTTTGTTGAATTCCTTAACTCACACGGAGTACTCATTAAAACTCGAGTTAAGAATGCATTTTGTTGAAGATGTGACAATTTTTAGATGATCGTAGAGAACGATATCAAAGTAAATAAAATCTCAAAGCGATTCGCTTTTGTGCTATTATGCATCTTTATTCATATGTAATATTATCAAACGTGATGGAATGGTACATAAGTTACTTTGTGTATGTTGAAAAATGTCTCAAGTTTAAGCTCGCAAACAAAACCCAACCTGAGATGAACTATCAAGTATGCGGATGTTCGAAATATTCAGCAAAGAAAGATGGGCACGTCATTTTTTCTTTGTTACTGGAATCGGCCAAGAAAAAAGAAAAGAGAAGCTTGGGTTAAAGAAAGATAAAGAAATTAAAAACTAAAATCTCCACTATCATTATCCATAATGGAGTCACGGCCAAGAAAAGGACAAGTCCAAGTTGGACTTGGTTGACTGAATCTGGAGTTATCTGATGGTGGCAGAGATAATTCAAGGGTTTTCTTTTATGGGTCTTGCTTCCGTATATAATCTTGGCTTCATGCGTTAGTTCGGACCCATTGTTGAAGCGAAAAGAGTGAAGCGCCGTTTCTAAGCGAGTGCTTGGTAGTGTGTTCGTGTGTTTTGTTCGTGAATTGCATCCAAGAGTTTAAGTGTTGAAGTCGATTAAATCTTAACGTAAGATTTGTAAATTCCTTCGTGAAATCAAGATATTATTTTTGTGAAGAATTGTGGAGCTAAATACTGCGTGAGTTATTGAGTGTAATTGGGGCTTGAGAAACACTAAAAGTGTTTGAGTGACTCGAATGTGGATGTAATCTCTGCTGTATCGCTTGATTTATAGTGAAATTTCATGCTGCTCTTCCCGTGCATGTAAGTCTCTACGACCGAACCACATAAATCTAATGTTCGATTTATTTTTCTGTTCAGTCTATTTTATTGTTTCGATCGCTCGAATTTCTAACAATGTATGTGAACGGTTGAAATTTTCATCATAAAAAAAATATTAAGTACAGATGGCAACTCATAATATATTTTTGTTAATCCTATATATTTTTTACTTTTCTAGAGTCAATTTGTAAGGCGATTGTTATCTTTTTAGGAGCTTATACTAACTTTTAGTGTTTCCGTTGTATAGAATGCATTGCCCTATTTGAAAAATATGTTATTGGTTAGTAACAAAGATATTAAAATCACATTAGATTCGTACACGTGTACAAGCGCATTGCGTCATAATTTTTGAATAATTTGATTGCAGAAAACTATTATATAAAAGAAAAGTCTAGAAGATGGATCACTAAAATAAACGATTTTTGTCGGCCAAAAGATCTTGCGGCCATATTGGCCATTGTGACCTTGAGCTTCCACTCACTTATCTCATGGACATAGAGGTT
>BCNH02000008.1:38006616-38027241 GCA_001662345.2 Metrosideros polymorpha var. glaberrima
AGTTTGAGTGGTAATAATTGGGCAAAATGCAATCAGAATGGTGTATATGCTTACAAGGCATTTGCTTTGCATCCTCACTAAGCTCAAACGTGTCCTTACAGACGGCATACAGCGAATTGTCTAAGGCGAGTAATTCCTAGGTGATCTTGATGATCAGAAGCCCCTTGATTGCGGACCTCGACGTGGGGGGATCGTTCTTTACGAGCTGGTGCATTAGTTGCTCGAGATTGGAGCTAGTAAAGTAGTCGCCGAGGTTGATGTTCCCCGGGATACGGATGGAGCCGCCTTCGTCAGGATTGTTGTCAATGACGACGTAAGATGGAATCTTATGCCGGATCCATTAATTCGATTTTCGCATCTACGGAAAAAAATATAATTCGGTACACGTCTTTATAAGTATCTAGTAGACATGCCACGTCAAGGAGTTGAAAAGGCCTACTTGCGATCTTTCTCGTTTTCGTGTCCTTAGATTAGGAGTCTCACGTGGTCCCTTTTACACCTGTCCCTTTTACACTCGTTAAACATCAAATTAGAAAAAAATTATGAGTTCCGAAAGAGCCATTTTTCAGGTATTACGATTAGTTACGTCTCGTTAGATAGGGAAGATCCTTCATTAAACGTTGTTAATGCATAAATTGTCAAACTATATGGAAGTGATATATTGGAAAAATTATTTGAAAAATATTTCGTAGACTTTGGCAAATTTAAAGATCTGAGTACTCATGTAATTCGTGCATTTTAAGATTCTTGTTGAGCATGAGTGTGATGTCGATCGAGATTGATAGAGAGCCACAGAAATGCACCATTTGTCATTTACACATGATATTTGTAGCTAAGTAATAAAAAAATAGAAAATAGAAAATAGATGTCTTTCTTACTCGAGGGGAGAAAAAACTCTATCTTTTGTAGCTAAATTCGCCTAATTTCGAATTCTCTCTATCTCTGACCAATTTCATTTTTGTACATCTTCAACATCATCAAGTTTCATGGTCGATCCTTGATTCACAGCTGCCATCTCCTATTGTTTATCTGTAAATATGTAAGTATCTTTGGTTTGGTTCGTAAAAAAAGTTCGTTGCACGGATCTAAAGCGCAACATTTGTTATATTATATTGAATTTCGGTGTCGACTTGAATTTCGCAAGAGAAATATAATGATATGAAAAAAAAAAATTATAATAAAAATAAATATTCACGTCGATTGTATTTTGCGCCTGAGCTCACGTGGAGTTTTGTTTAAAGTGGATTGACTCCATCATGTAGGTTTATCTTAAGAAAAACATGAAACCTAGAATTTCGAAATTTATTGATTAATGACGTAAGTAGGTGCAAAAGTTCACCTTTCGTGCCATGGATTTTGTGTGGAAAAGGCGAGCAAGCTATTTATTTAGCATTTTCTTGAGACAAATGATTTCTTTTTCTCCTCCACTTGCTCTTCTCCATTCATAGAGAGTTAAAAAAGAGACTTCTATATGATCACGTTCCAATTCTATTTACTCCACTTTTTTTTATTTTATGATTTCTTCCTTTTTTCTTTTGGTATTTAATGTCTATATATATTTTTTGTTTTGGCAAGAGTTCATAGATAATTCTTATCGATAACAATATGTCGCAAAGTGTTGGATATCTCAAACGGGCAGTTGGGCATGGCCACTCGAGACCGGCTCAACTGTCCGAGTCCTGGGCTTGGCCACTGGGTACTCGAGCATGGCTGTTGAGGTCCTGATCTCGGCCTCGGGGGACCTAGGCCCCGGCACCAAGTTCCTAGGCCTCGCTGCTAAGGGTTCAAGCCATGCCTCGCGGGACTCTAGATCCTCCAAGCCTAAGAACTAGGGTCTAATTGTATTTTGAAATATGATTTTTCAAATTTTAAATGATGGAAGTCATTCTCTTAAATTTAAGCACAGATTTTTCGTTAATTTCCTAAACGATTCAAACGCAGAAAAATGATTATTTTTTCACGAAGTCAAAGTACCAATGACAAGCAGGGAAATTTCCTGGCCAGTTCAATTGGACTAACCGTTCAGGATCGTATTTTCACCAAATACATGGATAATTGCCTCATCGATAAAACTAGATTTCGTTTCCTGAGTCGATTCTTCATTCGGCAAAGCTTATAGTACTTGCTATAGGGATACTTCCTGGAAACTTTCTCAATAACAGTGCCCGTGTTAAGCTGACCAGATTAATTACAGGGGAAGTACAAAAGCGAAGTACCCGAAAATGGAGAGCAAGGCACAGGAGGGGACTACTCACCGTCTCTCCACACTTCCTTGAGGAGTCGATATCTGACAACCTTCCCGCCGCTCTTTCTTTCGAGCATCCAGCTTGGCAGCGGCAAAGTGGGCGAAACTCGGCCACCGTCGCGGATGATTGAACCTATCGGAGAGTCCAATTCATCGAGCTCGTCGTCGCTGGTATAGGATTTTCTAAGGACCGATGACCCTGCCCTCGACGAGGTTTGATTTCCCATCTCTCCGATGATGGTGCCAAGTGAAGATGCTGGAGGTGGTGTATATGCGGTTGGTGATGCAATGTATGGGATACTTGTTATCAACTGTTCGCCTTCGTCAAGGTGATCCTGGATAAAGATGCAAAAAGCTTCGTCAATGTTTGATCTGTCAAAGTGATAAGTACGTACTAATTATTGCAGCATTTTAACTGGATAAGAACTTGACGGAAAATGAATACAAAGCAGCTGTACTATTCCACAAGCGACTACTTGAATGAACTAACCTCGGAGTCCAGGGTCTCAAGAAGTGCCTCTGGCACAGGGTTTGGAGAGTATTCATCAGGAACAAAATTGTAGAGAACCCTCAAGATCAATGGCACACCGAACGCAGGGCAAAACTTCAAAAAGCAAACAGAACGTCGGTGAAATTAATAACACAGGAGCAGACATGCAGGCAAGCAGAGAGAGAGAGGGAGAGCAATACCTCTTTTCTTGAACTTCTATCAGCCAGCATGTCAAACGGAAGCTTCATCAGATCACTCAAGGCATTAAGGAGAGGAAAAGCTTTGAAAGACGTACTGCCTTCCTGTTTCTTGCTACTGTCGGTTTTGTTCCTATCTTCAGGAGAGTCATCCTCATCAATGTCAAATAAGTCAGCCAGCCATCTGGACCAGTCCCCAATCTAGTGACACAAAGCAATATAAAGTATACCTTATGTCAGGAATTTAATACTCTTGTCAGTGTATAGGTCGTTATGAAAGAATTAGAATAGTGCCTTAAAACTTTCCAAACAATCAAATCTCAAGTGAATTCATGCTCAGTGATCCAAATAGTTCAGTATCCTTTTCATCACCTCTATCGGAGTGTTCCATCTCAACTGCTGACTATTAGTTAGAATTACGTGTCTCCTAATGAGACATCTCGCAAACTCTCAGATAAAAGCATCACATGCTCTGGAATCAGGAGATTGTACTTTCTGGAGAAGAAGTATTGTCATTGCTCAAGAAGTTTGTGAGGAAGTACCATTGATGAGTGATAAATCAGAATGAAAAGGGTATAGGAAACAGAAGACAACTGCTTACTGCATTTTTCAGTTGTATTGCAGGCCTAAAACCAGATTTTCCAGCTGGAATAGGTAGCACCTTTGAATCACTAATGGGGTCAGAAACAGGATCTGTTGGCATCTCGTCATCTGATCCACGCAATATGGCGTTGAACATGGCAACATCTAGTCTACCTACCAACTGTTCCATTACCTGTAAATAAAATACAAAGCACTTTTTATCAGTCTATTGTTCCATTTTGCCGGTCAAAGATAGACACAGAAGACAAGCATCTGGTAACAGATTTCACAAAAGCATAATACGATAAAAAAAAAAAAACTGATTAACCACATGAATTAATACTATCCCGTCCCAGGTTTACTGGTAAGCGTTTATGCTTTTAGGAAGTTGCTCTATGCACAGCTTTCACAAACGCATACAATAAACCGGACTCAATTGCCCAATGCATATCAAGAGAGAATAAGAGGTGGATTCATTACCAATCTGGCCAGTAGAGGCAAGCATCCACATTCATGACCTCCAGCTCGAATGGGACAAAGCCTTTCACGGGCATCCTTAAAAGCCTTCTTCCAGAGATCAACGGAAAAGTTTCCATGGATTTTCCTTGAGTTTGAACCTTTGGCAGCAGAAGGTTGCATGTGTGGGGTCACAGTCTGTAGTAGAAGTAGAAAATCTTTAAGCAATGACAAAGAAAAATATGACAACTCAATCAAGGTATTAAAAGCAGCAACTGCAGCATAACTGTCAAAAATATTTTCACCTGCCACCACACGGATTCAACTATTCGGGAAAATATCCAGCATTCAACCCTTTCCAGTGCAACTGTAAAGGCCAATGGATTCTCCCATACATCAGCGTATTCTGACAGATCATCTCTGTCTATCCCATGAACAGAAAAACCAACCGATGTTTCCTTATTTACATTATTGCCAGCACATTCTTCACCAAGCAGTTTGCCGGCAGCAAGAGTGATGATTGCTCTCAACATTATTGCATTAGACAACCAGAAAGTTAACCTGCAACAAAAGACAACTAAATGACAACCATTACCTGGAAGAGAAGACGAAATCTGGAAAATTCAGCAATTCACTGGATGAGAGTTTGATTTTCTTGAGTAAATATATTCACTATTCTTATAGAATCCAGTTAGCGACATTATCACATCCTCTTTCAAGCAACCTAGTAAATCATGCAGCTTCTGCAAGATAACGGTAGAAGAAATTCTCCTGCCGAACTATTCACTTGACATGAATATCACACGACTTATCCACTATTGATACTAAGGAGTCAAGCTCCCATGGTTCATTTACAACAGTTGAATTTGCAATCACATGACAAGAATATCTGCCAAAATCTGCAAAGTCAAATTGTTTCTGCATCATTACTATTTGAGCTGCAAAAGTACCTCGGCACGTCATTTCCGCATGCCTTAGAGACCAATACCAGTCCAGAAACAACAGCTCTGGCTGCACTCCCCCTCTTAGATGAAGAATTTAATTTGCAAGCGTGGAAGTAGAATCTAGAAAGTCGCCGAGCTGGAGAATGGACCTTGTTTGAAGAGCTTCCATGCTCAGCAACTACCGAATAAAGGCTAGCCTCAATAGCAGCAGCTTCCCTCAACTCTTCCTCAAGCATAGCAATTCTGTTTTCCAACTTGGCTTCGTTGGCAGAAAAGTTTGCCAATTTCTTCTTATCATGTATCGCAGAAAAAGTAGCACTTTTGTCATCATCTCTGCGTGGGCGAATCCGTTTTGCCTCTTTTGCAACTGCGCTCTTAACAAGCAGTTTAAAGTTATCAGATGGATTAGATAACAGGTTCACATCTTTTTCATGTTTTAGTTCATTGCTATCAACAAAATCACTCATCTCATCTGCAGCATCTCTCAAGAAGGCAACCTGTTTTCTGGTGTCACGCTTTAGAAAACCTGAAGC
Source organism: Metrosideros polymorpha var. glaberrima (assembly GCA_001662345.2). NCBI lineage: Eukaryota > Viridiplantae > Streptophyta > Magnoliopsida > Myrtales > Myrtaceae > Metrosideros > Metrosideros polymorpha. The sequence continues at coordinate 38,012,064 of BCNH02000008.1, forward strand.
TACATCTCGAAAATGTTTCTTTTTTTTTAGCGTATGTTCCGCTAGGCCATTTTCTTGCTGTTTATTCTCATCTTTTGCTGTCAAAGAACCTAACAGCATATGTAGGGGTGGAGACAGGTCATCTTTTTTTGAACTCCAATTGTTTTCATGATCTCGAGAGAGGGTGCTTCTTACAAGCTCTGTGTCAATATCCCCCTCGGAATTTGGAGCATTAGACGATGAACCATTGGAAAAGCTTCTAATAACATCCCCTTCGCTTTCTGCCCGAGAGCCCTCTCTGATCCCATCGCTTTCATCAGGAACTCCCTCACGGAGCTTATAAGCTATTGGTTCCGGCAAACTTGTGTTTTCCTTGCTGTGCAACTTTCTCATTTCTTGGATACCTGTAGATGAGAATTCATATTTGAAGATAGTCGATAGCTTCCAGGTATGAGGTTAGACTTCTCTTTAAAATGTGCGAAAAGAAGCAAACCTTGAGCATGGTTGCCAGTGTCAAATAAGTCTGTAGATGGTGAAGAAAAGGTGGCTTTCCCATGTTCACTTGCGTCAGCCGCAAAATGTTTTTCCTGGCTTGAAGTTGCTACTTCTAGTGGTAGTGCATCTTCTCGATTAGCAACTTGTTTGCCATTATCTGATGTTTCTGATTCTCTCTGCACACCAAAAACAATCCAAGAATAGCAGATGTACTTATTAACAAACAGGACTGAAAGCTAAAGAACAAAATGAAGCATTTATAAGATGCGGAAACTAATTTATTGGTGATATAATATCCTTGGCTAGCAAGAATCTGTTATGCTCACAATTACTTCAAGAAGCAAACTCCTTACATTCTTTACAAATAAAAAAAAGAAGAAGAAAAGAAGAAGGCTAAAGTGTATGAAACGTCTGACGGTTCCTACCAAAACATGCGTCTGCATATTATCCACCACAGGGGAAAAGTTGCAAAACAACAAGAAATGAGCCTCTCGATTTCAAATTTCAGGATCTAATAATTCAAGCATGAAAGCTATGACGGTGAGTCACACTTCAAGTTCAGGAGTTTGCTCACATGGATGGGTTGCCAAACTGGGAGGGGGTTTCGAGATTCTAATGATTATAATAACAGTTAAACAAAACGAAGTCGATATGTACATGATATCCCCCAATTCTCAAGCAATGTGTGAGGTCATTGATCTCTTATCGGAACGAAAGTCTACTGGCAATGTCAGCCCCCTTCCTGAACGAGGCATAATGATGAAAAGCATTTAAATTTCTTGACTGGAGTATATGAACTAAATAAGCCAAGGGAATAAATACCAGAAGAAGTCCACGGCCAAGAGATGAACAACCGGCTATTAGCAGTATAAATCTCCATCATCGGGATAAAAAATAACAGTTAACAGAGTTTTCTTGTAATGATTTCAAGTACCTTATCATCTTGAGACAGTAAGGTGACAACATTTTCAGGAAGAGAGGTGGAAGTGATTTGCGACGATTGTACGGGGACATCACCATCTAAATCATCATCAGTGAACGACGAGATCTCATTATCCTCATCATTGACCTGAGCCGAAACAGATCCGCTTCCAGGCTTTTCAAGAGATACTTCTTTTGAAAGTCCACTCTTTGGTGAAGAGCTACAGCTATCCACATCAAAGGGCTGAATGCTAATGTAAAGCACAGGTTGTGCCACATTTTTCAAGCTTCTCTTACAGCTCACAGGAATGCTAGCATTTGCGGTCTCTCGAATAACCCCATAATCTGCAAGGTTTATCACAGCAGATCCCAGCAGTTGACCTTTCACCGCCCTGTTCTTTAGGGACTCATATAAAGAGAACTCCAAGCAGTTCTTCTGGAAACCATCACTGCTGCTTCTTCTCTTGGACGCTTCCTTGCACAGAGTAACAGGAAGCTTAAGCGACTCGCCAATCACGATCTTTCCATCCTCGGCACTGCAAGGGAAGGATCCCGAACTATGGTCATTCTCCCATTGAACCAATAGTGATTGAGCAGATCTCAGAGATTGGGGCCAGGGCTTAATCTGTTCCACGTGGATAAGGTACTCAACTTGAAGCGCAACGCTTTTTCGGCTCTTTGATCTCAACCCGAGAACCATTTTTGACAGCAAATGCCGATCAAGCCTTAGTCGATATCACCATCCATTGCAGCATTTCTACATCCGCGAAACACCCGGATATCACCTCGTAGCATAGACAGGATAACAACTGGGAAAGTGGCATAAATGGTGCTCAAGAGCAATCACCCGAAAGGGTACAAACTTATGCGAGAAGCAAGATGCTCGAAACCGAAACAACCTTGATCTTACGCACCGGAAGCAACAAAGAAAGACTTGTGCATTGCCGAAACAGCTCGAATTATAAACTAAAGAGCTACTTAAAGAACGAGAAATCGACGAAAAGGACACTACAACTCTTGGGTACTACCCACCCAACTCAAATATTCCCATCATCAGAAGCTTTCTTCTTCATCGCGTCTGAAGAGTAGAGAAACCCAATACAAGAAGCTAAAGCTAGAGATCAAGCGAATCACCTAACCAGTCCATACGCTTCACCTCCTAGAGAGAGAGAGAGAGAGAATCAGACGCGGTGTTTCCAAATATAAAATCAAGAGGAACATAGCAAGGACGCGGTATGCACATCAGCGAGAGCATTTTAAAAAAAGAAACTAATAAATTCTGGTCAAAATCAATAAACCCACCACCAAACACAAGTCTACATGATCTGCATTGCACCCGTGAATCTAAAGAAACGCAAAAGAGCAACAGGACAAAGCCATCTACCTTTCGTTCAAAGGAAAAAAAAACCGATCTTTAGGAGATTAGCAACAACAACAACAACAAAAAAACCGGAAGAAACCGATCTATAGCAAAATTAGCAAACGCCAAGCTGAAAGACGATGGCAAATGCGATATTAAAGACGGTGGGAATTGACATGGAGGGAATACACACGTACGAGTACGATCGAAGCGAGTCGACCCAGTTGTTGGGAAGTCGCCATTAGAGATAGAGAGAGAGAGAAGAGTGCGCGAAGCGAGGAATTCTCTGTGCACAGAGAGAGAGAGAGAAGGAGATGTCAGAGAGCAGGGGCGAGCTGAAAAGTGGCAGCTTTTAGATTCGAGTGCGCTCCCATAGGTCAAAGCAATAGTGCGTGCGACGCAATGCATTTTCAGCAAGCACCTAATGTGAAACTTTGAAACTGAAAAGGGGAGATGGCAAAGGAAGGATGCAAATGCCAGCTATATCCTACTTTACTTTTTACTTTTTACTTTTTACTCTTACCAATGCAAAAAGGTCAATAGCAAAAGAGAGAAAAGGGGGGAGGAGTTGAGGATAAAAATCCGACCGATTGAATTGACATTTCGATTGCAATAAGGCGATTACGATTCTATAAAGCAACCTTACCACAATAATAAGGAAAAATGCACTTTGCGATGATCGTATTTCAAGCAATTACGATCCGATGCATAGGGTTCCAGCGCAATCGACAAATCTCAAGAGGGCCTTGGCTCCCAAATTCTTGTGTTATTATAGGTTATACGTAATCTATCTCTTGGAGAAAAACAAGTGCCTTTCCCAATTTTTTCTATTTTTGTTTAATGAAATAACACGTTCTCTTTTGTAAAGGCCTAGCCCCTTTATCACTAAATCACAAAAAGGAATACTTGCTAAGTGAATGATTATCTAACTTTATGTCGATTCCGATTATTTAATATAAATCTTAATTTACATCATGTTACGTAACTATTTGATGGCAGCATCAAACATGGACCCCCAACTTTTCATGTCCTAGATTCACCCTTTGTTCATGTGTCCCGGTGCAGTCCTTGCGTCATTCGGGCCCCACATGAAATGCCACAAATAAAATCAGGGGGTCAACAATGCATTGTGCTTACATGAATCCAGTGCATCTCATAATTATTTTGTTTCAACTTTTTCTAAACAGAAGTTACTTACTTTCCTTTTTGTTTTTTTTTTTTGGTCTGATACTTTCCTTTTTGTTGAAATCATGCAAATTATTGCACTTAAATAGATCGTGAAAAGAATTTACACGGTTGCAAATGACTAAAAGTCCCATGGATGAATTTTAAAGATTGAGGAGATGTTCACCAAATGAAAGTCAGAACATCGATTAAGAATTTTTTTTTTGAAATAGCAGTCAATTCACATACACTTAAAATCAATATTTGGCGCTCATGAGGGCATCTCAACCATTGGATCATGTGACGTGTACTAAAAACGATTAAGAGGGTGGCCCCTATGACCGGCTCATGTCCGATTAGGCTCAATCGACCCGAAAAGGCAAAATGGACGAGTTTGAACAAGCAATTCCATTATCATGCTTGACACTTCCACCTTGGCCGCTCCTTTGGCCAGCCCGGACTCAATCGATTTTATAAAGTGCGATTGATATAAAAAAAATTTTAAATCGTCAAGACCAATAGCACAGTAGAACTCACGTCAGCTTGTCTTTCACTTGCTGCTTTTCTGAGACGAACTTAAAATGTTTACTTTGATGCAAGGATTGATCTCTTTGAGTGCCGACTCATGTAAGTATCCGAGATCACGACACATTGCCCTTAGAAGTAGATGGATCTTGCAGATACATATGCAAACGATGCTCTATGATCGTTAGGTGAAAAGATTTGATCAGTTTACCTTTCTTCAAGTCAAGAGGATCTCAGAGAGCCCAACATAGAAGCATGGTCATTTGATAAGACAAACAGAAAACCAAGCTTTCTCGTGTAACCATTGAGAAAGAAATTGGAAAGTGTATTCTAGGGTGACGATCCTCACTAGAAGTTAAGATCTCAATATTTAGAACAAGCATCGTTTCGGGGCAATCGAATCCACTTCCATCTAGTCCAAGCCAATCATTGGTGATGCGAACACATTAGAAAGCATGAAGTTGCATGTCCTATGGCTATTATGCCTTCGGTTGAGCAGTTTCAAAGAATTTCAGACAGTAGTCACTGATATATTTAGTGCCCAAAAAAAGTAGCTCCTGCGACCTAGCTTTGCCACAACAAGGGATGGGAGAGAATTCGAGATGCTAATTTCATCAGCGACGATGAGTTCATTGGACACTTAAGGACTAGCCGCTCATGCACCCACAGCCTCCAATTCAGACCAAAAGAAAGAAATCAGGTAACTCAGCTAATCATCAGAGCCATCACTCAACAGACAAGGTCAAAGATCAGAGACCTTCAGCAGCAGCAGACAAGTTGAGTAAGTCGGAGCTCGGATTTGAAATTCACCAAAGGCATGGTGCGTGATGTGTGTTTCCATTCTGAAATTCAAGATACTGGACATGCCGCAAAACAATACTGTCTCAGAGGAGATGTTTCCCCACGTCTACTTACAAATGAGCAAAATCAACCAAAGAGGACAACATACAAAGATTTATTGACAAACTTTCAGGAAGATGTGAGCTAGTTAGTGTTCCCATAATACACGAAATGACAATACATAACCCTGGTCCAGATAATTGAGAGATAGAATAAGTTTCCTTGGCAGTGAATAAACTCACTGTGCAGCTTAGCAAGAAATAGAAATGCAAAAGAAGCCAGATCCACCCATCAACCCAAATTTTGGGTAGTTCTTCTTGTTATTCTGACATTATCCACCAACAAAGGGATTTACCTATAGAGAAAAAAGGACCAAAACAGGTCCAATAAGAAATCGGTAGTAACTTCACAATCACAGCAAAAGTATACAACCGTGTCCGTACATGTAAGACCATAAGAATAAATGTCCGCATAGCAGATTCAAATTGTCCCTTGAGCTCAGCAATATGCCATATTTAAGCCCCTCTGCCTCACCATTTGCCAAATGCTAGCAAGGAATATCGAACTATAAGCAACGAGTATTCCCTTTCTGAATATTTCAACTTGCACCTATGCTAAAGCAACATTTAGTCCTTCAGCACCCCGCATTTTTCATCTTGCTGGTTTGAATCTACAATTATTTGATCCATCCAACATCATCTCACCAGCCACTCAATAATCTAACAGAGTAGTTACTGACAGAAAGAAAAGAAAAAAAGAGAGAGCACCTGAGTTTGTACAAACATGTGAGCCATAAATGCTTTCCATTTATTTATAGGATAGCACAAGAAATGAATTGAAAAGAGATTAGAGAAGAAACCTGAGTATAAAAACTAAGCCGCAGCCTCCAGCAACTCTCTCTCAGCACGTTCCATAATCCTTCTCTCGAGTTCTGGCCTAAAATGCCGAATGAGACCCTGGACAGGCCAAGCAGCTGCATCACCTAAAGCACATATTGTATGCCCTTCAATCTGCTTCGTCACCTCCTGCAGCATATCAATCTCCTCCAACTTTGCATTCCCAACTTTCAACCTTTCCATAATCATCCAGAGCCATCCTGTGCCTTCCCTGCAGGGTGTGCACTGCCCACAGCTCTCATGCTTATAGAAATAAGAAAGCCTCGCGATTGCATCGACAACATCGGTGGATTTATCCATCACTATAACAGCTGCAGTTCCTAGACCAGACTGGACAGCCTTAAGAGCATCAAAGTCCATCAAGACATCATTGCATATGTCCTTTGTGATAAGTGGAACAGACGAACCACCGGGTATTACTGCAAGTAAGTTGTCCCATCCACCCCTAACGCCACCGCAGTGCCTTTCTATCAGCTCCTTCAATGGTATACTCATTTCCTCCTCGACTGTGCAAGGCTTGTTTACATGACCCGACACACAAAACAATTTTGTCCCTGCATTGTTTTTCCTTCCAAAACTGGCAAACCAATCTGGACCACGCCTGAGAATTGTAGGAGAAACAGCCACAGTTTCAACATTGGTAACAGTGGTCGGACAGCCATATAAGCCAGCATTAGCTGGGAAAGGTGGCTTTAACCTTGGTTTCCCTTGTTTCCCTTCAAGACTTTCCAATAGCGCAGTCTCTTCACCACAAATATAAGCTCCAGCACCATAATGGATGTGGACGTCAAAATCGTAGCCAGATCCACATGCATTCTTTCCCAACAGTCCAGCTTCATAAGCCTCTTTTCTGGCCCGTTCAAGATTTAGACGCTCATTTACGTATTCACCCCTTATGTAAATATAGGCAGCAGATGCCCTCATTCCCACACCAGCAATTAAGCATCCTTCAAGAAGCTTGTGAGGATCGTGACGCATAATTTCCCTATCTTTACATGTTCCCGGTTCACTTTCATCGGCATTGACTACGAGATAGGAAGGACGGCCATCTGATACTTTTGGCATAAAAGACCACTTCAGGCCAGATGGGAAACCAGCACCACCGCGCCCTCGGAGACCAGACTTCTTCATTTCATTCACAATCCAATCAGTTCCCTTTAATACCAAATCCTTTGTCCTGTACCAGTCACCACGTTTCATGGCACCTTTCAGAAAAGGGTCATGCATTCCATACAAGTTGGTGAAAATTCGATCCTCGTCCTTTAGTCCACCAAATTGGGTTTTCTCTGGAGGAGGTGGTGGTGGCGGCGGAGGGGCGCTAGCAGTTTTGGCACCTTCAGTGCTGAATGACCTAAGACCTATCCCCCACCTGTCAGCCTGCCCCCGAAGCAAAATCGTCTTTCGAAGAGAAAGTAGGCCCCTCATTGGTGCCTGCTAGAAGTAAGAAAACACGAATGACTCAACCTGAAGTAAATCATGCATATGAAGCTGTATGTAACGACGTTACAATAAATAACCATACAGCCTCGTATATTAGAATACAGCAGCGTCATATTCCGGTAATTCTGCTGAAATTCATGAATCCAAGCATGGCAGCATAATTGGATATTTAATGTTAAAAAATGAGGCAATAATTGCTTATTTTGTAAGCATAGGGTGAAAACAAAAGCCTAGGGGATGGTGCGAAGATGGCTTTGCATTCCAATGAGTCAACATTTATGGATGAAACCGGATCAGAAAACAAATAAGAAATCTAATGCAAAAGTTCAGGAAACTGAATACTTAAAATTAGACTATAAATTAAGAGAAACGGCGCTCGGCTCGCGATGAATTTAACCCAGGATTACACAAAGCCACTCAGCGTGAAAATGCCAATTCGAACACATCGCCTAGGTCTCCTCTTCCAATAAATCTCAAGGATTTAAACCCTGAACGATCAAGAGAAATTGATGCTACCTCCTGACTAAACCCTAAGAAATGAAAATGTCCCCAAAGAAGGGCAAAAGAAGGAACGTCGAATCCCTTTTCGCTCGTCCCAAACAGTTGGCAAAAGCCCAGAACAGCGCAACGGCCTCAAATTCAAACCCTCGAATCAAATTCGATCCTTCGCAATCCATCCCCCTAAAGTTCGTCAAAAAGCACACATCGACAGATCCAGCTTCGACGGACATTTCCACGAGCTTCGAAATCAGTCCTAACGCAAGCGAATTGCAGAGTCGTAATCGACGAAAACACGACGAATAGCGAACGCCAGCGAGAATGCGAAGGTCACAGGGGAAGAGATGAAGACGACGCAGTGCACGTACCATGGCACGGAACGTCGTGTGCGAGCTCCGACTCGGTGGGCGATTTCAGGTCGAGGAGCGAAGGGAGACGCTAGAGATAGTCAGAGACAGACACACAGAGAGGGACTACAGCAAGGAGCAGATGAAAAAAGTTCCTCTGCTGCGACGGTCAGGATTTTGCGGGCAAGGAAACGGTGGAGATGGGGCCATGATGAACGCTAATTCATGGAAGCCGGTGATCCGACGGTCAGGATTTTGCGGGTGCTAAGTGATGGAAAATGATTCCACGTTGAGGAACAAGTAGTGGGCCTTAATTAGAGTGGTCAACGGCCCACGGTCCATGCACGAACGTGGGCCTTTCCCCTCCTTTTGTTGCGGGCTTCCCCCCAAATGTCCGGAAAATTTATCAAAAAAATGTCATAAACCAATTACACATGTACCAATTCAATTCTAAAACTTTAAATCGTGCCAATTTAGTCCGAAACATTTTCATATTTTTTCAATATAATCCATCTTGCCAATTTTGGCCGAAAATCATTGACGTGGATGCCAGCCGTCTTACATGACACGGCCAGCGTTAATGTTGACACAATTTATTAAATTTTTTTAATTATTATTTCCTTTTTCTTTTTCTTTCCTTCTTCCTTCCCTGGCGAGGGTCGTCGCCTTTGGCTAGCGACTGGCAGAAGAAGAAGGAAAAAGAAAAGATTAGAAAATTATTAAATATTAAAAAAAATTTGCATCAATGCTAGTGCCATATAGGACGGTCAGCATCCACGTTAGCGATTTCTAATCAAAATTGGTCGGATAGATTAAATTAGTAAAACGTGAAAACGTTAATGACTGAATTGGCGCAATTGAAAGTTTTATGATTAAATTGGCACAAATACAATATGTTTAAAACTTTTTTGGTAATTTCTCTTGCGATATTATATATGCAATTAACACGTGTAAAACGAGCAAAACATGTATGTTGAAAGACTTTTTTTCTTAATTTTGTCATCTAATGATTCCTGAATTAGCTTTCGTGTAAAATCAAATTCGAGAATTGATGCCTTTGAGTTTGTTTGACTACTCTTCTAATTACATATAATATAATTGTTGATTATGACTCGAAATTAACCCCGATTGATTTGAAATCCAACCCGTCATAGAATTGCATGGCAATAATCAATGCCATATCAGGAAAGTCCAGATTAGACTCTTTCCAACGGAATCGTGGAAGTAATTTCCCATGAGACTTCTATTTCCTATTGTAAATGAAGTCCATTTTGACATCGAAGAATCGAAGACTATGGGTGGGTCTTTGCATTTCAGCCTTCCCAAGGCCAGCATTTGGCCAAATGCTCCCTTAGAAAAAACTTGCCAAACAGTTCAGCATTTCGCAAAGGAGTATTCGAGCTGAAAGCTCCTTCCAAATGTTGAACCAAACCCACCCTATGTCATCCAATTGGAAGTCTTTTATGATGCTGTTGGGCTTCGCGGACGTGGAGGGATTGAATTGGAAAGAGAGGGATTCTGACTCGTAATTTTTTCTTTTTTGCATATAATTATTCTATTTTTGAGTTTTGCTCTGGAGTGCATAGTGAGTGTGCTTATTATACGTAAAAGCTTGCGAGAGACATAGAGAGCATTGAGAGTAATTGATTCTCGTGGGTTCAAATTTAATTTAGGATTAGGCAACACCTTTTGAGTAAGTGTGTTGAGCGACTATAATCTCAATTTAATTTTTGCGAAATCGTATCATCGATCTCTCCCCGTGAAGTAAGCACATCGTCGAACCTCGTAAAGTCCATTGTGTTGTCGGGTTCTATTCCCGCAATCTATTTCTTATTCAAGCCGTTTCGTTTGTTTGCGCTTCCGCATTGGTCGTAACATAAATCGATGTACTACAACACATCACGTGCAAATGACTGATCAGATGGCCCTTATGGCCTCGTGCTTCGGATAGGGTGTCCTGGCCCTTTTGGCCTTAGTCCTGTTTATCCTCAAGCTCTTGCTCATGCCTTTTTTTTTTTTCCTAATAACACTGAAATCCATTTTGCTCCCGCCAGCTGATATATTTGTGTACTTATTTTTACTATGAGCACAACCTCTATTTGTTAAAAAAGAAAGAAAGAAATAGTGCCAAATCACATGCAAAAAGTAGACCGTTGTTCCCCTTCCACACCACATGATGTCCGAATTTATCATTGTCTAAAGTCCCCCGTAATGGAAAGAGGCAACGACACACAATGTGCTTTGAGACTACTGTCAATCATTTAAAAAATTTAGACTATCAGGTTGATAAATCTTTTTACTTATTCGAAAAATGGCAATGTCATTTACTTACGTGCGATGCAGCATTCTCTTCGCATATCAATCGAGAACAATATAATTATATTTATATTTTTCGAGCTTCTTATGTGATCGAAACTTTTTCAAGAGAAAATGAATAACTTGACTGAAAAGTTACCTCAATAACCTAACTAAATGTTAACTGATTAATAAGAAGATTATCAAGTTCAACTTCGGGAAAGAGGCTATTTGGTTTAAAAAGGCTGGCGATGTTAACAGAGAGAGAGAGAGAGAGAAATTAAGATTATGAAGCGATTAGATTAGATTTGAGTGGCCCCGTGATATCTTGACTGCCCCCATCGTTTTGCCGAACAAGACAAAAGCTGAGCTTCCTTCGAAAACTTCAACCATCACCAACTTTGTTTTGTTCCCATTCTTTTGCTCCACCCAGTCCGTCTCATATGTGAAAGGACACGACAGAAAATGGACTCTCGTGCTGGCGAACCTGAATTGGGTTTTCATTGTTCAGCTACCTAAGGACAAAAGCCATAAAAATTCCCAAAATAGGCCCATTATCACACATTTATTCTAAACATTTTTTGTGACATAAAAAATTCAAACTTTACCTACGTGACTCGTTTACTCTCCATTAAATTTTTGTCAATTAGAACCGTAAAAAATATGCTTACATGGTCGTCGGAAAAGCAAATAATGTAGACATGGCGCCCACTTAACTTAAGTAAAATAAAAACGCATTGTTTGGCTGAAAATTATCCAAAAATATGTCATATAGGTACAAGTTTGGGGTTTTCCATGTTGCAATAAAAAGTGTAGGGTAAATGTGTCACGGTGGATATAGTTTGAGATTTTTGATGTCACAAAAAAGAAGTTTGAGATAAATATATCACAGTGGTCATAGCTTGGAGTTTTTTGTGACTTTTTTTCAATACCTAATTATAGATGTTCGGGATTAAAAAAAAAAAACAAACAAATTGCGTCGGCCGCAAGATGTAATTTAATAAAAAAAAATCTATCAAAATTTCTTATAACGTATAGTTCACCGTCGGTTTCAGGCTGCGATTAAGAAAAAGGATTTGAAAGAGGGACTTGCTGATTTCAGTCCATGCACGAGGAGTGACGAATGTGCAGGCCAATTCCGGCCATGACATTGAGATTTCCCCCCTGTTTTTTCCTAAGGTAAGAAACGCTTCGATGAGGCCAAATGGAACGAGCTGGTCTTTAGTTCATACCGAGGGAGGTTTTTTTTTTGGGCTGTCAGCAGGGTCTTATCTTTTTGGCCTTGTTGGTAAGACACACGTTTGCCAACTCGTTCCCAACATCTTCTCTTCCTTTCTGATAATTCTTTTTTTGGGGAGAACTTAATACGAACAACTTCGTGTGAAGATGAGAATGGTAAGTTGTGCGATGTAGCATGATGCATCATGGTCTTCTGCAAATCCCAGAAGTTATTAGAAAGACTGTTCTATTTTGTTTCGCGAAAAACGAATGATTCGGATGCTTTTATAAAAGCGATTGTTTGCACCGCCTATGAAAATGAATGAATGAGAAACGTTTTCATCTTTCGCAAAGATGTTTAGACATAAATTATTATTACCAGTAACGTATGTATTTTTCCATTGAATTCGATATGAGCAATCATTTTTATGAATATGTCATCGAATTCTGTGGTTGAATGCGATATTTGCAAAATTACTGTATTTTCCTCCGTCCCTGCTCCAATCATGTTTCTTGATTGGTGGGTTGCGAGTTACGGACATGATCCACTTGTAAGTTTGAGTAAATATCAGTATGGTTGATTTTCATGTCTGTCATCTCCCAATCTATCTACAATTTCCTCTGATCAAAAATGAAGGAAAACACTACTCTAGTGGAAAAATAGCTCCGTCGAACATGAGGACTCGGTGGATGCGTCCGGCGATTATACGCGAGCTTCTCACGATTCAAATTGCCGTTTCATAAAAAATGAAAATGCATCTCATATTAACAACAAATCGAAAGTTAAACACATGTAAAAACCTAGGTAGGTTTAGTGTATATTTTAGAAATCAAATACCAAAACTGTAATTTTGCTCGAGTAAGGAACCTAGTAAGGGTTTTGCAAGCAATCCCCACACTTTAAGAATTATAATAACTCGATTGTCGTGGTGACTAACGAGTTTTATGGGTATGTTTAGATAAGTAATGTGTACATTTCGGTTAGTTATATATTTGAAATTCATAAATATTATATGAAGAAAAACCAGGTTTATGTTGGATTATACTCATGAAAAAGAGGAAAATTCTCACGAGATCACTTGAATAGCTGTATGTCTATTAAGTCGCCCTATATTCATTGCTCAATTTTGAAACGAGCAAGAGATTTCATATTCCATTTCAAATAGAGAAAAGCATATATATATAGAAGAAAATCCAAATCTTTTTATAGATGCAACTAAATTCGAACCAGAACAAAACAAAAAAATATTCAAATTGATTGGTTAAGTGACGAGAATATAAGGGATTCTCATCTCGTCGCTTAATAAATAAATTTTACGTATCTTACACTACTCTTTTAGCTGTAGTCACGAGAGGAGGGCTACATAGAATCACAGCAATTTTTCTCTTGGATTATGGTGGATCGGACAATAATGGCAGGATTTGCCGTTGTAATTACACAGATTACGTTGTTCCAAAACTCACACGGATTTATATGAATCCTAAAAAAAAAAAAATAGAAAAAATCATAAATTTGGAGCAACAGTGGGCCCCACTCCATGGGACCCACCCCCGACCCAGTCAAACTCGTCCTTCGTTTCCAGATAAATGCACGACGAAAGCATTTCAGGCATCTCTCTCTGTAACAACGGCAAGCCTTGCACGCCAAGCGCATGCTCTCTCGCTCTCTCTCTCTCTCTGTGGTCAGACGCAGTAGAGAGAGATTTGCGAACGGGGAGAGGATCGCATTTCGAAGAGCGGAGTCGCGCGTGCGCTCGTCACGGCCCAGCTGCGTCCGACCGCGGACATGACGGTGTTCGCAAACTCCGGCGCTGGATACTTCGCCGGCAAGCAGGTGGTGCCGATGGACTACCAGGCGGGGGTGTCGCAGCGCCTCGTCGACGCCGCCCACGGCGACGACCTGAGGACGGCGTACGAGTGCATGATCGACCCGTTCGTGGACGTGAACTACGTCGGCACGGTGAGCCTGAGGTCGAAGAGGACGGAGATCGTGCCGCGCGGCGAGTGCCCGCACGAGGTGGCGGTGGAGTACGAGGAGTTCAGGACGGACGTCACCGCCCTCTTCCTGGCCGCTCAGGGCGGAAACTTGACGCTCGTCAGGAAGCTGCTGGTAAATCCTCCATTTCTTCCGATTTACACTCCATAGCTTAGCTCTTTCGTTTTGCTTGATCGCGGTCATATTCTCGTGAATTATTTTCATTTTATTGGTTGCTCGTTGTTTTTCGATTTTGTTAATTCTGCCATTCATTGTTTTAATTGCGATATATTGCCACGGAAACCATTTTGAGAATCTCTCTTTTGCCATCATTTCTTGAATTCAGTCGAAAGGACTAACGAGTCGTGTCGTGCTGAATCGTTGTGGATCTGTCTAGCGTATTTAAGACAGGGTCGAACTTGAGCATGTGAATTTTCCTCTGTTAATAAATAATTTCTCCTCTGGTTAGAAAAAGAGGAAAAATAAAGTGATTGATATTTGCATTTTGCGGATGATTGAGGTAAGGATAGGAGTACGCATGATGTAGATTCTGTAGACCTCGAACCAATGGATTCTCAATTCGGTTCGGTTGGTTCGAGAACCGAACTGGACCACCCTTCTATGATTTTTTTCCTTTTCTACTCGGATACGGAATATACAGAATGACCCCAAGGGATTGGAGGTTTAAAACCAAGTATACCTTGGTTTGACTTGGATGGGCATTGGCGGTCTGGTTCTCGAGTTGAATCGACAATTCCACTGATTCAGTTTATTCCTACTTTTTGGATCAAGAATTGTACTGATTCTCTTTGAAATTGGACCAATTGATTAGGTCGGGTACGGCTGATCATGAGTTCGAGTTAGGAGCTATTACCTAATGCATCACCTTTACGTAAGCGAGCACATCACATCTAAATTGATAATAATATTTCTAGCCCGTTTGATTTCTGTAACGGAATAAAACTGCAATCCAATAGATGCTATGCTCATGGAATAGAGCTGTAATAGTTTTCACGCAATCTGGATTAAGTACTGTAATATCTATTCCAGTGTTTAATTTCATAAATGACATATGTTATAAGAATAAGTAGCACCAGCATTTCCAAAATACCCCTAAATTTAAAATTGGAAGGAATATAATAATTATTAAATTGATAGTTAATTGTGATTCATGAGTTTAGTTCCCCATAAAACTATTAATATATAATTTGTTATATAAATTTTT
>BCNH02000008.1:38027463-38095189 GCA_001662345.2 Metrosideros polymorpha var. glaberrima
AAAAAAAAATTGTTATAATAAATATAAATTTTAATTATAATTAGTAATATAACGTTGATAAAGCGGGTGGGAAACGATTAACAAGGGTATTTTGGAATAGCTATTGCGCAGGAGCCCATGCAATAACTTTGGCTGTAATAGAAATACGTTGTAACAATTATTATTGCAAGTAATTAGGCAGTCAATTTGCAATAAATCGTTAATGCAATAATCATTATTGCAACCAAGCTGTTCCTGCACAGCAGTGAGTACAGAACCTGACGGCCTGTGAGATGCCATCATCTCTGCACTCGCTTCGGGTTTATGCAGGAGTGTGTCATGATTCTTCAGCGTCACACACGTGAAAATATTCTGCCGCACTTAAAATTAGTCGATGCAAAAGCTACCGTATCTGCTGAAGCAAAATTCGCCGCCAGATCCAGAACCCTGACCTGAAGGAGACTACTAATGGAAACGAACTTGACTCTAGTTCTGCATTTCTAATTTTTGACACTTCAGTTTGCATTCTGATCTTGGTATTTTACAGCACACGTTCACAGCTTGGCAATATACCGATATGCCGATATACGTGTCAATGTAGATAAATTTTGAATTGAAAGGTTTCAAGTTTCCCACGTTAGACAAGGGTTGGACCCTATTTATATATTGTAGTTAGTCCCATCTCCAATCAAAAGTTTAAATTTATAAGCTACGAGCTGATTATGTATATATTAATTGTTTCAGAACGCATCAATTCCCTTGTGTGTGACTCTTTTGCCAAACACTCTCGGTGCACCTCTATGAACATGTCGTCAACAAGGACGGCTGCTGTCCCTATTTGATTAACTTGGCGTGTATCATCAATGAACATGGAATGACTGCGTTCACTTTGTGAAGACATAGTCTGAGCCTCTGGTGTTGTATTAAATTCTGTCTGGATTAGAGGGTACTTTACAGCGGTTTGATTATACTAGATTCATGGCTGTGGATCACAGCAGGATTTTCCTGCTCCTAGCTCCCTCACACTTCCTATTGGCTCTCCTTGCCAACAAAGGAGAGAATTTTAGTAGAACAAGAGAACTATCAATCTTCTGTATCAAATTAACTTGATTTGCACATTTTCATGTGGCAGAGCCTGGGAGCAGACGTTAACCAGAAACTGTTCAGGGGCTATGCCATAACAGCTGCCGTACGAGAGGGTCATATTAAGATTACTGAAGTTCTTATGACTGCAGGGGCATCTCGTGATGCATGTGAGGAGGCCTTAGTGGAGGCAAGCTACGTGGGGCAGCCAAGGATTTCAGAAATGCTCATGGGATCCCAAATGATTCGTCCACATGTTGCTGTTCATGCTCTTGTCCTTGCATGCTGCAGAGGGTTCCTTGAGGTTATTGATGCACTCATCAAGGTATGGCTGATCAGTCACGAGATTGAAGTCTTTTTCATCTTCTGTGGAGTCAAGTAACTACAGAGATTTACAAGCAGAATCAGGAAATATTTATCCCAATTAAGGCTTAAAGCAGAATTGAATTTTGTGAAATCAAGCCTTCATCTGTCCTTTGGTTCATTATTTGGCTCAACAATGGTCTGAGACAATATTGCCGATTTCAAAGTTGTGGGTAAGATGAATAATTTTTCAACTTTGAGAACCAGGAACTGAGTGCACCAACCTAGCTGTCCATGTCTTCGTCTCTTTTAGTGAATTACCCATTTCTTCCTAGCGAAAAACACAATCTCGTTCTATATCATAAATATGAGATGTCATCTGAGAAAGCAATGACGCTTAATGCAGTGCGGTGTGGACGTCAATGGAACTGACAGGGCATTGCTTCAATCCTCAAAGCCATCTCTCCACATTAATGTGGACTGCAATCCACTCATTGCCGCCATCATCAGCCGGCAGGTTTTGGTGGTCAGACGGCTGCTAGAGGTAAGGTTATTACGACTACAATGATGGAACTGATCTTCCTCTTAAGCTACTTGTTCGGTAATAGCAAAAAATGTGGTAGCATGGTGAATTAGTTTGTCTGTTACCTGCAGATTGTGACCTTTTCGGGGTTGTAATGCAGGCAGATGTTAGAGTGGACATTGAGGTGAGGCTGGGAGCCTGGTCCTGGGATGTAAATACAGGAGAAGAATTTAGAGTGGGCGCAGGCCTAGCCGAGCCATATTACATCACCTGGTGCGCTGTGGAGTACTTTGAATGCAGTGGTGCCATCATGCACATGCTCCTCCATCGTCTTCCCTCTTCTTCTCATCATGGAAGAACTCTTGTCCACCACGCCATCCTATGTAACAACTGCAAAGCATTAGACGTGCTGCTGAAGTGTGGTGCGGAACCAGAATGTCCGTTGGAGACCACTCCTAAAACTGAAATACGATCCATTCATTTGGCAGCGCGCCTTGGGTACACGAAAGTTCTTCAGTGCTTGATTTCTGCTGGATGTGATCTGAATTCGCGGACGGAATGTGGAGAGACCACGTTGATGATTGCTGCAAGACGTCGGCATGAGGAATGCGTGAAGGTTTTGGCTTCAGCTGGTGCAGACATAGCATTGGTTAGTTCAGCTGGTCAGTCGGCAGAATCAATTGCTGAATCAGTTCAGTGGACTCTTGGCTTCCAGCAAGCGGTTGTAGATGTCATTCGAGTTGGGAAAGTTCCTCAATCAAGCAATCCGAAGATATTTTGTCCTTTGATGTTTGTCACGCAAGCGAATGACGTTGAAGCTTTGAAAAAGCTTATTGAGCATGCAAACGTTAATCTTGATGAACAGGATGCTGACGGGTATACACCTGCCATGAGGGCTGCAGCAAATGGTCACATGGAGGCTTTCAGGGTGCTTGTTTCTGCCGGGGCCAACACAAAACTGAAAAACAAGCAGGGTCATACAGTGAGAAGCTTATTGGAGTCGACTCAAAATGGCGACTCATTCAATGCCATTATGCAAGAGTATGAGCTTGCAAAACGGCTCACTGATTCTGCTGGCTTTAGTAGTCTACATCATGCAGCCCGGGATGGACTGATTGATCTGGTTCATGTTCTAACGAGCAAAGGTCACGATGTGAATGCTCCTGATGCAGATGGATACACCCCACTGATGTTAGCAGCAAAGGGAGGTCACAGCGCTCTGTGCGAGCTCCTAATCTCACATGGAGCAAGGTGCGGCTTGGAGAATGCGAAACATGAAACTGCACTCACACTCTCGAGACAAAGCGGTATCGGAAGTGATGCAGAGCGAGTGATCTTAGATCAGCTTGCTAGGAAGCTTGTGTTGGAGGGCGCTCGTGTTAAGAAGCACACCAAATGCGGCAGAGGAACTCCGCACGTTAAATTATTGAGGATGGTTGGGGCCGCTGCAGTTCTGCGCTGGGGCAAGTCAAGCAAGAGGAACGTGATATGCAAGCGGGCCGAGGTGGGGCCTAGTTCGTCTTTCCGCTGGAACCGAAGGCGGAAGTTCGACGCAGACGAACCGGGGATGTTCCACATCGTGACCACCAGGAACAAGGAAATCCACTTTGTGTGCAAGGGAGGCAACGAGACGGCTCGGTTGTGGGTGAGGGGAATCAAGCTCGTGACGAGGGAAGCCATCTTTGGCAAGAGCGAACGGCGAGCGTGACTCGTCGGGCTTCAAGGGCTCTACTCGCGGTGCATATGCATTGGAAGCTAAAGGAGATCGCCTGATCCTGATCACATTTTTTCGTTAGTCATCCTTGTAAAACCTTTCGGTATATTTATCGATCGAGAAAGAGAGTTTTCTTGAGGATGGCAAACTAAGAAGCTCCATTCCAGATCTTTTCTGTGCATTATAACAGAAGTTCCTAGACATTGCAATAGCAATAGCAATAGTTCCGACAATGAAAGTTTCCGTTGTGCTTTAGCTTCTGTGTTCCTCGTACATCTCCCAGTAGAAATTGTTTAGTTCAGGACAAATGGCCACTTGAAGTTGCGATTTGAGTTGGGACGAGATTGGAGACGAAGACGACGACGACGACGATAACAGATTCGATAGAATTGCATCTTTCTCCTGATCGATACAAGGTGATACGAGCGTGCACGCGATTCTCATACTTTGTTCATTAAGTTCTTGTGGAAAGCAAGATCAGGCGATCTCCTTTGCTCCAGGCATATACCTATTTTTGAGTTAAACTAAAGCCCAAACTCAACCAACTTATCTGGGCTGATTTGGTATCATTCCGGTTTCAAATTCGTTTGACATTTTAAAAGGTTTTTCAAACAAAAATATGAATGGAGTGTTTTCACTTTCTGTAACTATTAGGGCTGAGCAATCTTGCCGGTTCACGATAAGACCGGTCCATTTTCCTATTCCAAAAACCAAAAGCTAGCGTTGACCTGTTCGATTCCCGATTTTATATCCTGAACCGGTTGCTGATTAGTTTTATTCGAAAATCTAGAATGCCGATTCAGGGTTGAACGCTGAATCACCTAACCTAAGAAAGTTCTTTTAATTTATTTTCACAAAAAATGTATATTGAAAATAGAAAAAGGTAGTATCCTCAAGTAGAAGAATTGTATTCATGACACATGCATATACACAATAAAATAAAACAAAAAAAAAGAAAAAGAAAAAGAAAAAGAAAAGCAGCCCTGGCCAGTTCTCGGGTCAACAGTGATTTCCGATAGGGGTGTCAATGGGTCGGGTCGGGTATCATGTATACCCGAACCGACTCTACCCGAAACGATGGAGTGCATGACCCGAAACCCGACCCGCATATATCCCAGGGCGTAGTTCGGGTCGGGTCGGTTCATATTCGGGTCGGGTTTCGGTTTCAAGGGGTTTTTTTTTTTGTTTTTTTCCTCCAGAACTTAGGTAACCTCATCAACTAACTAATGAACTTTCGTATGATCTATAACCTCATCAACCCACGATTTCATCGTATTCTACAAATAATAATGAAAGTAAAGAAAATTAAAATAAAGTCTAAACATTGATTATAAACATTCCACCTCCCCCAAATAGCTAGGTGTTGTCAACCTCGCATGCAGACCTCTCTCTAGAGATGAGCACAACTCTCAATTCAAACTCTTCCTTGTCAGATACACGCTCTCTCTGGTATGCTGAAGTCAGGATGATAATCTTATGCCAAGATGGTCTTCATACCTGTCTGTTATCTGTAATAGTCCCTGTGGCTTGAATGCACCTTTAGCACCTGAGGTGGCTTGTCATTTGTCAAACCTTCACAAAATGGGCAGATTTCAAACATGCTAATTTCTTTTTTAGCACAGAAATGATTAGCCTAGGTAAACCAAAAAGCAGACACCAAGTAATAAGCAACAATTACCCATTTAAATACCTCACAGTTCAGTTACTTTCTGACTGATTAACTTGCAATTGAACGAACTAGAAATGTTTCTCATACAAGTTCAACAGATTAAATGATGAACCGGCAGAGGAAATGCACACAAAAACAATAAGCAATGTAACTAGGACTTAGTTATCAACCGGTTAGATCACTAGCCAACCAAGATCCAAGTTCCATGTTCACCACGAGCTTCAATGTAAAAAATGACACCAACCCATCTTTAAAAAGACTCATTTTTTCCTTCATCAGCGACAAATACAACATAATTATCATTGCGAATCAGATCTCGAGCTCCTGAAATAGAACCCTTTGCTTGCACATTCATAGGAGAGAACATTTGGGGGGCAATGTACTGCAACAACACCAAATAAATGCCCCCACGAGCAACATTATCTCGTACTTTCCAAATCTCCCAAAATTTAAGCATCTAATCTATACATCCCACATGCCATAGTCTAAGACAACATCCTCAAGCGTTTACCCGCCAGTGACCTCCTCCGGTTCAAGTCGTTGTGTAAGCTCTGGCGTTCCTTCATCTCTAGTCCACGGCTCGCCGAAGCCCACCTCATCGAGTCCACCAAGCCGGGCAACATTTGCCGGCAAAGGCGCAGATAGTCTCAAGAGTCAAGACGATGCCTCCCTCGTCTGTTCCATGGACTGCGATGCAGAAGATCGCTCAGTGCCAAAGCTAGGAGGCATTCACCGAGACTTATGTCCCTCTCTTCATCCACTACTCTCTCTCTCTCTCTCACACACACACACACACACACACACACACGGAGCAAAGCTGGAAAGAGAGTTGCATTTGACTCTCTAAATGGGCCAATCGATCCTCTCGTAGTGAAGATCACCGGAAATCCCTAATCCGGTCGACTGTCCCGGCCACCGCTTCTCCGAGGGCTTCTAATCCACCTTCGCACTCAGATCTGCCACCGCAGACGAAGACCCCTCGCAGGACTCCTCGTCGGAAGACACGCCTGAGGAAGGCCGGGGCTCCCGCTGGCCAACGGAGCAGCCGGCCCGAGACTCCCCTCCTCAAATGGAAGACCGAGGACAAGCAGAGGAACATCCTCCCCGTCGATGGCGACGACGACGAGGACAGCAAATCGCTGCCGCGGGCCCGTCGGAGAAGCCGGCGGAGAGATGCACCCGGTGTCGTCGAGGAAGCTCGCCGCCCTGCTCTGGCGGTTGCAGGGTGGCGTTCGAGATGAGGTCGGGTTTCATGTAGAGAGGAGTGAGAAGGCAGAGAGAAGGAAAAGGGGAGGCGCACAAGAAAATGAACTTGGAGAGTGATAGAGGTGTGGAGAGTCCGAGAAAGGAGATGGAGGGGTTTAGGGCTCCTTTCTTGGGTTTCGGGTCTTTCGGGTATTATCCTAAACCGACCCCAAGTGTCAAGATACGCTTTTTTTTCACTTACTACCCGAACCTAAATGAGACCCTAACCGAAAAAACCCGAAAATTTCGGGTAGGGTCGGTTCGGGTAGGTTCGGGTGTTTTTGACACCCCTAATTTCCGATTCCGAAAATCGAGAATAGACCCTGACTGTACATGGTAGGTTTCAAATATTCTACTATTACCCATCTTGAAATCCATTACCCTAGTAACTATGGAAAAAAAAAAACATAACAAAACACTAATTTCTAGAAATTCTCATTCTGGGTGGAAGCACGATTGGCTTTTAAAATGAAAACACGCTTCGTTAATTCACAATTTTTATTCATGTCAAAACCTCTATTTTCATCGTCAATAAATTAAGATATTGCTTTCATTTTCATTATCATGAAAAAGAAAAAAATTAAGAATATTTTATATGAGAGACAGAGGGAAAATAAATAAATAATAATTCTTCCCCCCAATTGTTTTCCCGGCACATCCACATTGCCCGCGTAGCACTATAGCAGTAGTGTGCTCAAGAGCTTCACCATCATCGGCGGCGACTTCTTCTTCTTCATCGTCTCCTTCGCGCCTTCGTTGTTTTAGCCAGATTTTTGCAAAGATGGCCGACCGATCGTCGTCGCTCCCGGACCTCCCCATCCTCCAATTCGAAGAGAAGATAGCCGAAACAGTCGAGAAGAATCCGGTGGTGGTGATCATTGGCGAGACTGGCTCTGGAAAGAGCACGCAGCTCTCTCAGATCCTCCACCGCAGGGGCTACACCAAATCCGGCATCGTCGGGGTCACTCAGCCCCGCCGCGTCGCCGCCGTCGCCGTCGCCAGGTGCAGTTCGCCTTCGGCTCCACTTTCTTTGACTCTTCTCATCTGGGGCACGCGTCCTAGGGTTTCGGCGTCCCCGTGTATTAACGAAGAATCGTGGGACTATTTCGTATCCTCTCGTAACATCAACGAGCATGTATATTCATGGGGAGGATAGCTGTCTATGTTGAATTTTCTGCTATGTCTAGTGTCAAGTGTCGAACTGAGGTCCCAACGATGATTTGTGGTTCTTTCATCAGTTCAAAGTTTCGACTGCGATATTAGAAATTGACATGCTTTTAGGCTTATGGTGCGAGACAGTTTGGCCTCTGTTGTGAGGTGGTCCCCTGTCTCCTTACTTTGGTGTTCGAATGATATCATAATCTGTAGCGGCTGTTTTTCTCCTTATTGTCAGTTTTGTGAATGATCCGTTCTTGTGGAATTGATGCGTTCCTTACACTTCATGTGCACAGACGGGTGGCGCAAGAGCTTGGGGTCAAGCTTGGGGAGGAAGTGGGTTATGCCATCCGGTTTGAGGATAGGACTTCGGAGAGGACAAGAATCAAGTAAATTTTTTCAGAACGTTTTCCAAATTCCAAATTATATTCAGCTTCGATTGTGTACAGTTTCTCCTAGATAAATGAATGTTCCAACCTCCATTGCTTTGAGGAAAATTCGATAGAATCTTGTGCTCTCCCTCCTTGCAGTTTCTAACAGTGGACTCTGTACTTGCTCAGATACCTTACTGATGGTGTACTTCTTCGCGAAAGTTTATCCAACCCAGAGCTTAATGATTATTCAGTTATAATATTGGATGAAGCCCATGAAAGGAGTTTAAATACGTGAGTTCCATGTGTGATTCTTATACTTCATTTCTGCATTGTGGGTCTGTTGGGTTTTCCGTATCATGTGAATGTGATACATCTTTAGTCTCCAATATCTACACCCACTTCTGTATATGTCTCTGCTTCTATTCAAGTTTTCCTTTTAATAATTATTGGTGATGAACCTTCAGGGACATATTGCTTGGACTGATGAAGCGCTTAGTCAAGATCCGTTCATCCAATTTGAGGATTCTGATAACTTCAGCTACTCTTGATGGCAATAAAGTCTCTAAGTTTTTCTCAGATTGCCCGGTACTAAATGTTCCTGGAAAGTTATATCCAGTGGAAATAGTATACAGCAGAGAGCGTCCTAAAAGCTATCTCGAGTCTTCTTTGAGAACAGCCCTCAGTATGCAACGAGTTTGATCATATACTTATCGTATAATACATCCAAACTTGCACTTTGATCTTTTTGGCTTAATGCCATGACCAAGCATGATGATGGCTTCCATGTATTTGTCAATTATTGGTTGACGGTTTGTAGTATGGTTGATGTTTGTTTTTGTATTTTTAATCTAGTTTTTAATTGATGCATTGTTTTTGTCTATCTTCTCCGTCAAAGCTCAATTTATTGTCACGGCGATCTTTTCCTTTTGTTCCCAGTAAATTCTCACTTTACCTGCGGAAATTATGGATAGTTCACTTAGCACACTAAAGTTCTCTGGCACAATATTTGAGTTTGTTATGAACTTCTTGCCCACAACAAAATGATTTTCTATCATAGTTCATTCTTGCATGTTGCCTTTTCTCTTAGTTTTGAATTGCAATACTAACTCTTCCATTATTTTTAACTAATTTAAATTGTAGACATACATGTTCGGGAACCCGAAGGTGATGTCTTGATATTCATGACTGGACAGGTGAAGTTAAATTTTGCTTGATTTTCCCTCTAGCTACAGGTTAAGAAATGAAATAGTTGATTTTACTTGGTCTTACAGGATGATATAGATAAGTTGGTCTCCAAGTTGGAAGATGAAGTTCGAAGCCTAGAAGAAGGATCATGCATGGACGCCATTATTCTACCCCTTCATGGTTCACTGCCCCCGGAATCACAGGCAATTTCTTGCTCTTTTCATGCTTGGAGAAATGTTTTCAGAATTAGGAAAGTTGATCAATTTATCAATGCAAACTTCTCATTTGTGTACTTCACTTTTCAAAAAATATGCTTTTATGTCGTGTTTTAAGAAAAAATAGCATCAATATGGTTTTTCACTGTATTATTATTTGCTTATAGACATGGAATTCTCTTTTTCTTAAAGTATCCCAGAAGTTATCTCTTAAGAGGTTAATTATGTTGGGGGTAGATTATCAATCCATATATTTCTCTTGGTGTCTACTAGAAAAAATCTAGTGTATTATATCCATATATGCTGGCAATGGCAAGGCGGCTATGTAAAGTTCAAACTGGGAAAAATTGAATTTTTGACTCGTTTGATTTCATTTCATTTTCTTAATTTCACTTGCTTTGTGAACCATGCAGGTTCGAGTGTTTACTCCTCCACCTCCAAACTGCAGGCGATTTATTGTTGCTACCAATATTGCTGAGACTTCTTTAACTGTTGATGGAGTTGTGTAAGTAACTTAGATTCATTTCAGTTGCATTTGCTCGTGAGGTTTAAGTTGCTGATATATGTGATTAGGACATATTGACATATCTCTTACTTAGTGCTTCAGTTTCAATTATATATTTATTATTTATCTAATTAAAGGAGAAGGAGATAAAGACTCAAAAAGCCAAGAGATCAGGATTTCTTTATCAGCTCGATAGGCCAAGAGATAGAGTACTGAAATGTAGATTGTAGTTTCTTATAAATCCTCCTTTTTCCTGTTGTAAAGCGGTTCTTGTTATTTAAGAGTGGGTGGTTATCATTTTCAAAGTGCTCAAGTAGGCTGTAACTGTTGGTGCTATCTCAATTTACAATAGACTATAACAAAGTAAGTAAAATTTTAACAATATCAATCTTTCTTCTTGTTCAAACCTGCAGTGCAAATGAGTCTGAGCTCTTGCAGAGTTAATAGAGCTAGGTTCGCTGGTTGATTAAATATTTGACTGTGTTGCTATTGAATTTGTGTGGCAAAGAATAGAATTTCTAGTTAACTTGCATGCTCGTCACTTTTCTTAGGAACTGCTAGAGTTTCTTCTGTGCCAAACATATAATATGATAGGAATATTCTTTTTGACATTCATACTGCAGAAATTTATGGGATCACTACATATTTATCTAAAAGCTAATATTGCTAGACGAAGCATAATTTAACATTTAAATGCTCTAACACTCTCCACTGTGTAAGTTGGGATGTTGTGGAAGACTAAAGCATGGTAAATTGGTTTTTACTTCAAACGTGGATGCTGGCCTCCTGTTCCAATTGGACATAGAACTTTGTGAGGCCACTGCATATCTGAAAAATTGAGCTGGTAGATCAAAATGAGAATCAGTATATGAATGGTCTTAGAGCTTATTCTACTTTAGATGCATGAAATCAAGTTAGATGGAGCTGAATTGGTTCCTTCTTATGCTGATTGGCTTGGCTGGATCCTGGGTACTCTTAGTGTAAGAGTTTGAGATGGAGGATGGAAATTCAAATCGAAGATTGGAATATCTTTTAACCAATGGACTCATAATTGGAGTTGAGTTGCTCCATACAATTTGATTAAAGCTCTAGCTAGAACTCAATAGCTATGTTATCTTGTTTTTTTGAAAGTTGAAATTCTGGCACCAATTAGCTGTTCTCACATTTTCATTTGGTTTAAATTGACAGGTATGTTATTGATTCTGGTTATGTGAAACAACGAGGATACAACCCATCCACTGGAATGTATTCCCTTGATATTATTCAAGTTAGCAAGTAAGCAGTTGATACTGTCAATGTTAGATCTTGTTTTCCTCATCTTACTTAACAGTTCATTTACTGGCTTTATTCCTTTTAATTAGTGATAGAACTACTCATTCAATTGAGCAGATATGTTCCTGGTCTTTTCCTAGGTCAGGTTCTTAATCATAGAGAAGGCCAAGTAAAAATTTGCAGCCTTCAGTCTTGAGCTTGTAATCCTGAATGTCTGTGGAATTCTATCAAATTCTATAACTTTTAACCGTAGAAGCCTTTACAGCGCGCTCTCAATAAACTTGCTGTGTGTTTCAGGGTTGAGGACTTGATGATTCTTGGATTTTCCTTATGGAAATAATAATTCCTTAAATTTTTCAGTTATTTATTGACTTGTAATTTTGCAGAGTGCAAGCTGACCAGCGTGCTGGACGTGCTGGAAGGACACGTCCTGGGAAGTGCTACCGATTATATCCATCCATAGTTTATCAAGATGAATTCCCAGATGTAACAGTTCCTGAAATACAGAGATCGTCTCTTGCGGGCAGTGTTCTTTATCTGAAGTCGTTGGATCTTTCTGATATGGACATCCTTAGATTTGATTTTCTTGATCCTCCTTCACGTATGTTTGTTCGTATATTCTGCTTTCTCTTCATATATCCTGTATTATTTTTATCTCCGTTCATGGCTAAAAGTCACTTGTACAAGTAAAAATCAGCTTCCTTCTTCCCACTATGGAATAAAGACACGAATGGACTAGCAAAGAGATACACTATAAAGCTCCATAAAGTAATTTTTCTATTTGTCGACGGTGAAAGTGATCAGAAATCTCAAAAAGCGAAAGCATATAGCTCAAAAAACCTTTTCATGTTCTTGAGGTGTTTCTTTGGCTCTTATGACATATTGAATGTACTGCAGATGGTTCTTTGGAAGATGCTTTAAAGCAGCTATACCTTATTGATGCAATTGATGAAAATGGATCGATTACAAGCATTGGACGGACAATGGCCGGTAATGCATTTCATTCTTTTAAGTGTGCTCTGCTTCTAATAACTGTCTATTCGCCAGAGTGCATTCCTGTAATCACAGGATGGCTTAATCATTGGTAAAAGTTGTGACGGCAATTCCTTCCACAATATTGGAGAACATGCTGCTGTCTTACTTAGGAAACAAATGGAATGCCTTAAAGTTTAACCATAATTATGGTGATTGGAGAAATGGCCTTTCCTGATTTTTGGTTCCAGACTTTTGTGAAGTAATGCCACAATTTTTTGCTCCACCAGCTTTGAACTTTCTACTTTGGCTTTTGAGAGAAATAAATGTGAAAAATGGAAAAAAAATGTTCTTTAAATAGCAAAAGGTAAAGTTATTTTATTCTTTCTTCTATTATTTTTTAGTTGAAGCCATAGAAGTAGTAAAAATGGGAAAAGAATTACGATCGATTACTTAGAGCCTCAATTATAGTTATTTAGAGAACTTCCTTTTCGCTACTTAGACTCAGTAAAAGTTATAGCTGAAAACAAAAGTCAAAAGTTACAGTTAAAGCTAAAAAGTTACAAGCAATAGTTAGAAGATTATAAGTTTGAAAATTGATTTCCCTGAATTCTCTTTTGGTGAAACCCTGTTTTCGTATCATTATTTGTCTATTAGTAGAGAGACTTCTCCATGTTTTCGAATCATTATTTTTCTATTAGTAGAAAGGCTTCTTCATGGATTGTCTTCTCCATGCATTATCTCATGCAATGGTATAGTCATGCAACTTTGCTTTCTTGTGAAAGAAACTGTGATTGTCTTGTTGACATTGTCCACCGCTACGCACAGATTGCTCTCACAATTTCAGGAATAGAACACTGTAGAACAATAATAGCATTCTGCCACCATTAATGCTGTTGCAATAATATCACGTTTCAATAAATTGAAGTTAATTTGTGCTGTCCTAACAGGTTATACAAAATCTTTTCCCTGTTGTGCTATAACAATGAAACTCTAGAAGTGTTTAGTGTCATCTCTTGTAAATACATTCACTTGGTTCATTAATTATTTTCTGAAATTAATGCAGAACTTCCTTTGGAGCCTTCACTCTCAAGAACATTGATGGAAGCTAATGAGTATGGTTGCTTATCCCAGGCTTTGACAATTGCTGCCATGTTATCTGCAGAGACTTCTCTGCTTCCTGGTCGAAGGTCAGTAACTGAATGTCTTTAACTGTCCCTCATTCTGCATTCTATTAGATTATTTTCAGCTTCAAAGAATGGGAGTTGCATCAAGTTCCTCATGATTCTGCACAAAAATAGAGTGGAGAAATTGCAAATTGGGTAGATAAGTACTAGTCTCATTTAGTTTGGTTTGCACTACTAGATTCATTTAGTTTGGTTTGCACTACTAGATTCATTTAGTTTGGTTTGCACTCCGCAGCTGATGCTCAGAACTTGACAACTTAATAACTTTGTCTCTTGGAATCTGGAATTGGAGAAATCACAAAATTGTTAGATAATTACTAGTTTCCCTGAAGTTTGGCTTCCCCCTCCATTGATCACACTCTGAATTTGACTTTTACAAAATTAGTAGATATGAACTTTGGCTTGCGCTCCACTGATTACAAAATTGGTAGATAAGTACCTTCACTTCCTGCAAAGTCGAATTGTAAGTTTTTTCGTCTTGAGTGCTCATGTGAATTGCATATTTTAGCCTGTTACACCTTTCTTTAAAAGATATGGTTGTTGATGTCGGAGGGCTGACCACCATGACAATCATAATCCCAGCTTCACAGCCAAAATGGCATCTATCAACATTATATCTTAAAAGGTCCATGACCTAGAGTTTCTATTACTGTCCTCAAAACTTTATTGGTTTCACTAGGTTCTCGTGATTAACTTGTATGTTTGAGTGGATTGTAAGGGGAGTCTATTGTTTTTACAAGAGTCTGGGCATGTCGGATATGAAAAATGAGAGGAGAAACTATGTCGCTAGTTTATTAAACCAAATATAGGTCACTCTGAAAGTTGAGCATCCAACTTGAAGTTGATCTGGTAGAGTAACCATCATATATTTCACCAAGTAAGTGATGAATTAATTATGATTGCAGCAAAGGTACTGAAAAGAAGAGAAGACACAGTCCAGATCTTCCTGATGGATCTGGCTTGGGAGATCACGTTCAATTGCTGCAAATTTATGAGCAGTGGGATCAAAATGATTATGATATTGGTTGGTGCAAGGAAAATAATTTACAGGTATTTGTTTAACTTCCACTTTAGGAAGCAGGAAACACCTTTAGATGACAGTAGCTGCAGTTTCTAGGTCAATGATCTTGTGAAAAAACCTTATACCTTCGATTTGGTATTGATGAGTGCATAATTTCCATGGTTATGTATATGGAACATTGTGAGAGGAGGGAGGATACCAATGCAAAATCTTAATGTGATGGCTCTGCATAATTTTTCATTTGCAGGTTCGGGGGATGCTGTTTGTCAAAGATGTTCGGAAGCAGTTATGCCAGATAATGCAAAAAACAGCAAAAGGTCAGTTTTGCATTGTTATGTAGAATTTCGCTTTTGTGAGCAAACCAGGTATAGTAATCAGTCTTTAAGGTTGCATCTGGAAGAGATTCTATATAACCCATGAATGCTATATTGAGGTTTGCATCAGGAACCAAAATTGTAAGTTTAGGGAGCATCTTTCATGGTTCAAATCAGGTGGTGTGTTTAAGTGGCACCAACAAGTCGTCTTAATGACACGCCCATACGTAGCACTCACAGAACAATATGTATATCCATGTCGACATACTCTCTAGTAATAAAATCAAGCTGCATTGTGTAATGTATTTTCTCAATATATTCTTTGTGATAACTACAGTTTCTACATTCAGATTGGGCTGTGAAATAAAGATTTATCCTTTTGTGTAACACACAGATAAAATGACTGTCAATCAGAGATTCTATTTACTTGAACAATGAACAAAATTCCATTCAGAAGGAGGGGGGGGACTAGAATTCTACACAAATTTTTTTGCCTATTTTAAGCCAATACTAGAATATCATTACCTGTAATGATGGGCCCTGTGAATGTGTGTGTGTGTGTGACTTTTCCCTTTTGTGAGAATCCACGTGTAAATTGGCCTGAGGTTCTTTTGTATGACCAGCCCCAAGCTCCCAACCTAGTCCTATTGTCAATTTCATGCTGAAACTGTGTGCTTTGGCATAGCTTTGTGTGCTTTTCCAATTCCTATCGCATTTTCGCTCTAGAACTGCTAGGTTGTTATATCATCTAACGGACATGCTCTTCTGGTTGTGTATAATTGGGCATTCTTTTTCCATTTTCGCCTGAAACAGGAACTCTAGATGTACGGACATCTGAAAGTAGGAAGGAGAGAAGGGATGATTATAGGAACTTGAGGAAGGCTCTATGTGAGGGTTATGCAAATCAGCTTGCAGAAAGAATGACTCTCCACAACGGATATCGTACGATAGGCTTTAAATCCCAGCTAGTTCAGGTACTTATAAACATTTAGCTGCTACTTCTGAACATGATGACATTACAACCGTAGAGACATTCATCAAAACTTCACTAGATTCATTCTTACAAAGGATAGTTCCCACAACCTGAGTACCAAGTACCAAAACAGGGTGCTTAAATAGGGAAAAAAAAAAAAAAAAGGAAAGAGAGGGCACTTAAATCACAGGGACCAGTAAGTTAAGTAGAAGCTGTTCTTCTATTTTTGTATCAGTGTGCTTGTACTGTTGCAATGGAAGGTAATGATGTTTAAGTACTTTCTTTTAGGTACATCCTTCCTCAGTGCTAGGGACAGATGAACAGGGAATGTACCCAGACTTTGTTGTCTACCATGAGTTGATAACCACCTCACGCCCTTTCATGCGTAATGTATGTGCAATAGACATGAAATGGGTTGTTCCCATTTTAAGGAAGCTCGAGAAAGTGAATGTCAATAAGCTGAGGTAACGCTATTGTAGTTAGTTCTGTTTTCACAATGTCCCATAAGATGCAACGTGTTGATTCTATTTTGTTTATAATTTATGTCTCTTTTAAGCAGCGGAGGGTATAGTCAAATTGAGGAGGGAAATGATGGGAAAATAGCAGTCTTGCCGAAGGAAGATGTTAACCCAGCTAAGGTTCTGCCTGCCGATGAAAGCAGAATTCAGGCAGCGAGAGAACGTTTTCTTGCCCGGAAAGCCAAAAAATGAGCTCATACTAGCTGAACTGAGAGCTGTGAATTGATTTATAGAAGATAATTCAATTGATTGCCGAGGAACAGTGTGAGATCTGCTGCCAAAGGGAACATCAATTACTCGTATTTCAGTGGCCCAGAGCAAGAAGTCATCATGCCTCGTTGTTGATTTCACATCGAGATCCCATGTACAATGAAGGCCATTCCATGGACAATTTGTGACGGTGAGAGGAATATGGACACATTCCAGGGTCTGGGTTTCTCCCGATACTTCCAAATAATATAGACCGGGTGGATGTGGATCCGCAGGATTGACGAGCTGAAGATTTCTGTTCTCCGAGAGACTGCATGTCTTATTTTCCCTCCAAAATGAACAGGCCTATTCTTGCATTACTGCCGAAGATGGTTGGCTACTGACCTCAGCATTCCTCTGTGCAAATAACTCCGCGAGGTTCCCTCCCGGGTACGGAGAACAGCCCCCTGTGTCACTGATATTGGGTAGGCTTGGAGGTTTATCATTTTGCTGAGTCTTTTCCACACCAATAGATGTTTAGGAAAAGCCAGTCAACAAAAAGAGTTCTATTTGTATTCATTCCACAAAAGAAACTTGTTATTCGCTGCATCATTGGCCATGCGCCATGCTAGTGTCGCGGTTAATGAAGAACCAGATGAGTTCCAGGCGACGTCCCATTCATGTAACCGTTATGTACTTCCTCATCTTAGTAGAGTACCCATCCTTTTATAGCCCATTCATCCCAAAATTGTAGGTTAGCAAAAGGTGCATCAGGAGAGTTTCCACTTATGGGGCTGAAAACACTATTACCCGATTTATCTTAGTCGTTCGAGCACGATGAAGAGGCGACTTCGAATGGTGACGCAGCAAAATGCGAATGACCCAACACGGGCGAACTTATATGTCCGCCGTCCGCTTTCACCGAATACTCAGTCCTTCCCAATTATTACTGTCCGGAGGTAAATCTCACCCCACCACAACAATAAATTTGTAGAAATACAGTGAACCAAAGGCCGTCCAAATCGAGACAAGGACCGCACTGTTTTCGAACTAGACTTTGTGTGGGACTCCCCCGAAGAGAAGGCCCTCCAAAAATTGGCGTATGCCGCTGTTTGCGGCGAGCACACGGTATTCTTTAGTAAAAGGCGAAAGAATAGTTCGCTTTGTGCTCACCGCGCGGCTGCGTGATTTGAACAGATCGCACGAGCTTCTTATTTATTGAAGCCCAACAGAGCCCCGTGAGGCATCACCAGTCCATGTGGGACTCTTTCACTTAAAAACACGCAAATAAAAACTTGTCTCCTTCTCCTTCGCCCTCGCAGCCAGCCATCTCTCCCCAGAAAGGCAAGTTCATTGTGGATTTCGAGAGGCTCTTCTGTCCTGTTTTTTAACATCCCCAGAGGAATAAGTGATGCTCGTCGGTTCTCTACAGTCGGAGTGAATGCTAGAGTCTGGTCATTGCACCAAAGAGGATTGGCCTAGTTTAGCTTATTCCAATTCCATTCGAGCCATTGTTCAGCTGCTATCAGCTGCGACGAGGGCTGCGGTTGCTGCTGCCAAACGGCTGTGCGGTCTGATAATCTAATGCGGTTCGGTTCGCACCTCCGCGGATCTGTGTAGTTCCTCTTGTCTGCCGCTTCCTTCCACTCTCATGGCTAACTCTCCATGAGAAGCACCTAGCAAGCTAGTTTAGATGCAAATTCTTTATACAGTCCTATGGAACAGGTATCTCGTTCCGTCCTGGGAGCGCTGTTTTGCAATGCATTTGCTTGTCACAATTGAGGGAAAGGTCTGCGGTATCATACTGATTGTGGCATGTTGCATTGTCAATTCAGCAGATCAGTGAAGGCAAGAAGTCGCTCGCCTGTTCTTGCTCAAGGGATCTTGTTTGTCCGACAAACAGTCCATACAATACCCAGCAATTCCTCGAAGTAAAATGCCGAGAGAAGTTTATGATCATCGTCCTAGGATATACCAATCGATTGGCGGTCCGTGCCTTCACAGAATGCTAGGTACATACTCAGCGAAATGGCTTGAGAGCTTATTGATGTTAAAGAAACGTGCCAGCATTTGCTCTCTTGCTTGCTTATTTACTTCGAGTCTCCATTGCTGCACTACCAAAGTAAAGTTTCTAACACCTATATTTCTATAACACAGTGCAGAAAGCTCTTCACTCCATATCTCCTGAAACAAAGGAAAACTATCATTAGGGTTTCTATTTTACCGTCCAAAACCTGCAGCAAACTCGGAAGAGAAAACGAAATAAAGGTACGATTGTTTCCCGCAAAACTCGTATCGGTTATTTCCGATTCCAAATTTTAGAATCGGGAATTAGACCGATTCTCCTGGAAATCACCGGGAATCGGCCAATTCTGTCTGGTCGGGTTCTCAAATTGGACCGGGACCGATGAACAACTCTACGAATAGATGATGCAAATCCGCGTTGTCTTGAAACCCCGTTTGTAAGTAGTCAGTCCCCTCAATTGCTATGTACTAGCATTTTCGTTTCCTTACCATTCCATCCAATGGAACATCCGTTCCGTTCATTAACCCTTGAAAAGAGACGACGCATGTGCATTCCGTGGGCATTCAAGGTCCTCTCGAGAGTTTTGTCCTCTGTTGGTGGTGAGAAGCATGGGTGGTCCTAGATTCACTGTCCTTTTTTCCCATTCTTCTTCTTGATTGTTTTGGATACCCACCGAAGTGGGTTCATATCTTGGTCCCTTTCAGTAACCTCGTGAGTAGACCTGATTAATGAGCAGGGGGTTTCTTTTTTAAAAAAAGACAAACTTTGGGTTGGGTTCCAATTTTAACCCACACTCTTTTTTTTTGTCTCGTAACTTGTGTCTCGATTCTTGGCCAAATATATTTATTTTTTGTTTCATAAATAAAACACCAACTTTAGGTTATCTGGTATACACATAACAAATTTACCCAAAACTAATTTTTTGATCATAAAAACTCCAAATTGATAACTTTATAACGAATTTACTCTCCATTAATTTTTGTTAATTGAGTTAATACTACGAAAAGTCCGAAACTGGTACACTTGTGATAAACGGAGGGTAAAAACCCCAAGCTAGTACACCCATCAACTATCACATGTCATCTAATTTAGTAATTTGAAAGTAAAATTTAACAAAACTGACGGAGGGTAAATTTATCACAAATGTACCAATGAGGTAAATTTATCACAAATATATTAGTTTGGGGTTTTTGATAGTATTAACCCTATAAAAAAAAGCACAACTTTCGGTGAGTACCCAAATTTGACCACCGTTAAGTTGTGGTCCAATGATGCCGTGAAAGATTTGGAGTGTTATTTCATGTGTACTCAATGAAAACTTAACGGGGCTAGATTTGGGTATTGTCTATAAGTTGGTGCTAATCTACGAGACAAAAGAAAATGTTTGGATCAGAATAGGGACAAGATTTAAAGTTAGAGCTTTTCTATGAAACAAAAATAAAGTTGCGAGCTAGAGTTGATTTT
The DNA here is from genome assembly GCA_001662345.2 of Metrosideros polymorpha var. glaberrima. Taxonomy (NCBI): domain Eukaryota; kingdom Viridiplantae; phylum Streptophyta; class Magnoliopsida; order Myrtales; family Myrtaceae; genus Metrosideros; species Metrosideros polymorpha. The sequence goes on from BCNH02000008.1 coordinate 38,047,350, forward strand.
TTTTTTAGGGGAATTGGGCCATACTATAACCAAAGAGGATCATCTACAATTTCACCACTATTTTTTAGGTGGGCGACCACTAAACTAAAGTGGGCTTTTTCTTTCTTTTAGGGTGCGTGGATCACATGGCCCCCGGTGATAGTTTTCTCGGCCCCAATCCACCGTGATGTGATGTGATGTGATCCAAGGTTGGAGGACCATGCGATGTGCGGCTGCCAAGTGTTTGCTTTCTTTGCCTCAATTGGCTCTGATGCGACGTGACCCAGCGGGGGACCATGTGATGTCCCACGCGCCCAGTAAGTGCTTTTTAGGGGTTTCAAAACTTCGTATGAACTTCACGAAAAATAAATAACTTTGAATTTTTTTTTAAATGATCGTTTATATTTCTTATGAGAATATTTATAATATCATTACGTTGTCAAGTTTTGTCATCGGTTAAATTCTGATATGATTTGTCTACATTTGATTTGTTTGTAACAATTGTACATTCCAAGCCCCGTGATCGATTAAATTTCGGCACGATTTGTGCTTGTATAATTCTGTTCAAAGTAAGGTAAAGCTATTGATTTCTATATTTTGTTGGATGTATCCTATCTAGAGTTGGTACATGGTCCGGTCTCATTCAATTAAAAGCCAAAAAACTACTTTCGGTGAAATATTTCGTCATGGGAGTAATTCCGACAAAACACTTATCAACTTGATCTTGGGCAGTAAACATGCATGAAGCATTTTCCAAAGTGTGTCAAGATCCTAGATTTTTGAATTAAGAGAGATTTAGAATATTTTATAGGGTATGAATCCATTTAGTTTATTTGATTCTTGCTCGAGCCAAATGATGAAACATTATTCCTTTGAATGATGGAACTATAAGAATTCACCTGTCCCAATAACGAAAAAACCTGACTTAAACAATCCTATATCAAAAACTAAATTGGCTAGAGAGACAAGTCATAATTATCATGGAGAACTCGCATGACCCCACGATTTGTTTTGTATTTTTCAAGTAGTAATTTTAGATACGTAATGTAGGCTTAGCGATTCTGTAATGTAATCTCTATTATTTATGTTCTTATGTTTTATTTTTCTAATAAATTTTATTTTTGAGAATTACTTTTGGCCTGAGATGCTCAGACCAAAGGCACAGGGTGACCCGAATAAAAAAAAGTAGGACAAGCCTGAGATCTTGGCTTGAGCCTATTTGGACTCAAAAAATTGGGCTAGTTCGGGCTCCAGTCATTTTTCCTCACTTTTGCCTTTCGATAGTTATATTGCCGAACTACCATACCATTACCGAAAGAAAAGAAAAGAAAAGAAAAGAAAAAACATCGAGTAATACACAATACAAAATGTGAAGAGCATTCAATGTATATCTAATTGCACATTTATATAAAAAGGGGAGCGTTTTACATTCTAAATTACCCATTCCCGATGCCTCTTCACATTGAAAATCATTTCATTTACGATGAGCAAATCTAATTTTAGGCAAATAAATCCCAAACTCAACAAATGCTACGTTAACCTTGTGCTTCATGTAAGATGCCAGTCAAATTCAAAACAATGGTAATAACATACGACTCTATATTTAATGGCCCAGAAAAGTGATCATCATCCATAATAATTTCTTAAAGCATAAAGTTGGCGATTGCATTTGGACCCACTTTCAACCTTTCGAGATCCAGAGGGAACCAGGAAAGTTTCTGTCATCAACTTCAGAGAATTAAAAGTTTGTTCTGACTATAATTCAGGCAGAACTTTGCCCCCCCAAAACACCGAACGTCTTTTTAAACTTAAAAAGTCCCATGCATAATTGTATTTTATCAGAAATTTTATATTTATAAAAAAAAAAAATTCGAGCATTTCTGATCTTTGCTTTTATTCGAAATCTGCTCTAATTTCTTTCCTGACTCTCCCTTCTAATATTTATTCATTGAAAAAGGAAAAAGAAGAAGATTATAATAATTTTCGCGCACCTCGACCTGACACGATTGTTACATGATTCGAAGCACGTAGATTTTTTAAAATGATATATCGGTGTCAACAGCAAGTCCCCATGTAGTCCAACGAACCGGTAGGTGAGACCATCCAGAGATTTGCCAATCTCACTGACCCACATGTCCAAGACAAATGCTATTCAGACTGTCCACACATGATTAGCTTAATCCTCGTAATAATCTCACCTCAACACACATTAATCCGCACGTGGATGCCGTAAATCATCACATGACACTGCTCATGGAAGTTTCATTCACGAAGGTTCATGTTCCATGCGGATCACGAGTCCTGTTCCTGAATCTTCATCTTCATCTTCATCTGCATCTGCTTTTTTTTTTTTTTGCAGTAGGAGATCTAGATCTGAATCATCGCATTTAGCATGCATTTCGAAAGGGTTTAATTTCAAATTAATTAGCATTGGAATAATGATAAGTATTTTAGGCACACGAACCGTGTAAATTCTTTTATACGTGCCTCGTCTCTCCCTGCAAATATGGGTAGTTTTATTTTCAGCAAGCAGCTAACTATTCGGGTCGATGATAATGGATGCGGGATGTGTAGAATTAGTGTGTATTGCAAGATTAATAGGAAGTAAAAATCGTTCCACACGCCTTGCACATTTATCATGGTAGACCTCACAATGTGCGTAAAGTATCAATGCAATACTCCGGGTCATAATAAGACAATTTATATACAAATTTGATATAATGGGTGATATACTTAAATGGAAAATGATAAGTTGACGGCATCGTTATTCCTAGTGAATAACAGTGCCATTAGCACCACGTTTTTTTCCAGGTAAAGAAGGCAACTTTGAGAAAGTTTTCTCAAAGTTACCATTTGTGATAAAAAAAAAAAAGGCAATTTGCGATCTATTCTTGAACACCAAAATATTGAGCGTGTGCGGTGTTGATGGCACTGTTATTCACGAGGAATAGCGATGCTGTCAGGTTAGCAGCACTCATACTAAATTATATATGAGCACTTAAATAAGCGATTCACATTTGATATATGATCGTAATTTACTCAGTTACCTAATTTCTTGTTCGCATGACCTATCATGGACTTGTCACATTTATTGATTTTTCAGGAAGTTTCACTTTCAGGCCATATTGTCAAGGCAAGAACTTCCAATATCTCCTAAGCCAAGACAAACCCATCAACCCCGAGTCATCGTTAATCAAACATAAGTCGAAACCCATCAGATCGGATCGCACTCATCAATCCCTCTCGCTCTTCCTCTCCTCAACACTCCCAAAAAAAAAAAAAAAAATTTTATAAGTACAGTCTTGACTCTTCTTCCCTGTGAAGTTCACTCTGCAAAAGGAAAGCTGAAGAAAACGAGCAAATGTTTGCTGTCAAACCACTCTCTCCCTTCAAGCCAGAGGTTTCCGGCCCGGTCTTCCGGCTTCCTCCGCCTGCCTCCGGCGACGGGAGGCGGTCGAGGGCGGTGGTGGGTCGGCGGTCAAATGTCAACTGGGGTGGTGGGTGGGTGAGGGCAGTGGTTAGCGGCGGGGACAGCAAGACTGTGGAGGCTGAGAAGCCAGTGGATGGGAAGGACTTGAATGGGTCATTGCCATCATCTTCTTCGTCGTTGTCATCATCTTCTTCTTCAGGGAAGATTGATGTGAGAGCAGTGATTTCAATAAGGAAGAAGATCAGGCAGAAGCTGGTCGACAAGATTGAGGACTCATTGGAGTCTTTCATGAATGGGATTGGTCAGGGCATCATGCTTCAGCTTGTCAGCGAGGAGGTGGATCCTGGTCAGTCTTTTTTCTTTTTTAAAGTTCTATTTTTATTTTTCTCTCTGGGTTTTGTATGGCTGAACTTGCACTGCTTGTTGGTATTCCTTTTTGCAAGTTTGAATTGCTGTGAATTAAGCATATTCAGCACCAAAAAAAAAAAAAATGCAGCACAGTTTTGATTTCATTTCTTCATCGTTCTTCGAGGTTGTGTTATCACTTCTGCAAGATGGAAGTGCTGGAAAAATTTGTGTGGGATTTTGTTGGGGGTTATTGGTCAAGATTAGTTTCTGGAAAAAGAAGGCTGAAAAAGAGGACTCTTTTTCCATTAAAGGTGTACGGACAAATGTCATAATGATTCAGATCTTCAACAGCACCTCGTGGAAAGACTAATCACAACGCTTCTTGATGATTTTAGTGACGAACACTTGGATTGTGCTTGAACTATAGCTATTATTTTGCTTTGTTTTCTTGTCCTTTTTCCTTTTGTTTTTGTTTGATCCCTGTTTACAAAGGTTTCTATGCTTGATGTCCTAGGAGAGTTGTGGTAGTTTCCCTCTCAATAATTGCAGTTCAGTTGTCCTTTTTTGGTCAAAAGAGAAGTCCAGGAACCTCACTGGTCCTGTTCTAGGATGTCCTTTTTGTCCTAACCAATCAAGATATACCATGTAAAGAAAACGGTTCTTCACATGCTTGGCCACTAGTTTTTTCTTTTCTCTCTTGTTTGGTTCTGGATTTGCTCTTCGGCAAGTCTCTAATGCTGCAAATTATCAAGTTTAGTCATAATCACGCTATTTTGTTCTCTCTCTCTCAACGCTAATTTCACTTATTTGCAATTGCAGTGACACAGTCAGGGAAGACCATTGAGTCCAGCGTGAGAGGGTGGTTGCCAAACCCTTCACAACACTCCTACGTAGCTGAGTATGCAGCTGATTTTAGGGTCCCTCAGGACTTTGGTTGTCCAGGAGCGGTCCTCATCACCAATCTCCATGGCAAGGAGTTTCACTTGCTCGAGATCGTGATCCACGGTTTCGGTGAAGGTCCGATATATTTCCCTGCCAACACTTGGATCCACGCCCGGAAGGACAATCCCGAGAGCAGAATCATATTCCGTAACCAAGTCAGGCCTGCCAATTGCATTCTTACAAATCCGTTTTTCTTTTAGTAGTGTATCTGTTGTTCCTTCATTTTGCTTAAGTGATGTTCGTTTGTAAATAGGCCTATTTACCGTCGCAAACGCCGGCAGGGCTTAGAGATCTCCGGCGTGAAGACTTGTTGAGCATTCGGGGCAATGGAAAAGGCGAGAGAAAGCCTCACGAACGGATATACGATTATGCTTTGTATAACGACTTGGGAAATCCTGACAAAGATGATGATCTTGCAAGGCCAGTATTGGGCGGGGAGGAGAGACCTTATCCGAGGCGGTGTCAAACAGGCCGTCCGCCTATGCGAACAGGTAAAAGAACTTTTCAATTTGAACCAAGTAAGGTACTTACATCAACAATCATCTCTTCGGCCTTTCTCTCTAATGATGTAAAAATTTCATTATTTTGAATCTTCCAAAGAGCCACTTTGTGAGAGTAGAATCGAGAAGCCCCACCCAGTGTATGTGCCTCGGGATGAGACTTTCGAGGAGATCAAGCAGGACACCTTTGCTGCTGGGAAGTTAAAAGCTCTGCTCCACAATCTGGTGCCACAAATCGCTGCTACATTGTCAAACTCAGATATTCCGTTCAAGTGCTTCTCGGATATCGATAAGCTGTACAATGACGGACTCCTTCTGAAAGATGAAGAGCAGAATGAGGCCAAGGCCACCCTGGCATTTGCTAATCTGATGAACGAGGTCTTAACAGTAGGCGAGAGGTTGCTGAAGTACGAAATTCCTGCTATAATATCAAGTAGTTATCTCTTCCTTCTATTGTCTTAATGAGACAATTGTTTTATGTGTTTCGAAGAACTTTGATTTGCCAACCATGGCCTTTCATCTCATTGAAACCCTGCAAAATGTCTGCATCTCTTAGGGGATAGATTTGCTTGGCTGCGAGACAATGAGTTTGCACGTCAAGCTTTGGCCGGGGTTAATCCAGTCAGCATTCAGATTTTGAAGGTAGTCAAAGGGACAATACAAAGAACAGACTCCCATTGCAGCACAATTCTTAATTCAATCAGAGAGTAAAAAAACTTTTGATCTTTTTAATGTCGCGTGACAGGAATTTCCAATCCTTAGCCAGTTGGATCCTGACATTTATGGCCCTCCAGAATCGGTGCTCACCAAGGACTTGATAGAACAAGAACTCCATGGAATGACTGTCGAGCAGGTAGATGAAACTACCTTCTCTGCTTCTTCTACGAGCACATATTAGCTTAGACAATGTTACCTCACAGGCTATTTTGATAATGCAGGCTATAGAGGAAAAACGATTGTTCATAATTGATTACCACGATATGCTTCTGCCGTTCGTCGATAAGATCAACTCCTTGTCGGACAGAAAAACTTATGCCTCCAGGACTATCCTCTTCTATAATCAGGCTGGCAGTTTGAAGCCAATAGCTGTCGAGCTTTCGCTGCCTCTGATGCCTTCTAAGCCTTGGAACAAAAGGGTTTACACCCAAGGGCACGATGCCACAACTCACTGGATTTGGAAGCAAGCCAAAGCCCATGTCTGTGCCAATGATGCTGGGATCCATCAACTAGTAAATCACTGGTAAGATTGGAAAGTCTAAAATAGAGTTTATGAATTGTAGATCAAGCATGAGTGGGTTTGACCCGCTGTTAACTGTAGTTTAATTTTGGCATTAATGTGGAAACGACACGACAGTGAGGTTGTCTTGAATGAATTTCGCATTTCATAATTTGTGCAGACTGATGAACATGTTATGGTTCTTAAACAATGGTATGTTTTGTCTAATCCTTTGCTTGCTGTACAAATAACTACAGGTTGAGGACTCATGCTTCCATGGAGCCCTATATAATCGCGACCCATAGGCAGCTTAGCTCGATGCATCCGATTTACAAGCTTCTTCACCCGCACATGCGCTACACATTAGAAATTAATGCGCTAGCTCGACAGAGCCTAATTAACGGAGGAGGGATAATCGAGGCCTGTTTCAGCCCGGGAAGTATGCCATGGAGTTGAGTTCCGCTGCATACAAGAGCATGTGGCGGTTTGACATGGAGGCATTGCCTGCTGATCTCATTCGGAGGTAAGATCCTAGTACATTCCAAGAGAAAGTTATCCTTCAAAACTTGCTTTAGTTTCAAGCTCTCTTATTGTTTTCTTTCGAGAAGAATACAGTTACTCTTGTTTCAAGAGAAAGTTATTGCTCAGAATTAGTCTTGTGGTCAAGCCACATATGGTATGAGAATTAGTGCGAGCTATGCTGAATCACCCGGATATGTTCAGGGGAATGGCAGAGGAAGATCCTTCGGCACCCCACGGCTTGAGGCTCATACTTGAAGACTATCCTTATGCGGACGATGGCCTCCTCATATGGTCTGCCATAAAAGAATGGGTCGAATCTTATGTCAACTACTTCTATTCAGACCCCGGATCAGTCGTGTCCGACGTTGAGCTCCAAGCCTGGTGGGACGAGATCAAGAACAAAGGCCACTACGACAAGAGGAACGAGCCCTGGTGGCCGAAGCTAGACACCAAGGAGGACTTGTGCTCTGTCCTGGCCATTATGATATGGACGGCGTCAGGCCAGCACGCGGCCATAAACTTCGGGCAGTACCCATTTGGAGGGTACGTTCCCAACAGGCCGACGCTGATGCGGAGGCTCATCCCTCAGGAGGACGAACCCGAGTATGAGAAGTTCCTGCTGAACCCGCAGCACACGTTCTTGACGGCGTTGCCGACCCAACTCCAGGCCACCAAGGTGATGGCGGTGCAAGACACGCTGTCGACACACTCACCCGACGAGGAGTACTTGGGCCAGGCGAACCAGCTCCATGGGCATTGGATCAACGACCACCGAGTCTTGGAATTGTTCAAGAGGTTCTCGAGCGAGCTCAAGGACATAGAGAAGATAATCGACAAGAGGAACAAGGACAAGCGTCTGAAGAACCGAACCGGGGCCGGCGTCCCCCCCTACGAGCTGTTGCTTCCCTTGTCCGGCCCGGGGGTGACAGGCCGAGGGATTCCAAACAGCATATCCATTTGATGTGCCTCTACTGAGGTCATCTTTCTCTCTTTCACAAAAATATCTTTTTGAGGAAAGGCGTTCTGTATATGTAAGCAAGAACTCTCAAACTCTATTTTGCCGGTTAACAAGAAAACTGAAGCGTTAATGCTGTCGTCATGGATGACGTAGCAATAATTAGACGTGTGATCGAGTCAAGATAAGTCGACACCATTTTCGCTAGAACTTCATATGGCTTGAATATGTAATATACAACAGTCGCTCAAATTTGAGCGAGCTTGGTTTTTTCTAAACTCGAGTTCAAATCCAAGTTCCAACAAGACAAAACACAAGTCGAAAGTACAAAAACCATTCAAGTCAATTCTAAATATTCTTATGTGACCAAAAAAAAAAAATTCTAAGTATTCTTAAGCTCAATTAAGGATGCGTTTGTTTCACCGAAAACTTCGTGAAAAAGTAAAATATTTTTCATGAAAATCATTTTGAAAGAAAATGGTTATTTTTCATTTGATTGGTGTTTTTTTACTAGAATGGGGAGTTATTTTTCCCCAATTTAAGCTTGTTGTTTTCGATTCATGAAAAATATGTTTCGTAGATTGAATAGTTTTTCATAATTCATACATCAAAATGTCGACAAATAATTTTCCGAAAAATTTTTCTTTCGGGCAAACAGACGGTAATTACTCAATCGAGCTTCTTCATCTTTCAATGAAGCGAACCTAAGCAAGTATCAACGAGTCATAAATAACTTAAATGGGAAAATGACACAAATGACCCAAAAACTTTAGCTCAATGTGCAATGTGCTTTATGAACTGTAACTCAATATGATCCCCAAACTTTTAATTTGTTCAATGTGGTCATTAAACTTTTGGTATAGGTTCAATTTAGTCATCGAACTTCATGAAATGTTCAATGTTGTTCTTGAACTTGAATTAATGGAAGGACAACATTGAACATTTTCATGAAGTTCGATGACTAAGTTGAATATGTATCAAAAGTCCAAAGACCATATTGAAAAAAAATTAAAAGTTCAATGACCACATTGAACATTTTCATATAATTTAGGATTAAGAATGTGTTTGATAACTTGCCAGAATTTTTAATTTTGTTTAAGAAGTAATTCTGTAGCAAAAATGCGTTTGGTAAAGAATGACTTCTGGAACAATTTTCTATTTTTGAATGAGAATTGTGTTCGATAAAGAAGTGATTCTTTATGGCCAGAATCAATTCTTGTCAGAAGTGATTCTTTTCTATTTTCACTTCTCATTTTCCTTTTTACGCTCGCAGGTCGCTACTGAACGCCACCTGCCGCTGCTAGTCGTCGATCACTGCTTGCTGCTGTCGGTCATCGCCCGCTCGTCGTCGCTGACTGCCACCTACTGCTGTCAGTTGCCACCCACCATCGCCAGTAGCCGCCATCGGTTGCCGAATGTGGGACGCTGATCGCCAGACGCAGGATGTCGACGCTATCATCGGCTGCCGGACCTCGATTGTCGGACGCCAGTTGCCGATCAAGGGACGCCGAGCGTTGGACGCAGGATGTCGGCAACGGATGTCGCCGAACACCGTCGCCAGATGCCGGCCGTTGTTTGGTAAATTTGCCAAAAACAAAAGTAGAATGAAAAGTGTATTTGATAAACATAATTTTTCATTCTCTGCTAGAATTGATTATTGTCAGAATAAAAAATTCTAGCAAAAATGGATTTCAAACAGGCCTTAAGTTGAATATACACTAAAAGTTCATAAATCACATTGCATATTGGATTACTGTTCACGGACCACATTGGACAAATTAAAATTTTGTGGACCATATTGTACATTGGTCTAGAATTTATAAATAATTTGTGCCATTATCCCTAACTAATGACACCCCGACGTGAACGTAGGGAAGTTACAACCACCGTCTTTAAAGTCGAAACGCAAACCGTGACGTCGTTTAGCTGCCCAACCAACCCCTTCCATTGCTTTTCCCTGAGCTTCCCCCCTCTGTCTCTGTCTCTCTCTCTCTCTATACAGTCATGGTGGTTGCGCGTTCTCTCAAGCTTTGCAATGGCCTCTCCATCATTGGATCTGGAACCAAATTCTATCCGTCCCCAGGCTCTCGAGCCCGAGGGTTATCAGTCTCCGCCTCCACGAGCGGACACGACTGCGACGGCGATGGCGCACCGCTTCCGGTTCTGATCGTCGGCGCCGGTCCCGTCGGCCTGGCTCTCTCCATCCTTCTCACGAAGCTAGGTATTGATCTGGCCTTCGCTCTTTTCTTCTCGTTTGGGTTGCGTCTGCGATGATTCCGCTGATTGCTGAGGAGTTCGTATGAGAGGACGACAGTGCGTGAAAGTACGTCGGCAGCGCTTTGAGGGCACAGTATACTCAACACTCATTGTCACATTGTCACATCTCATGGAGCTTCGATCTAAACAGAGTAACGTTGGCTAGTGTAAATGACTCAAGGACTTAGGAATGAAAGGAATGAAGGACTTCAACGCATATACTCTTGCACTTGAAGCTAGGAAATGGTGTCTCAATTGTCGATCCTACTCCAGTTTGAGATCCGTTATGAACTGAGAGGAATTCGCATCTATGTGTAGCTTAAGGGTTTCCAGAAAATTTAATCTGTTCCCAAACCAGACTATTAAAAGCTGGTTCAATACCGTTTCTAAGAGCTCCAACTGCCTTACTGAGTTCATAACAGGTCTGTATAGACAAATTCAACTCCTTTTCCTAATAGAAATGCTTCATATTCGCCGAATTTCAGAGAATTGCACTTACTTGTCAAAGTTAAAAAGTAATATGCCTTTCCCTTGTTCTTCTTTTGTTTGGTGCGCTTTTGCCGTGACCAGTGAGCCCTTCAATAATTTCCTGCATTATGGCTTTTTGTAGGAGTGAAGTGTGCGGTTGTGGAGAAGAACAAGACGTTTTCTAGCCATCCACAGGCTCACTTCATCAATAACCGTACAATGGAGGTCAACTTTCTTTCTGTTGGAAAAGGTCCGTTTGTCTCTATTAGGATTTTAAATAATTAGATTTCCTCGGTCTATAAAAAAATTTCAGGTGTTCCGCAAAATGAATGGCTTGGCGGAGGAAATTGAAAAATCTCAACCGCCTGTTGACTCGTGGAGAAAGTTCATCTATTGCAGTTCACTCACCGGTTCAGTTCTAGGGACAGTTGACCACATGCAACCTCAAGGTATGAATACTCCCATTATTTTTCCTCAGCTTATCCATTGATAAAAATTAGGCTAATATTCATGTCATTTTGTGTTCTTTTTGGGTCTTTGCAAATGTTTCGGTGGTAGTGTTTGTCTGTGAAAGGAAAGAGTTGTTAACTGGTTCCCATTAACATAGTTTTGATTTTGTGGATTCTAAGAGATGGTTAATACATCCTTTGCTAGGCAGATTTTGAAAAAGTTGTCAGCCCTGTCTCTGTGGCACACTTTTCGCAGTACAAATTAACAAGGTTATTAGTTGAGCATCTGAAAAAGCTCAACTTCCAAATTCGTGAAGCAGACAACCTGGAAGGCCTGGATTGTGAAGCTCCCAGGGCAAGACAAATATTGATGGGGCACGAATGCATCTCCATCGATACTACTTCTAACCGATGTGTAACTGCCACTGTCTCTCATATTGAGGGAGGAAAGTGTAAGGAGAGAAAATTCCGGTGCAGTACTCTTGTCGGTGCAGATGGGGCTGGCAGTAGTGTGAGAAGGCTTTTAGGAATTAGTTTGAGAGGTGAAAAGGAGTTACAAAAGCTTGTCAGTGTTCATTTTCTTAGCAAAGACCTTGGGCAACATCTCCTCAGGGAGAGGCCTGGCATGTTATACTTTATCTTCAATACTGAAGCTATTGGAGTTCTTGTTGCTCATGATCTGGAGCAAGGAGAATTTGTTTTGCAGGTATACGTCGTAATTTCATGCAAAATTTCTAGCTGATCATTTCACCTGCTTCAGATCCCCACTGGATAACGCCCGAGTTTGCTTGTCATGTTGTAGATGCCATTCTATCCACCTCAGCAAAATGTACATGATTTTGAGCCGAAGGTACTGTTATATTTTTGATCTGGATATTTGTTATATACTCCATTTATTAAATTCTGGTTCAGTGCTTTTTCAAATTATGTGCCCTCAGTTAGGTTAACTGATAAAGTACCCTCTCAGGTGCTCCCTGTGCAATATAGATGCTTTTGCCATGCGGCATTAAGTTACGATATGTCGATAGGATTATAATTCCTTGTTGATGGAAACAATATGTTTTTTGAAGGATTGTAGATATGTGAGAAGATAATTTTCAAGTTGGTCGGCCGAGAACTTGTGGACATAGATGTAATTGAAGTAAAACCATGGGTGATGCATGCTGAAGTTGCAGAGAAGTTTCTTTCCTGCGACAATCGAGTCATAATTGCTGGTGATGCAGCTCATCGATTTCCTCCAGCTGGTGGTTTTGGTGAGTAGCATTCTTCAATCAGTCGACTACTTAATTAAGATTCTTCAGGTTTAAATCCTGCATCTTTTCCTCAATCGTTTCTATGCTAATTTTTAGTTTATTATGGAACATTACTTTTGACTCGAGAAATTGCCTAGTCACTGCTACTAATCTATAGTAACTGAAGCTTTCTTTCTAGCTTTGGCTGCTGATGGAAGTCAAAATCTTTTGTATTTTGACATTGCATATTATTTGTCGAATATTGGAAATATATAATGCTTTCTTCTTTTTCCATTTTAGTTGGCCCCTAAAGATTGCCACTTTTCTAGTGTTTCCAAGAATCCTTGCACCCTAAGTATGAAATAATTTTGGCCGAAATAAATCATTGAAATCATTACCTGCAGAGACAAGATAAGTACCTAATGTGTTATACAAGAACTTTGATCATTCTCACGCTCTTTTTATCCTTAAGAAATGCTCAATAAGAATGGGCCCAAGCATGTGGTTGGCTAGTCGATGGCATGATCAATAGCTTAGGAGGAGAAAAGCTCAACTTGTCAAAGTCTGTTAGAGGAAGACTGATAGATTAGTAAAATTTCCATGAAATTATTGCAGGAATGAACACTGGAATTCAGGATGTACACAACCTTGCTTGGAAATTGGCTTCTGTCTTGGGGGGTATTTCACCATCTTCGTTTCTTCATACCTATGAAGCAGAACGTAAGCCGGTACTTCTATTTGATTCCTCCTTGTAAGTGGTGGAAGTTATATTCTCTGAATTGGATGGATCCTTGACCTTGAGATAATTGATCAGATTGCCATCTTTAATACTACATTGAGTGTTCAAAACTTCAAAGCAGCCATGGCAGTTCCAGCTGCTCTAGGTCTTGATCCTGCTGTCGCAAACTCAGGTATTTTGATGCTTGCTTCCATTCTCGGCAAAATACTTTTTCTTTTGTCATAATCAGTTAGTTTACTTATATATCTTTAATGAAGTCCTCACAAGCATTGCTGCAGTTGCCTATTGTTATTTTATGCCTAACTCTTCGTTCCTTTCTATGCTGTCTTATAGTACATCGAGTTGTCAGTGACGGTTTCAGTTCCATCCTACCATCTGAAGTTCAGAAGGCAATTTTGGATGGAGCTTTTAGCTTAGGCCGTGCACAGCTTTCAACATTTCTTCTAAATGAAAACAACCCCCTGGGATCATCAAGACTGGCAAAACTGAAACGTATATTTGATGAGGGGAAAAGCCTCCAACTGCAGTTTCCTGCTGAGGATCTTGGCTTCAGGTACCGCTCATATTCAGATAAAAGTTAAAAGAAGAAGATTCTGATGTGGAAACTTCATATTCGACCTTTCATTCTGCTACTGTGACAAATAATTGAGGATTCTTTGTGATCGACCAATAAGTGTTGTTTATTGTGAAAGATTTCATGTTGATGTTTTCTGCTTGCTCGGCGACTTGTCAATTGGGTAATGTTAGTTTTTCTGTCATGAATTTCAGATCGTTTGTCATCCATCTTGATTAACTTTAAGCCTGGTTAGGAAATATTCATGTATATTCGGCCTGCATTCTCTTAGGAATTAGTGATTGATCATAACTGTTCATTAATTTCCTGACTTACAACTCATTTGATTTTGAGAATCCACCAGTCTATTTTGGGAAACTTCTGTTTTATGTTTATTGCCAGCATGAACGTGATAATCAACCATTATATTTCAGGTACCTTGATGGTGCACTTATTCCGGATGATAATAGTACCTCGGTTCCGCTTCCGGTATCTACTGGCCGTCGGAGGGACTATATACCATCTGCAGATCCAGGATCGAGGCTTCCCCACATGAATGTGAGGGTATGGTCAGATTCTGGCAAAGAGGTATCCTCAGTTATCGGTTCCTAACAATGCTCATTTGATACGCATGAATAATGCAAGCTTGGCTTCTCGCCATGTACTTACTCGAGTGTGCCTTTATAATTGTCTTCTAGGAAAAAATGTCAACTCTTGACCTCGTACGCGGAGATAAGATTGAGTTCCTCCTCATCATTGCACCAATCGAAGATTCCTACAATCTTGCTCGTGCTGCTTTCAAGGTGGCTGAAGCATTTAGAGTATCCGCCAGAGTCTGTGTAGTGTGGCCTGTAGAAGCTGGTAATGCGTTTGGAGAAGGTAGTAGGGTTGCACTGGCACCTTTGGAAAATTACTTAGACGTTCAGGAAGTTAAGAATCCATCAATTTCTTCTTCTTCCTCCTGGTGGGAGTTGTGCAGGATGACCGACAGAGGGGCGATCCTGGTCAGGCCTGATGAGCATATCGCTTGGCGTGTGAAATCTGAAATCAGAGGAGATCCTATGTTGGAGATGCAAAAGGCTTTTTCTGCGGTGCTGGGTGTGAAGTTGAAGGCGGCCTAGGAAAAATTATCCTATCCTAATGGATGTTGTTATTAGTTCAGAAGTAGCAAGAAAATAATCTCATATATAGGCATTTTCTATTGATTAGGTTTTGGAGAACAAGGATTAGTATCTTGCGAGCATTGAATTGCATGCTCCACAGTCAATAATTTGTGCTTTGACACTCAATTACTCTGATGATCTCGGATGAATGATCCGGTAAGACATGGCTCTGTCTCCAATTTGCCTTTCTCACTTACTAGAGGGAAGAATCCCATGTTTAATATGTATTGTCTAGACCTGTCATATGTATGGGTCGGGTCCAAAATGTCCGATCCAAATTGATCCATTTAGTCCGTTTTGACCTATTTTCATACAATACAATCTAATTTGTTTAACCCATACACAGCTTGATCCTTATTCTAAAACACTTTCATATTTAAGTAAATCTAAAAAGACTTGTTTCTTATAAATCTTTAAAATAGTTGTTATTGCTGAAACACACTTCCATGCAATACAAATTCAGTGCACAATTTTACAATTTAAAAAAAAAAACTGAATTTTTATTCTTTTTCTTTCTTTCTTTTCCTTTTTTTCTTCTAAGTCCCACGAGGGACGACAATCCTTGCTGGCCGTGGACAAGGGTCGCAACCCCACTCAGTGGCCATTTGGGCAAGGGCTGGGACCCTTGCCTAATGCTAGCTAGGGTTTCATGGCCCTCACCAAGTTGCTGCTGACTCTCGCCAGACTTTGTAGAAAAAAATGCAAAAATATAAAAGATATCTCCAGCTCCACTACGCTTTATGTACTACTAGATGTGGGTGAAAAAGTTCTTCATTTTTCGTACGGGTTTGAAATAGGTTAGTTATCAACCTATTTAAGACTTGTTAAGTTGTTGGACAACTCATTTATGACCCACTTATGACAACAAATTTATGACCTACACCATTAAATATAGATTAAAATATGATTTCTAAACCAATTTGCCCTAGTATCATCCAAAAATTCATGTTTGGTATCTGCAAATTATATCACGTCCTCGTTCTTCTTTACCAGCAACCTAAATTGAATCACCCACTCTCTTGTTTTTTGCGATCCGCAACGCCACGATTGGATGCAATGGGCAGACAATTCAACACCATATCAGACGTAACTGTATTGAATATTTCATTTTATACTATTTTTGCAGTGTCAAGTTCATCAGGAACAATTGCTGAATTAAGGCATCAAGAAACACATGTATGAGAAAGGAGTGAATATGCTTGGACATCCTTTCATCTCTGACATCGGCTTGAGTCGTGGTCAAAGATGTTGAAGCGCAATGCTTCGGATTTCTGCACAATCAACTGATGGATAACATCAACCCAATGCCAGGATGATCATATGCCCTACAGATGCAGTAATAATTCCGAGAAACCCACCAGCAACGACCTGTGATTAGCAAGGAAAAATAAAAAGCAAAAACGCATGAGTATAGGCATTCGAAGTTTCTGCGAATACATAAGCAGGGGATGGTAGAGATGTCATTTAGTTTCCCCCTGTAATTACTATGTGAAAATGCATCGCATCTTAATAACAAGATGAAATCTATGCGAACCGCTTACCCATATCCATTCAAGTTGCCTAAACATGAAGGAGTTTTAAGAGGAGAAAGTTTAAAACAACTGCCAACTACTACAAATCCTCTCCTTAGAACAGATGATGAATGTGAATAATTCTATGACTCTGCAACATCGTAAAGCTCAAAATTTGACATTTTCTCTTTGCCCGAGACAATCTTGACGATGATGTAACAGGTATCATCGATCAGGCAACTAGAGTACCCCAAAAAGAGTCACCCCCAAAAGTTCGAATCAGAGAATTTGACGTAAGCTACTGTATGCCAACAGATGAGCAAAAGCAAAGAGTGAGCCTCATAATCATCATTTGCAGCATTTTCCATCATCAATCCAGCAGATATGGGATGGTAACCTAGCATGTGTTTATGGTAGTATTTCACCTAGTGCATCCTTCACATGTTTACTCCAAACCATACTCTGAGGACTCCCAGTGATTAATAATGCATACAAATACAAGTTGAACCAGGACAGTCGAGCATATAGCAGACCTGAGGAGGAGTATGGCCTAGAAGTTCACGCAGTGGCCTGCTCTCAGCAAGGGGATGCTCAGCAGGAAGTTCATACACAATTTGATTTAACACCTGGAAAATTAAAACGCAGAAAAGATGAGTCCTAAAGAAATTAATAGTCTAATTTAATCTAAGCACTCTAATTTAAGTTTCATTTTTGCAAATTAGATGGTAAAAGATAACCAAGTGCAGAAGAATAGTAAAAATGGCAAAAACACCTGACCTCTGCCTGACGTCCAGCGTGTAACCGAACACCAGTTGCATCATACATCACCTGCACAAATTTTTCCATATTAACATTCTCTAGGAACAGACAACACACTAAATAGCATCCTTTTAGCAGGTAATCAAGACAATCTGTCAGTTTGCATTACTAGACTATCTCACGGGCATTTCATTAACTAGGTGACTGCAGAAGCGAAGAAAATGCCAAATCATGATAATCACTCCATTTTCCCCTAGGGATTCTTTGAGACTCCACAAGGATAGGATGAAGATTAGGTTTTCAAATCAGATTTCCCATGGTTTTCTTAGAATCCCTTAATTGCATAAGATGGGACAAAAATGAAATAAGGCCATACCACCAACGCTAAGATCAATGCGATGGAGAACGTTGTTCCTCCGAAGCCATCTTGAAACCCAATTGCTGCCGCAAGAGCGGTTACGGTCGCAGAATGAGAAGATGGCATCCCTCCAGATCCAACGAGTCGTTTGAGATCCCATCTCCTTTCCTTATACCTGCAAATCTAAGAAAAGCTTACGACTCTTAGGACATATAACCATGGAAACCAAATTAAAATGGAGTTTTGCATACATGGAAAGAGGAAACAAATAAACCCTCTCAGTTCCACTTTACCACCATCTGGTCATAGTGAATTTATTACGACATCCGTGATCTTAAACAGCAAAATCGAGGCAAATTGTAGCGATAGCGAACCTCATATAAGCATCGGATTGGGGGGAGATCAACTTTAAACCGACAAATGCATAAAATCTGGTGAATATCTACAGCCTGAGACACACCTAGGTTGCCTTACCAAACGTGACCTAAAATCAACGAGCTAGATCAAATCAGCTCAGAGTTTGTTTCTTGGTGCGTTCTTTAGCTTCAGCGAAACAATAAGCATTAGGTTTGATTTAAAAGCCAAATAAATAACGCGGAAACGGAGCTCATCACGGATCAACTTGCCATCGTTTGCTCAAGCTCAATTTACTTCCCAAGATAGAATCGAATGCGGACGTCTGATTTGATCATCGCGCGAAACGGAGCTAACGAGCAGTCACCATCACAATGCGCCACGAAATCATACAGGTACGTCTGTCTCAACGACGAAGATCGGAGCGCACAAGGCACGCCGAAGTCAAGATTACGGGAGAAATAGAGGAAGAGTACCAGGAGGTGAAGAACTTGATGGACTGAGCGATGGTGAAGGCGACGAGGGCGGAGATGAGAGCGTAGTTGGTGAAGATCGACGGCGACGGCGACGACGACGACGACGAGGCCGCCGTCGACGACGAAACCGAGCTTTGGATCGACGATCCGGATGCCGCCACCTCGTTCAGCATCCCTCTCATCGCTGCAGGACGGATTGGATTTGGTGATCGCTTCGACTCGACAAGCCGCTTCTTCTTCTTCTTCTTCGAGTCCGATCTTCAAATGCCAGAGGGAGAGAAGAGATCGATCGTTGCCGTCGTCGCGTCTATTTATACGAGCTTTGATTCAATTTTGAGAGCAACTAACGGCCTTTTCAATTCTCATTCTTCACGCCAGAGAGAGAGAGAGAGAATATGCCATTTTCCACCACCAATATTTCAAATAAAGTCCTAAAATGCCTTTATTATTTAAAAGAAATGCCTAATAAAGACATTTTCGTCATTTATATTTTCTAAATTTTTTCCTCATTTTATTTTTTTTCCCACCTCTCTCTCTCTCTGAAGCTCTCATCGGCTGAGAGCGAGGTGACCCTTACTCAAATCTAGCAAGGGCCAGGGTCGCCTTGCCTCGCCTCGCCTATGGTTAGCCATCGCTTGAGATTGGCCACCAACCAAAAGGAAGGGAAAATAAAAGGAAAAAAGAAAGAAAAAAAGGGAAAAAGATCATAAAATATAAATGATGAAAATGCTCTTGGTCGGGTCATTGTTTGAAATAATGAGGGCACTTAAGACTCTTATTTAAAATAAAATCTACTTCAAATTCTTATTTAAAATTTTCCATTTATTTATTTATTTTCACATTTTCCACGCGTAATACTACCCTTTTCTTTTCTTTTCTTGTAAAAAAAAAGGAAAACTCTTCCTTCTATTTCTTTCTTAAATTTTTATTTATTTTTATAAATTAGGGATAGGAGAAGGGTCGTTTTCTAACTTTACGTCTCTAGATTCTCTCAAGTGACTTGCTCATCCTAAACTTCTAATTAGAATCTAATTTCACAAGGAAATTCACATCGATTACATACGCAAACTCAAATAAGACTCAAGTTTACAGGTAGCACTCAACAAAACCAGGTCAATAAATTATATGGAGCACGACACATATGTATCCTATATCCTTACTCGAACCAATTTAATAAATTAAAAAGCTACGGCATAAATAGGATAATGAGAGAGAACACACTCTTAAAAAATGGAGGAGTTTGAATGCCAATATTAGATGGTCCTAACCAAAAGCTTCAATTATTTTGCGTGAATTCTATTATAATTGCATTGATATAAATAAAACGCAGGAACAATCGATGGGCATACTCTAGACAATATAGAGCAATTCAACTCTTTTGCTTATTAGCTTTTTTTTTGGTGGAAGCTTATTTGCTACATTAATTCCTATCAAATTCTTTGAATTGCTCTATCTGATTCCAAGTTATTGATTGGATCCGTTATTTTCTATGAAAAGATGGGAAATAAAAATTTGCATTCACGGTATGTGTTAAAAGTATCCCATGTAGCTAGTACGTAGTCTCTCTCCACCTATTATCTTAACTTTGTGCCGAAGGCAGGCTCCACCCCGATTTATTTTGCGGGTGCATCCCCTTATTTGTCAAATCCTATACGTTGCTTCTAATCTGGCTTGCATGTGAGAGGAGGTATTAAAGCATTCCTTATCACTTGTTGATGGGATTGCATGCTCTTTTTATATTTGCCTGGTTTCCTTCACTTATTAGTATAAGGTTAGACTTTCTATCTTGCCCATCAAGAGGTCGTACCAACATTAAGACGGCTGTTCGTTTTCCGCTACGTGGAAGAACAAAGTTGCATGTGTATATGGACAAGCACGTAAGTTTATTCGCATGGTGAGCGGATGAGAAAAGATGGGCATGGGTGGACGACATGTCCATGTTTGTCATGGCGTATTTGATGTCATTCACTTTAATAATGGATGTGGATGAGTGGGGGTAAATGGGTTTTCTCTAGAGAACAGCATTCAACCCCATGGACACGAGAGAGAAGAAAGAGAATTCTCTACCAACTGCAAAGAAATGGTCAAA
Source organism: Metrosideros polymorpha var. glaberrima (assembly GCA_001662345.2). Taxonomy (NCBI): domain Eukaryota; kingdom Viridiplantae; phylum Streptophyta; class Magnoliopsida; order Myrtales; family Myrtaceae; genus Metrosideros; species Metrosideros polymorpha. The sequence continues at coordinate 38,067,649 of BCNH02000008.1, forward strand.
ATCTACTCAAGCTATAAAAGATTGACCTTGTTGGGCTCAGTCGGGTGAGAATTTGGGAGGTAACGAACCAGTCAGTCATTCAATTAAAGGGTCTTATTCCACGGCATGGTTAGACCAATTCCCATTCGAGTTTCGAGGAAGACGTTGACTCTTGAATTTAATGCGAAGCTAATGGAGCACCATCCCAATCCACAAACAAATAGAGAGAGAGAGAGAGAGATCTCCATTGTGCTTTTCACTGTTTTTCCCCCCCTTCTACTTTTTCTTGTCTTTGACCTTTGTTTTGACGCGAGGAGTAGGAGGCACACCATGTTATTGCGTGTAGTGTTGATTGATTTGCGGCCCTTTCTTCTTTTGACTCTTCTCGTTTGGTTTTACTTGGTCCTCAGTCCACCCCGACTTTTGTTTTTGAAAAACATGATACAAATAACCCTTCAATTTTGATACAACGTTCAATGTCGTTCCTGAATTTTTAATTTATCTTTAATTTGTTTAATGTAAAATTTGGACTTTGACCTAATGTTCAATATAATGTTTGAATTTTCGAACATTTTCATATAGTTTAAAGACTGCATTGAACGTAAATTAATAATTTATGGATCACATTAAACTGATTAAAAATCTAAAAATGACATTGCTCATTCAGCCAAAATTTAGGGACGTCATTGCACAATTGACCGTTGTTCAAAAACCATTTGTGGTATTTTCCCTTTGTTTTTCCAAGCTAAACATGTGTGGCAAAACCGTAATAACAAGAGCAGCGGCATGTCAAGAGATGAAGCTCAACATCGCGAGTCCAACGAGACACAGCCGTGGCTCATCTAAGTTGCTAGCTTATCGGACGACCCCGAGAGTTGTTGGCGCCCATGTAATTGAAAGAATATTGGGTTTGCTTTGAATTCATAAATCACACTGCTCTCGAATTGAGGATTTTAAGACAGATTGACAAAATACAAGAATGTGGGGTTACACTCAATCAGACATGCCCCTCACTACACTACCCACCCATCAGCCTAACCATACTGAACAAAATTTACAAATCTAGAACCCCAACACAAATACAGTGCTTGCTGCCAATAAATTGGAATAAACAGGAGCTAAACGTGTGTACTAACTTAAAGAGCCTGATGCCTTTCGAATTACAAGACCCTCAGGCCAAAGGGAACTGCTTGGTTGCAGCCCGGCTTCACGGGAGCACTCGGGATGCTTACCTTTCTCACATTATTGTACAATTGCACTTGGATTCAAGCTTCGGTGGCTTTACGCTGTCCAACTCATTCGGGATCCCAATGTTACGCATCAAAGACTCGTCAATGTTCTCGTCGTTCTCGGTCTTGCTGGACAGGAGGTTCTTCTCGGTTTCTACCTGCCTCTGCCTCGCCTTCTGGGATTTCAAAGTGCGTTTACTTACAATTCTACCTCTGCGTGGATCCCTCGTTTCTGTGGTGGACTTCCCCAATATGGTTACGGTAGGATGCGAGCCTTCTAGAGGAAGAACAGGTTCTTTCTCCATCGCAATAGTCGCAGCTTTATATGCCAAATCGTGAACGATGGAGCTGCAGAAAAGAATTGTATCTGTTGCTTCCTCAAGCGTAAGGCTTCTTCCTCTACTTCCAGCTCGTGCCTCCACTGTAACAGTTGATTCATCTGTCAACATCACAGAAAGCTAATCAGTAGTGACAGAACCATTGACTAAACATCAAAAGAGGCTTTGAGATAATTTGTAAAGCAGGAACCAGAGAGGCAGTTGCGAAATATCTTGTCAAGGGTACAATAATTAGGTGCTAGTTGTAGTAACTTGAATTAGTAAGATTCTAGCAAAAAAAAAAACTTGAATTAGTAAGAGTGAACCAGATAGGTTAAAAAACAGATGCTTCATTATATAATGATGCAATTTCAACAATCAACCCAAGATATCCTTTATTGGTTCCCACCATCTATTAGAAGAAAAAGATTGTCAAGCACAATTACTGGATTAGTTACCATGAGGCAGCATCAACTAACACGTAAATAAAATGTTTACGTTGCAACAGGAGAAAAAATTAATCAACAGAAAGAAATTAATGAAGACATCACCAGATTAAACAAGAAAAGAATTTTCACATTATTAAGGTGCTCATCTATGAAGCCTATTATACTATGCCTTCCCTCTGACTCATGTTCTTAGATAACTATCTCTTTCACGCTACACTAGAACCCTTCTACCAAGTTCTCACATATCAAGTCTACCATACTATACCTTCCTTCCCAATCATCAAATTGGATAACTATATTTCACGGTACATTAGAACCTTCGTACCCTTCTGGAGAAGAGACACTAGCATTCTAATGGCAACAAGCAACTTCTTTCCTTCAAAAAGAATTTTTGTCAACACATGGAAGGAACTCATGTACAGTGCACTTTCTGTGGCTTGATTGAATGTCAAGGATGGTTTTTGACAGCTAGTGCGACAGATGACTTCCCTATGCATGTTAATAGCAGACATAAAATTCACAACTATGGACATAAACAACAGCACATGACACAGCAAACTTCTACTTCAGTCTTTACTGAATTATCTTGGGTTCTGTTCTCTGGGGTTTGGGGGCAGAGAGGTTGTTGAGGCAGTGACGGGAAAAAGATTTTAAAGTTCAGAATTTTATCAGTAGAACAGATCTTATGGAAACACCAACCTAGTATGCCATGGCCATGGTCAGAGGTCTTGGGTTCTGGAGCTGAAGCATTCATTTCTGTATCTAAAGTCACTGGAGATTTACTCTCTGATTTATGTTCAGACTCTGCAAGAGTCCTACTTTGACCATCCATCGTTTCCATTTCAGATGATGAGACTAGGGAGTGGTCAGCCGGAACATCTGAACAGTCTGAAGCACTGGCGCCAGGGCTCAGCAAACCACTTGCCTCTCCTGTAGAAGACCCTGGAGCAGCAACAGCCGATGCCTCCATATCAGTAATAACCCTCAAGTTGTCTTGGAGAACTGTCCCATTTTCAAGTAAAATAGTGTCTGCGACATTAGAAGACGCTACTGTACTGTCCTCTAGTCCCATTCCAATTGCATGACTTGACAAATCTGTGGTAGGAGCATTCAGGGCTGTACTGCTCTCAATAGATTCAAAAGTATCTACCCCATAAGAGGTGGATATTGTGGATGTACGAACAGCATCCGTCATCTCCAAAGCATGCTTCTTCTCTAGAGAAGCTAAAATTGATTCTTCTGCATCAGTATCCTCATTGCCAACATGATCCTCAGAAGAGTCATGCGTGCTTGCTGCCAGACCAAAACCTTTGGAAGCATGGTTTGACAACCCCGAAAATGACGACCCGATGCTTCGAGTTTTACTATCATACTTGTAACTCTCACTCTCAGATTTGAGGCCACTTAACTGCCGATGTATGTGAACATCTGTTTGTCTAGCAGAGCTGAAATCAACAGAAGAAGATCCAGAAACACTTTCCCGGCCATACGAGCTTCCCATGCTGGTGGTGCTATCTCTTGCATAAGATAGATCATCTCGAGGAATTGCAGAAACAGTATATGTCCTACCTTGAATAACATGCCCCTTGCTACTGCTCGATCTCTTAAGCAACAAAGAAATTCCCGCACCTTCAGTAACATCGATCTTGTTATGGTCCGTGTACTGCTGCAACTCCTGATTTGTTGCATCTGCATGTGATGGACTTGAACCAGCTCTTGGTGCAAAAAATTCTTGCTCATCGCTGAATCTCTCATTATCTCCTGATAGCAGGTGCTTTGGAGAAGATTTTTCTAGTAGATCGACCTGGCTTTGTTCCTCTGAGAAAGATTCACTTTGCCGAGTATTTTCCTCTCCTAGCAAAACCCTTGGTTCATCCACATCTATTACTTCCTGCAACTCGCACTCAACCATCGGCAATTTCACTTGATCCAAATGCTGATGATTATCTGGAGTATCAATTGGTGTTGGTGTGAAGTCCTCCGCAACAACCATGCCTGCTTCCAGAAAAATATCTTCTTTCTTTCTGCATTTGGGACACAGATTCTCTTCAATTTCCACTGATTCGGAGGCATCATACTGGCAACCACATATAGAGCACAGCACCAAATCTCTAAAATCATCAACTTCAGAAGCTGCAATTACTTTCTCGATAACACTGTGTTGGCAGCTATCTTCAGCATTAGCATGGCTACTCTCAACAACAGTGCCAACATCAAAATCACTGACTGGGATATTAAGTGATTGATCTGCAGCATAAATTTCACTGCCCGTGTCTTCATTAGCAGTATCACCCTTGTCAAATTCAAAAATATCTTCGTCAACAGTAGCGTATATTCCTCTCGCTGATTCACTGGTCATATCATCACGGTTCTGGTCACTACCTTCAGCGTCAAGTACAATTCCTGTGCCATGGTCAGAACTGGCATTGCTGCTTGTTGTCACTGAAGAGTTTCTAGATACCATAGAACGATGCATAGAGCCTGCTTTTCCAACATAGAATGTGCTACTCGGTACACTTGACAAGAGGGGCCTAAACATATTCTGAGGGGCTTTCCGATGATCCTACAATAAAGTAGCAAAACCCAATCAAATGTGACTTTACAATGGATAAAGACTTCATCTCAATAAGGTCTGTTGAAAGATTTCAGCTTTTCCAATTCTCCAGTTCTTCTGATGTATAAAAGTTGATTTCCATAGTTCGCAACCCTGAACAAGGACTTGGAAACAATAGGCCCCAACATCACCAAGACCATTTAAATCATTGTCCATGCATTTACAAAATATTTTTTCCCCTTTCAAGTTATAAAGAACATTGATTTAAGAGAAACTCCATGAAGGGCTTATAAGGGAACTATCTATGAAACTAAGCCACTACAAAATGCGACAGCGCCATGGCGGATTGAAAATCTGTTCTAGACTTATTAAATGCCAAATAGTCCTTACTTCAAGAATACGAGACTTAAAAGAGTAAGATGTCATTGCCATTTTTCATTAAATCATTAAGGAAGTGCCAAATTAACTGAACCTTGTCTGTTATGCGACGAAAAAGGACATAATAATTTAGTTAGAGACGTACCATTTGTCTTAAAGCCGAGTCAAAGGACCTCTTTGGAGCAGTAACCGAGGAGACAACTTTTTTCCTGGAAGAGACCGGAGATCTTCTATTGGGAGATGCACCAACTTTTCTTAAAGTTGATCGGTCCAGACTTCCCACTTGAATCGACTGGACAGAGTCCACATCATCATCACCAGATGATGCCACAGAACCTTTGCTATGTGAGCTGAAGTGATCTCGGTCATGGCTATAAGACGACGCCACACTTCTAGAAGCAGTTGGAGAAACCGATTGCCGACTATTTCTAGATGCTGGAGAACTACCCCTCACATATGACGCTGGCCGGTCAGCCAAGGAAGTGCGCAGATTGGGAGGCACTTCAGTAGAGAAACCAGGAATATTGGCTTGCCATGCCCTTATTTTGGGCGAAGCAGAGTTTCCTCGACTTGTCTTTACAGGGGATGTTCCTCTAACCCCTGAACCACCAGTATTACTGAACCCACCACTCATCCTCCTGCTAGTAGGGGTGGAAGACCTTGGAGCAGAAGTAGAGGTTTTGCTTGGTGGAGTAGATGGCCTCTGTAGTGGAGTGGCATTCTGCAGGCTAGGAGTCGGACTGGCATGACGAGCCGATGATGGCCTTCCCCTTGACTGGGCAGCACTGTTACCAGAGCGCGGAGATGGGCTAGAACGACTTGGACTTGCACTACCCCTGCTGCTCCGGTAACTCTTCTCCATCTGCAACAAAACATGGTTAAGAAGACGAAATTTGAGGAGATGGATACATACTGCATTGATAAAGCAATGGTGCGAGACAATCATATTTACACTCCATCAAGTGAATCAATGACCTACCGTGGATGACCTTGATATGGAAATGGGTTGACTCCGGGGACGTCCTCTAGGTACAACATTGGCTTGTGGTGTCTCGTCATCCAAAGATGGAAAGAGCGGGGTATCAGGAGGAGTTAACAACCTTCGCAAATGATAATGTCAATTAGAAGAACCGTGAAAGTAAGGAGAGATTATAATTCCTAATTAGCATCATGAAACAAAGACATTAAAATTAACTTGTAGCAAATCTTCCAGCATCTAGCTCATAAATTGAACTGAAATAACACCAGATACGCAAATTTTGGTCTAAACGGTAAAGCACAAAATTTAACAATTGCATTATCCAACGATTAAATATTCTAAAAGTGCTGTGGGACTGGTTGGATTACATAGTCTTGCTTAATATGAGGAGAATGCGACTCACCATTCATAGTCATTTTTCTCTCCATCCGCATTGAGAAGGTCACTACTCTCTCCTCTAACAGGAATGGAGATCCCAAGTTTAAAGTCAGAGAAGTGCTTGAGCTTCGTAGCTGTCAGGAAGTTCATAACAGGAACACAACATGCAAAATGTATTAGATACGGTAAAGTTAAACCAGCAGAAACCCCAACTCCACGCTATGGAAATAAGAGGAAGTTCGATTCGGTGAACTCACGAAACACATCTTCGAGATCATCGTCAGACTGGAGCAGAAAATTATCTCTTTCCCGCGTCTGCATTTCCTTGAACAACGCGAGATCGTCGTCCTTCTCTCTGAAGAGCAGTCCGCCTTCGAGGCTGCGACCTCGCTTGTGACTCTCCGCTCTCATCTCTCTCCCCGGAGAGCATCTCAATGCCGGAGAAGGAGGCATTTCCCCTCGCCAAGATTCACCACCTACCGAGAGCAAACACAACTCATTTCGCAATTACGGACACGAGTTTACACAGCACCAAGCTGCAAATTAGCCGGTCGCATTATCAAGCACAACCAGTCATCACCTGAAGAATCAACTGCGCACAATAGGAACCCTAACGGGAAACCAATTCACGGAGACTGTACCATTAAAGCAAACACGCAAGCAGGCCGAATTCACGCCCGGAGATCCGTTCGATTCGCAACGAAATCGAAATCTCGAAGACGGAATCCGCCAAATCAGCGCGTGCCGAAAGAGCCGCGAGCTTACCCGGAATTCCCCAAGTCAAAGGGGGGGTCTTCGGACGCCGACCCCGAGCTCGCGGAGCTCGATTGGGACCACGAGCCGCACCAATGCGGGAATTCACAGCCGCGAGGAGCGCCGGACGAGACGCTCGGATCTAGCGGCGCAAATGGCGAGCAGATCGGCGAGCGGGCAGCGACGGATCGGCCGGGAGCGGCGGCGGGAGCCCCGAGCCGTCTCGCATTCTCCCCCCTCTCCGTCCTCCGAGAAAATGAGGGCGATTCCGAGTCCCGAGAAGAGCTCGACGGACGTCACCTTCCTCTCAGCTGCCGGTGCTGTGGCCTCAAGATTTCCTTCTTCCCTCTGAAGCAAGCCTTCACTCTCTCTCTCTCTCTGCTAACTGCAATATTTTTTTTTCGCTTTTTCCTTTATTTTTTTTCTCTTATTTGTTTTTTTCTTTTTCTTTTTCTCCTCTTTTCCATATCCGATGGTATCTGGCGATGATCGGTATTAAACTCTCGTAAATTCCATAAATAGGGCGAAATGCGGAATTTAATTACAGGAAAGTGATTTCTCGCGATATTTCGAAAAAAAGAAAAAAAGAAATTAACTTGTCCACGTCACTTCAGTTATAGTGTGAGACTGGCATGGCGCCGGGTCCCTCTCATTCATGTCCCAGGCATTTATAGGTGCCGGCCCATCCAGCGAATGAATTGCGTACCCAAAATAGTGCTACGCATTGTTCTTTGCAACATCGACATCGCTCTCCATTATCGTGGCTTTATATCGTATGAATTCGTGCGCGATGAACGTCGAATCGGACGGTTTGGGTCCGGTCGAGTCGAGTCGCCATCAGGCCGGAACAAAATCGTCGCTCCTTTGCTTGCTGAGCAGTCGAGCACATACTCAAGGCCTCGGAATGCACGCTCGGTTTGGAGTTCGCATGCCGATAATGTCGAATTTGAGATTTTGGATTAGGCATCATTTTCCCTCCTATGCAACGTATTTGGGAAAATTAGCCGATCAGTCTTAAACTTATTTATGGATGTTAATTTAGTCTTGAATTTTTCAAATTTGTCAATTTAGTTCTAAACATTTGCATTAGTTTTCAATATAATCATTCTGGTAAACATTCAACATAAATAGATAACACGGAGGTCCAGTAATTGTCGGCCATACTACATTAGTGATTTCCAGTGAAAATTGATTGAAAGGATTATATTTTCATGCAAAAGTTAGGGACTAAAATGGCAAAATTTAAAAGTTCAAGACTGAATTGACATCCGCAAAATAAGTTTAGGACTGACTGGACAATCTTCCCTGACATAATTTTGTACAACGGCGGCGTCCTAATTAACATTCGTTCAGCTTGGACCAAATTTTCAGGTCGGCTGCGATCGTGTCTTTTCGTCCTTGTTCGCGAAATGCGCTCTCGTCGTATTGAGAAAAGAAAAGAAACGTAGTCCATCGCGGAATTGCCGAACCTCTTAAGGTGTCTCCACATTGAATTAGAAGAAGATTAATGCGGAAAAGATGCAGGGTAAATAGTGAATAATCCAAAACCACGGTCCAAATTAGATTCACGAACGTGAACAATGTCACGGACCTAGCGTGATCGACTCACTCACACCCATGAATGCGTCGGAAAATCATTCGCGCATGCATGCATGCATTGCGAAATCATATGTCGTGTGGCCCGTAATTGCGTGGCATTAATTGAAGCTAACCGGAACAAAATTGCCTTCCATCCTCCGAATCTGAAGCATGCCCACGTTGTCACTTTCATCTCCTTAAACTTACTTTGCCATTAACTCCCTAGACTTTACAATTCTCTTAATTATGCCCAATTTTCTCATCGTTGATGAGTTTTTTCAGTGGATAACTTTCTAGGACTTGCTTAGGTCCAAATTCTCTTAATTTTATGCTTAACTTTCTTATCGTTGATGAGTTTTTTCAATGGAAATTTAGTGTCGTGCTTGAATTTTCCCTTAGAGCTACTAAAGATACAAAGAGCATAGCTCTTAATAGGTAAACATATTTTAGGTGTCGAGTGCACGGCTAAAACAATTTAAACCAATTACATTGCTAGTTTGATATGAAAACTACTTTCTCGAAATCATTTTTCCTGTTTTTTTTTTAAGTACCATCCTTTTCACATTAAAAAAAAGTTAATTATCACATAATTTTCCTCTTTGATTCTGGTGACTCCACTTACGCTCTTCTTATAATGTCGTTTCAATCTGCGTGTGAAAAGAGGTGCATAACATATCTCACATCCTTTATTTACGGTATTAAAACATATATTTTCGAATTTACTTAAACACGGGCCTCCTTTATGAAGTAAGGCGAACTATTAATGGTCATTAGTAATGCTCACGAGACATTGAAATTCATACTCATCACCTAACGCACTGAAATTTGATGTAACATACAATCAATGCGCCTTGGTCACACAAGTTTCTAATACGTCCGCTTATGTGGCAAAAACCCACTTAGGCAGACAGGTAGGCATCTACAAGCGAAAAGACGAAAGAAGTAAGAGAAATGAACTCTCTCTTCCATCATATCGCAAAGATGTCGATGTGATGCCAACTAAGCGTCTGAGTATGATTAGAATTGTTAGTAACTAAAAAGTGCGATGAGGATATGAAATACGAGTTCAACGACCTTCATGCAATTGGTACTAAAATACAGTGATCATACATGAAAATTACCCGTGACCCTTATTCTAATCCTTTAAAAACACGAATTTGTTACGCTTATTAAACGCCCAAGTAAAGTGAAATTGATCTTTTCAACGCACTTTTTTCTTGTGTTGCGCACAATCAATCAGAATATTGAAAATCAAATCATTTTCTTATGACTAAAGTGTTGGAGTTGGCAAATACTTCAGGGACCCTTATTTCTCATACTGGACACTCCCACATGAGCTTAAGAAAACAGAAATATGAATCGATGATATGTGACCCTTACACACGGAATGTCGGGCGTCCTGCTGTTTGGACAGTGGGCGGGGGTTCCACTCCCTTGTGAGTGGACGGCGACCCCGCTCGCCAGTGAGTAGGTGGGGGCTCGAGGGCAGCGCCCTCGAAACAACATCGATTTTTCCATTTGTTGTGGAACCAAAGATATTCGAATAGGCTTAGGCTCTTTTTACAGGACGTAGCCTTATTCTGGAGTGAATCTGGGTAAACTCGTGTTTTTTTTTTATTATTATTTTCTGTGTGATCGTTCTGATTCGATTTAGGATATAACCTATCATAAAGTGCGTTTTGAAAGTATTTGTTAATGAGATCCTTCAAAAGAAATGTCATGTAATAAAGTCCCAAATGAAGGGTTCTATATCTGTGTTTGCTTGCTTCCAGCCCTTTGCTCGATTGCCATTGATGATGTCTTTTGAAATTAAGTAGACCGACTCTCATATTGAATGCCATGTAAAAGATTCCGCCAATTCTTTTATGGATACTTCAAGATCCATTTAGCTAGCGACATGTTTGCTAACTTCAATTTCGCCGGCCCATCAATAAATTGCGAGTCACCTTAATAACAAATGATGAAATTCAAGAGACAAATTCGAGACTTTGACATTGGACCCATGTATATAAAAACACGAAGATGTTCACCAAACACACAAGAGGGTGAATTTTAAAGGGGGGAGAGTCAAATTTCGAAGTTGTCATTAACCCTTCACAATTTAAAACTCCTCAACTAAATTAAAACATTTTGAAAAAGCAAAAAAAGAGAGCAAGAAAATATAGACAATGGAAGCTATCAAGAAATGTGGGGGGAGAGGAGAGGAGGAACATCAAGACAAACTTCAACGTAGGGTTTGAGAATGTGTTGAAGAACCCCCTTTACCTTAAAGATGAATGAATGAAGGTGCAATCATTATCCTAATTTGTCAATGCTCTCCCATCCAATTAGGAGGACATCAATGGATCAGGAGGGGAGTGATTAGGCTAATCATAGCTCGTGTTCGGCTACGTTGACCTCTTGCTTCTAATGTCTTAACTAATCTCCTCCCCCCTTTTCGTGTTCCTCCCCCATCACCCAACCATTTCAATATTGTTTTCCCCTTCGGAGGTTAGGCTGTACTTGTTGGACTACTTCTCCTAAACAGCAATGATGTTCTTGCACCAACCTGCACTCCAAAAAGCCCTATCTATATTGCCTAAGAGTGGACCCTCTCCTTTCTTCCTGTTCACTGTTTTGGAAGTGAAGGGAATGGTACGAAACTAAACAAAGTGACAACGAGAATGAAGATGAAGTGGTGGCCTCGACGGAAACTAACGACCGACCTAACCGAGCATTCGTTTTAAGTTAGGGTTGTTTACGTGAATGTTCTCGTGTCGACACATCTGAATATTCGGGATTTTTCTGAAGGATTGAGGTCAATATAAGTACTTTATCACATAAGAGCGAGTCGAAATTCTAAATGTGCATGGAATCGATATCAATTTATTGTTTACAAAAAATTGGTGCCTTGTTACCATTATTGACTTCAATCTTTCTTCTTTGAAATTTTCCATTCAAGCCCATCGATGCTACCTCGGACCGATAAGTTCGTCTTCTACATTCCATGATTTATGTACTTTTTTTTGTTTGTCCTCCTCTCTCTCTCTCTCTCTTAGACTTTTGCTCTGCATCTTTGCAAAGAGTGGAAGTCGAACCATACACTTGAAACTAAACATTCCCACCCCACCCAATTCCCTTATCACTAGGCCGCATGCTAGTGGGTATGCTTTATGTACTTCCCTGGTTCTTTTAGTAGTGAAACTCATTGATGTTAACTTGCTCCATGACATACATGGAGCGGATAATTGTCCAAAAATTTCTAAGCTTATTGTACGATAGCTAATTCAATCCCAAATTTTTTAATTGTGTCAATTTAATCCTAAACAGTTTGACAATTTGTCGATTTAGTCATAAACCTTTCATTTGTGTTAATTTTTTCTTAAACTTTTTGAAAATTTCCCAATATAGTCCTAAACCATATGACAACTTGCCAATTTAGTCATTTTGAGCAATTTTGACTTAAAATTATTGACGTAAACGTTGGCCGGTGCTAACGTGAACAATTTTTGCATTGCCTAAAAAAAATTCCTTTTTTTTTTTCCATTTTCTTTCCCTTTGGCCTGTGGTTGGCAACTGGCCACGGGCGAGGGTCACCCTCGCCGGACCTCGCATGTGGCCAACCACCGGCCACAGGCCAAAGTGAAAGTAAGAGGGAAAAACGAAAGAAAAAAAAAAGAAAAAAAGGAAAAAAGTTTTAACAAATGAAAAATTGTCAAGTTGGCCAACGGCTGACCGACATCCACATCAGTGATTTTTGGCCATAATTGGTTAGAATAACTAAATTGGCAAGTCGTTAAAAAGTTATGACTAAATTGACAAATTTTTAAAAGGTTTAGGACTAAATTGATACAAATGAAAATTTTAGGACTAAATTGGCAAGTTGTCAAAAGATCTAAGATTAAACTAGTACAAATGAAAATTTTAGGATTGAATTGCTTGTCGTACAATAGATTTAGGATTTTTTAGACAATTTTCCCTACATTAAGCCAGTCCCTATTCTAACAATAAGTCTCGAACCTTGGCAATGTGCTGGGGTTGGGGATGGGCTTGGGCAAAGAATCTAGGTGGCCCAAACAAAGAAAGATTTGCGTATGCTAAATCGATTTGATTTAGTTTGCACTTGTTTGAGCATGGCTTGGTCTCGGAAACCGTTCTTCTATTACTTTCGGTTATCAAATTCCAGTGTCCGATCATGCTATTACTAAGTAATTAACATAATAGTACTTAGAAGATATAGAAGTTTCATTTGAAAAAAGGAAATTCACGCCTTTAAAAGGGTCATAATCTTAAACTGAGTAAAGTTTAAGGGCTTTTAAGGCTGCGTTTGAGACCAACCTTGAGAAGGGCTTTGGGTGTCCAAAGTTACTTGAGCCATATATTAGGCGTTCGGCAAAAATTTTGGAACCCATCTTGACTAAAAGCCAGCCTTCCTAAGGCTGAAAGCCCAAGACAGATCCTAAGCTACCTTGGGCATTCAGCTTTCTTGGCATGGAAGTTGGGGGATTAATGAATTTTTTTTCTTTGTAAACTATCCTCACCAATTATTTGCTTTTCTGGTCTTGCTCTCATTTTGTTGTTCATCATCTTCTCCGAACCAAGTCAACTAATGTGGCTGCCTGGGCCTAGCAATGGGCCAAAGAGGGACAGTCGTTGCCTGGGTTCGAGCAACCCCAGGCGGTGCAGCCTGAGATAGCGTGACCCAGGTGAGGGGTCGTGCGACAGCCTGGGTTCAAGCGATACCCAAGCGGCTGTCACTTGGGGGTCACGCGATCTAGATCGATTGTCGCCTAGGTCGCATGACCTCAGGCAAGGCTGTTGGCAATGTACAATAAGGGTTTTGAGTTAAAACAAAAAATAAAAGGACTTTGCAAAGTGTAATTTTCACAAACACCATTTTAAACAAAGTTGTATCTCAAAGTGTGATTTTACCAAACACTATTTGCATTTCAGAAAACTCCTTTAACCCAAGGGCATTTGCAATTTTCCAAAGACATTCCTCCAAAGGCGAACTAAACGTACCCTAAGTACAACGGCTCTTTGACCAAAAAAAAAAAGTACAATAGCTCCTAATCCTATCAAGTTTTCCATTGTGATCAAACCAACTTTCACCCTCAAAAGGTTTGGGTGACTTTAGAGAATTTGACCCCTCACACCCCAAACATATTTAAAATATGAAGGACGGATTATTATTGCTAGTGTATAAAAAACTTTTAATACATTCTACGTTGAATGAGTGACATGTGGATGAATATGGTAACACAACTATCTTCAGGTACGCATCTCATCATCCAACGATAATGAATTAGTTTTTTTTTTCACCGGCAATAGACCAAATAAAATTTCCTAATTTATTGAAACGTACTTTTAATTATTTTTTTAAGTGGGCCCTGTTGGGCTTTCTAGACATGGGCCTAAAAACCCAAATATTTGCTTAAGGTTGTGGTCGGAAAGCCCAGATTGAAGAAATTAAGTCGGTTTGGTGGTGGGTTTTGGGTATTTAGCCCTTTAGGCACCAAATGTTTTTTTGAACATACCCCTCTGACCTTAATTGTCTCCTTTCACTAGGACCAGGATCATTTTAGGTGAATCAAACCTATAAAATGTCTTCAGTAACCTATAGATCAGATAAGATGCGAAAGAAAATTCTGCTCGGAATTCTCGAAGATAGGATAGTTTATAGCCGATGGTGTTAAATTGAACATATGTCACGCGACATTAACACATGGGAAAATTCGTTAATTAACCATTAAACTAACCTCATAAAGTTTTTCGACAAAAAATAAATTATGAAAGGAATCGGATATATACGTGTTTCGAACATTCACAAGTTCCGATTTTAATTTTACATGCCGTTAGGTGATAAAATAAGTCTCCTTTGACAACTCTTTTCTTATATTAAATCAACTGAAATTCATTTTACTTTCGAAACTTAACTTCTCAACGAGAGTCTGTTCATGTGTTCTCACGCAATGATTTCAGATAAGCATAAGATCACTTTCTTAATTGATGCTATGTCTTCATCCCCCTTGATAGAATTTCAAATCTGCATCGTCTTTTGTCATGTTACTATTAGCTTCAACCATTTCTTTATATATACATATCTAGTGCATGTAATATTCATGAAATAAACAGATGAGTGTGAATTTTTGTCTGGGATAATGATACAAATGATCTTTGAACTTCGGCCTAATATGCAATGTAATCTCTAAACTTTAAATTTCTACTATATAGTCTTTGAACTTTAGCCCAATGTGCAATATCGTCCATAAACTTTAATCTATTCAGCTAAACTTTAAATTTTTACGAAGTAGACCCTGAACTTTAGCCCAATGTGCAATATCTTCTCTAAACTTTTAATTTGTTCAATATGGTTTATAGACTTTTGATACATGTTCAATTTGATCAATGGACAGTATGCAAACGTTCAATGTTGTCTTCCCATTAATTCAAGTTTAGGGGTAATGTTGAACGTTTTCATTCCATTCATGGACTAAATTGAATATGTAATAAAAATCCAAGGACCACATTGAGCAAATTAAAAACTCAAGGATGACATTGCACATTAGGCTAAAATTCATGGATCATATTGAACAAATTTAGAATGCGTTTGTTTTCTTTTCTCTTCCAGAATTCAATTTCTAGCAAGAATTTATTCTTGTCAGAATCAATTCTGGAAGAGAATGAAAAATAAATTTCTGAAATGTTTACCAAACGCGCTCTCATTCTATTTTTACTTCTGGCAAGTTTACCAAACGGCGGTCGATGATTGGCAACCAACAGGGATCGGCGACGGATGATACAAATCCATCGACGAGAACCAGCGACTCAAGATACAAATCCATTAACGGCGACCGGCAACGGCAGCAGGCGGCGACCGGTAATGGGAGCGGTCGACGACGGGAGCGGCCGACGACCGGTGATACAAACCCACCAATGGGGAACGACGATACAAACTCACCGATGGCGGCCGGCGGCCTACGAGCGTGAAAAAGAAAGGAGAAGGAAAATGAGAAATGAAAATATAAAAAAATCACTTATAATCTTAAAGAATCACTTTTTTTTATCAAACACAATTCTTATTCAAAAGTAGAAAATTACTTCAAAAGTAATTCTTTATCAAATGTATTTTGCTCAAGAACTTCAGAATTATTTTGGAGTAGAATTAAAAATTATGAAGGGTTATTAAGCACACTCTTAAAGTTGGGGGAAAATGTGCACCAAAGTAGAGAACCCTGCTTTGCTCTTTACTCTCGAGTCTTGTGCATTGATAGCTGTCGTTGGAATGGGAATGGGACGTGCAATTGCTATAAATCTCCAACGTCATAACCAACTCCTGGAAAAACCGACCCCAACTTCGTTCCCATCGCCACTCTCGGCGCGATCCGGACTTCCCAAGGCGCTCTCTCTCTCTCTCTTCACACACGCACCCTCGCATTTATATACTCTGCAAATTCTTCGTCCCCCGACCATTTCATTTCTGGCTTCGCTGCTCTCTCCTTCTCCTCCTCCTTCGCGTTCGGTTCGGGCATCGCGAGCTCTCGCCGGATCTCCGATGGCCGCCGTCGCCGGATCGAGCGTTGCCGCCCTCGCCTCAGGCCGGGTCGCGAGCCGGTTCGAGGGTTCCGATGGTCGGATGCTCGGGTTCCCGCGGCGGAACGTGAACCCGGTTCTTGGCGGAGCCCGATGGAGTCAGCTCCGGAACCTGCCGTCTCTTCGGTGCCGAAGCGGAAGCTCGACTGCCGGTATTGATTCTTTTGGTTTTGCCTTTATGCGATGTAAATTGCTATGTGTTCGCTGCTCCTGCTGAGCTTCGGGCATTTAGAGCCATGGCATTCTGTTATGTGCGCCTTGGCTCGAGTTTATGTGGAGTGCTCAAGGTGTGTGAAATGACAGGCGCCGGAGTAATTGGAAACCGCGGAAGATGTTTGCTGATTTTTCGTTTCTGAGTTTTAATACAGTTGATTGATTGGGATGCTGACGAGTGGGAAATTATGGGGAATGGTTACAAAGGAGGATGAGTATTTTGTGTTTCCCATGGAAAGTGCAATCGATAGGATTAGCAATGACATGTGTGAGACTCAGGAACACAAGCTTCGCGTTAGTAATTGCATTCATGCAAGTTACCCCTCGGGGAAGTGGTGATCTATTGTGGTTGGGCTGGCAACCTGGGCCATAAATCTCTGGCTTGTAGTGCTGGATAAATCTATCGTTAACCTCGTGGATTTTCCATTGTTCATGCAGGTGTAAGAGCTCAGGTTGCCACTGTTGAAAAAGTGAGCATAGAATGTGCTCAAAGCGTAGAATCGCCTGTTGTGATAGTTACCGGAGCCTCCAGGGGGATTGGTAAAGCCGTTGCATTGTCACTGGGAAAAGCAGGTTGCAAGGTGGGCGTGATCTTCTCAATCCACAGGCTTTGACTATTAGCAACTTAGTGTTTTCCCACGTTATGAATGTTCTGCTCTGCAAATGAATGACATATTTTCCTACGCGCATCTTGTGTTTTCTCTTGGCAAAGTGGCTATGGTGATATGAGTAACGGACCCCCTTATATAGTGAGCCAATCTGAAATAATCATGGGATTGCATAAGTTGGTTCTCAAGATGCAGTATATCTTGATAACAGGCAAGAATTGAGTATGCGTCCATCTGTGAGCATGCACACGTGCCATTCCTCCTTGCATGCATTTGTCGATGCACTTCTGTCTTGTATTTTGGTTCAGAATGTCCACATTCTAATTTTTTGTTCAATTTCCACAAGCTGAAAGAAAAGATATTTCCAAGAAATGTAAAAAGACTTTGATGTGGTTAATAGTATTGGAAACTCCAAATGTTGGATCATGAAATTAATAAAAGAAACTCTGCCACTTGCATTTTGCACAAAAGCTATGACAGTTATTTTCTTGTTATTTTTTTCCAGTTTTCTGAAATTTCACATGTATTAAGCCATGCATAATTCTGACAGATTAATTCTAACTGTATTTTATACACCCTCAGTAAGCCATCCGTCATGCCATTGTTGTTCTTCCTTGTGCCATCACAGGTCCTAGTAAATTATGCCAGATCATCAAAGGAAGCCGATGAAGTGGTCAAAGAGGTATTATGCATACCAAAATCTTCTCTACTCTGCCTCCTCCTTTACCATGTGGTGCCCATACCTATCTGGTGGAGTTCGAAAGAATTGCTATTGAAAGCTGTCTTTTAGTCTCATATCTTTTGCAAGTACTTCTTCTGTCCCTAGCTGGCTAGATTAAGCTGATCAACACTGGTTACTCCTTTCTTCCAGATAGAGGCATGTGGTGGTCAAGCTCTTACGTTTGGTGGGGATGTTTCCAAAGAGGCTGATGTTGAAGCTATGATCAAGACTGTAAGTAAAATTTTATAATGATGGTGACCTGTTGGTGAACCTTTTTTTATGGTTTGTGATTCTCATTTGCAGGCAGTGGATGCATGGGGAACTGTGGATGTATTGATAAACAATGCAGGTAAAGCATGAACGCCTCTTTCTATTATCTGCTTGTTTCACTTTTTTTTTTTTTTACTTGTCACGCTTTAAACATTCCAATAATTAGAAGTTCTTCCGGAAATAATTATGGCCATTCGAATTTGGAGAACGTAGGACAAAGACTAAATTTTTTAGCATAGTATGAGTAGAGAAGCAGTGAGTTCTATGCGTCATATTCGAAATAAAGTATCTGCCGTGGTTGCAGGAATCACTCGTGATGGTTTATTGATGAGAATGAAGAAAGCCCAATGGCAGGAAGTCATTGATTTGAATCTGACTGGTGTTTTCCTCTGCACTCAGGTTGGTGAACTCGTCAGATTAAGTTTATCATATAAATGTTTTTTTATCACTCACAAAAATTAAGACTTCTTTTTCAGGCAGCAGCTAAAGTTATGATGAAGAAGAGAAAGGTAGCATAACATTCCTATCCTGGCTTTTCATTTGTGTTCATGGAGCTTATGCCCTTGAAAAAGGCGGCCTGCTGGCTGAGTTTGATCTTTTTATTCATTAGTATATCTAAATGGAGGCCGAATTTGCAGGGAAGGATAGTAAACATTGCATCAGTTGTTGGCCTCGTGGGTAATGTTGGGCAGGCCAACTACAGTGCTGCAAAAGCGGGGGTTATTGGCCTAACAAAGACTGTAGCAAAAGAATATGCAAGCCGAAGCATCAATGTAAGCTTTTGACATCTTGTCACTGTTTATTCTAGGTCTTATTAAGAACGTATTTTTTTCCCTTGTTTGACCGAATGAAAAACTGCAGTTGGCTTACTTCTAACAACATTATTTCCCCAGGTTAATGCTATTGCTCCAGGGTTCATTGCATCTGATATGACTGCCAAACTTGGGGAAGAAGTTGAAAAGAAAATCTTGGAGACGATTCCTTTAAGTGAGATATGCAAGGGGTGGCTGCCTGTAATTTCTTTTTGTTATTTCACCAAAGAATTGCTGATTTAGGGATATTCCAGTCCACTTAACTGCTTCTAAGAACATTACACGAGGTCTAATAACAGTTATGCTGAAGTATGAATTATATTTGATACTTAGTTAGGAAGATACTCGCTATACTTCGGAAAGTTTTGGTAGCTTTAGGGTGGGTGAGGGATTGAGAGTATTGATAACCCCTGATGGAACGTTGAATAAGAAGAATCGACCCCGGACACTATGCGTGCTGTGTTGTCTTAACTAAGAGTAGCCCTCCAAAATTTATTTTGTCAAAGAGTATGTGAGACTTCTGTTCTGATGTTAGTCATCTTTATGAGTTCAGGAAGGTATGGAAAACCAGAAGAAGTTGCTGGACTGGTTGAATTTCTGGCCATCAATCCTGCAGCCAGCTACATTACAGGACAGGTAAAAGAATTGCTGTTCCCGCTGTTTTACCTTTTCCCCCCCTCATCACGGTGTCTCATCTTTGGTTTGCTTAATAACTGGATGTTACTATGCAGGTCTTCACAATAGATGGTGGAATGGTCATGTAGAGTATTATACCTGCGTTGTTGAAGCCTGAATAGAACTTCCAATTGCAGAGCTTGGCCTTCGCGGCAGGGATTCTCAAGTGACCAGTGGTATGACATTAGAGCCCATGTTGAAAACTTATAATTGCTTAGGATGGACAATAATGAGGTTTATTTGAGGCAAGTTTTGAGATTATCAGCTGCAACTGATGACACAGAATTATTTGTCATGTTTGATATACTTGTTCATGAAATACCATTGTGTGGTCATTTTTGGCTCAATCAGGAAGTTGCAATTTGCTGTCTTGAATTTACAAGTTTAGGAAATTTGTTCATCTACTGCTTCAACTCCAAATCTTCTCTCCTAATTAGGATGGAAGTAAATCCATCTGTATTTCTTTCATAGGCATCCATCTGCATTTCTTTCATAGGCTGTGCGTAGAATTCAAATTTCTACGAACGATCAACTGCTGGTAACCAGAGTGATTAATGCTGCCTTAGAAAACTTTCCGAGCATTCTTATGAATAATTTGGAGTTTGGAGAAATTGTTGGATCTGAAACACGGAGAGACGTACATGCTTTCTGTACACGTCCCTCTTTTTTCATGATAGCTAAGTCGAAAGCTGTGCTTCAACTTTTTGTACACCTAGACTTATCAACACAAGAACATGATCCTGCCAAATCAAGCGACAATATAATAACATGAACAAAGACGCTGTCGCAATCTATTCCTCCATGAACTGATCGGACAGTCGTCTACATTGTCATCATGATGTCAAGATAATCCTCCTCTTTAGGGTAGGCGGCCAATTGGTCGGCATGACACCAAGTAGGATGTTATTCTGATGTGCATAACGGATGAAGCTAAATCAGTAAAACAACCAAGAATTTGCTGGGGAAGTAGGTGGTTATGTATTCATAACAATCGGTGCATAACCAGTTGGTACCCCATGGTAAGCTGAATCTCCTTGGTTTGAAGATTCAAAGCCACATGATGCTAGAAATTGGAAAGGTGAATGCACTGTTTGTTGTATTTGTCAAGAGAGTGATCGGTAACGAAACGAAGCAATTTTGCTCTCGCCTACGAAGTATGTCATCGGAGCGAGAGCAAACCCTCCAATGAACCCAAGGAGACGACCGGAGAAAGGGATGCAGATAGCTACGAGCATTGTAAGTGCCTAAAGAAAGAGAATTAATGAAAAGGAACCTTAACAAATGTTAAGTAGGACAATAATATGTTATAGAAGATTATGTCCGAAGATCTTAAATTCGGCGTATAATTACATCCAGATCAAATATTCACGTGCAGAATAGCTTCTGAGGACTTGAATTACGTGCTTGTACACAAAGGAGCGATATAGGTTTGGTCGGCCCGAATCACCCGAATCGTGACTCAATGCGACTCATCTGATTTGGTAATCAGATGCTGGTCGCGCACGTCCTGTTCATTCAAAGCAAAGTCAGTAATGTAGATCAATGCCGGTGTTGCTAAAACTAGGGGTGTCAAAAATATCCGAACCTACCCGAACCGATTCTATCCAAAATTTTGAGGTTTTTTCGGTTAGGGTCTCATTTAGTTTTGGGTAGTGAGTGAAAAAAAGGGTATCTCGACACTTGGGGTCGGTTCAGGGTGATACCCGAAAGACCCGAAACCCGTTATAAGTAGGAAACTAAAACAAAGCATGTTCGAAGGGCCGTATCTGTAAATGCTGGGGACAAGACTAAGAGAGCCATGCCACTATTCACGAGTTTCAAACCTCGACTCCAACAAGAACATGGGATGACAAAGTTGTGCTTTCATCCAAAGGATGCAACATCAAATATAATCATAACTCAATCTAATGTCTAAATATATATGTATATATATACGTATATTTGATCAAAATTATCGGGTTACAAGGTCAGAGTTTATATAATCCATTAAAAAGATATATACATTTCCAACTAAGAACTAAACTCAGGAGTTCAACTTGTACATAAACAACTCATACTAAAAAAAAACCCACTATCAAAATGTCCTCATAAAAATGTCAACACTCTTGTCCTATTTGCGACTATATGAAGAACCTGAAAAATAAGTAGGATGAATGGAATGAGTAACCACAGTGCAGTGAGTAGTACAAATCTCTTCTAAGGAGATCGAGCATCCACTATGCCCATTTAATACACAAAACCATAACTCATTTACAACAATTTCAAAATATAATAAACACAAGATTAAAATGAGTTGAATATTACTTCAACAAAACTATATTCGTAGTAGATATACCGTATCATCAATATTATCAAAACTAGTATGAATGGTCTAATCCACTAATCAATCTCATCAAATCACACGTCTCAAATCATATATTAATGATTAATTCCATACTCAATATCCAACTTAAGGCTCTAGAGATGGCTCTCATGAAATTTACATTATCGTGTAACCCTTAATTCTTTGACCAACGTATATCAATTATACAAGACCTTAGAGGTGGCTCTTACAAGACTCGTATCATTGTGTAACAAATAGTCCTTGACCACAAGACCCTAGAGTGGCTCTCATGAGACTCGCGTCACCACCCTAGAGGTGGCTCATTACAAGACTCGCGTTGTCGTGTGGCATTTAGTCCTTAACCAATCTATATCACAATTGATTTCACAAGTCAAAACATATAGTCTTTCACAAATCAATTCTTTCCAACCAATCCAGAATTCATATCATAAATTGATTTCATAAACCAAAACATATAATCTTTCGCAACTCAATTCATTGGTCAAAATCTTTTTTTCATAAAGTATTTCTCAAATCTTCTCAGAAGTTATCTCATATATCAATTTCACAAAGCAATACACATAACTTTTCAAGAAAGACTAATTAAATCGTCTCACAATAACCAAAAAGTTGCAAACACTCAATCTTGCTTTATGCAACAAATATTCTCTCTATACATACATACATATATTTCAAGACAAGAGTTTTAGAAAATTAAAGAAGAGATTAGCATCACTCGCACAGGAATCCCCAAAACCAAACAACGTAGCTATTCGAGTTGACGATCTCGTAATCTTATCAATTAAATGAGAATTGACATCAAAACCAAGTAAAATACTACTTTAACTAAGTACTTAACTAAATTATACTTATTCGTTGATCAATCGACTCCGAATTTAGGGCTCGGTTTCGAAAATTTCTTCGATTAGATGAATGAAAAATGGGAACACTCATTGGGCTCTACAAAATGAAGTTAATTCGGCTTGGCGATGTCTTTGTTTACACGCAAAAGTGCTCTTTGCCCTTCCCTTTCTTTTTCTTTTTCTTTTTTGTCTTTCCTTATATCTTTTCTTCTATATTTCCCTATCTTCTTTACCAGGAGAGCTCCCATTTTTATTTTTATTTTGGGATAAGTATATTGAAAGTCCTAAAACTTATCACCAAAGTGTAATTGAGTCCTTCAACTTAAAAAAATGTACAATTAAATCTTAAAACTTGTCACGAAAAATGCAATCGAATTTTAAAATTTTCAAAAAGTGCAATCAACAAAATGACTTGATTTGATCAATTTGATAAGTTTTAAGACTCAATTGTGCTTTTGCGACAAATTTTAAGACTTAATTATACTTTTTGAAAACTAAGTCGTACTTTCATAACAATCCATTTCCTTTTTAAACTACACAATATCGACTAAGTCAAAGCCGAACATTACAACGAGCATCTCTTGCAACTCATGCACTCGCTCTTCTTCTAAAATGAAGTGCAGTGGGTAAAAGTTGATTTCTTCTTTAACTCTCCGATCTCCTCGCCAATCGTGTCGCTAGATTCTGGCGTCGTTCGGCATTCCACGCCCTGGGAAATCTGCATTGGCACGATTCGAGGTCCTAATTGAGCTTCGCTACCTCGGAGAGGGTGTCCGAAGACCGCTTTGGCTGGGAACTTTCGTGTGCTCGCGGCTCTTTGGCGCGCGCTGGCTTGGCGGGTTTCGCTTCGTGATTTCGATTTCGTCGCATATTGAACGGATCTCCGGGGGTGAATTTGGCGCGCTTCAATGGTACAGTCTCTGCGAATTGGTTTCTCCCTTAAAGGTTCCTCTTTTGCGGTTGATTGTAGAGTTGGTGATTGCTTGGGCTTGATGATGCCATAGTTAATCAGGGGTGGTGGTGGTGGCGTTGCAGAAATGCTTCAGTGACGTTTTGGTTGCGTGGCTCTTCCTTCATTTGGTCATCTTCTCTCGATCGTGTCTGCACTGACGGTGCTCGACGAAATGCTCCAGAGACGTTTGGATGCACTTGGTCGAGTGCTATTCTCTTCGTTAATGGGTGACCTTTTCCTTCCAAATTAGTTGTACCTGGGCCTATCGATGTAACCTGCGTGATTATGGAGATTTAAGGTTGAGGAAGTAAATTACCGGGAACTGGTATCGTATATAGTCCTGACTCGAACTGTTTTAGTTTTGAATCCATAAGGATCCCTATGCCGGGCTTCGAAAGTATATATATATATATGCTTTGTGTGGGAAGAGGGGGAGCGGAGGGAGGGAATGAGAGGTGGGGGAGGATTGGGGGACCAAATTTTGAAATTTTCCCTCCCATGCATTTCAATTTTGATCCCATCTATTTAGGGTAAGTTGAATATGCGGGAATCTGACTTTGGATCATTTGCAGCCTGTAACTTCGTGTTGTTTCGTATCAGGCTAAAATAAGGTCATCTTTGCGTGCATCTCTCCAATTTTGACAAGTAGTTTTCTTGAGTTTTAGTGACTATGGATGGGCAAAATTGTATATGAATCCTTATATATGAGAACTCAGAACCTAACTGAAATTAGAGACGTATATTTGCTCTTTTGTTCATTATTGTATATACTTTTTCTGCTACAGGAACAAAAATTAACTACTGAACTAGTTTGTCTGTCACATGAGTCGTAGTTCAACTCTCCAGTTGCAAGGGATATGGTGCAAAAAGGATTACTTTACTGTCAGCCAACAGTAGCCAGAAAATCGCTGAACTCATGTTAGCATTGGCTTTTGGGCCAAGCAGCCGGTGCATTCAAGCTATCCATCGACGAGCACACACTATATCTTCGTTGTTCACTCAGATTCCTTTCAGTTATTGCAGCTTCCTTTGCACTGAAGCTACTGAGAAGTCTCCCAAAGGAAGCCTGCTGGAAAAAGCAGAAGCAGAATGCCTTTCCTATAGAATTGAGAAGCTGCCTAGAGGACAGCCAGTTGGATGTGCATTCCAGAGTTGGATGGGGGACGGTTTCCCCATCCATAGAGGGGAAATATATCATGCTATTAATCGTTTGAGGAAGCTGAAGATGAACAAGCGTGCCCTTGAGGTGAATGTCTTCTCTACTTGGTGTTATTTTTGTTGGTGGTAGTTTGATGCTGAAGGCAAAATGTGCTATTTGCATCAAATGAGTGAACTCTAGAGGGTTCTTTTTCACCCAAATAAATGGAGACGTCTTACTGTATAAAGATTTACAAGTTCAATAGCATCCTTTTAGGTATATGTTGTTCTTCTCTTGGGCTAAACTGTAAATTAAAGGCATAAATATGTTAATGATTTTCAATTTTTTTCCTACTCTTTTACCTCGTTTAAGCAAATTCTGGCAATATTGCACCCTTATCTAGATGCTCTTATATTTGGATCCAAGGTAGCCTGACTATGGAAAGCTTAAATCACTATTGTGTTAAATACATTTTACAGATGATGGAATGGGTTATTCGCGAGAGACCATATAGACCAAACGAACTGGAGTACTCTTATTTGTTGGAATTCACGACAAGAATTCATGGGATATCAAGAGGTGAGAGTCTTTTCTCTCGAATTCCAATGGAGTTTCAGAATGAGCTGGTTTACAACAATTTTGTGATTGTTTGCTTGGAGAAAGGTGTTATAAGGCTTCCATTAACGTGCATGAAGAAAATGAGGGATCTAGGTTTTGCTATTTCACACTTGGTTTTCAACCGCCTCATTGTCCTCCATTCCTCACCCAGCCGCAAGAAAATGATCCCAAAGATCCTAACTCAAATGAAGGCCGATAAGGTGGCCCCACATGTGTCAACATATAACATTCTCATGAAAATAGAGGCTAATGAACATAACATCGAAGGTCTGGTCAAGGTATACGGCGACATGCATCGAAAGAAAGTTGAGCCGAACGAGGTGTCTTACTGCACACTAGCTATTGCACATGCTGTGGCGAGGTTATACACTGCTGCTGAGGCCTATGTCGAGTCTATAGAGAAGTCTGCTACAGGAAGTAACTGGTCTACGCTAGATCTCCTTCTCATATTGTATGGATGTCTCGGGAAGGATATGGAGCTGGAAAGAATTTGGTGTGTTGTGAAAGATCTTCCCCATGTTAGGTCAAAGAGTTATATGTTGGCTATTGAAGCATTCGGTAGGATTGGACAACTTTCTCGAGCTGAGGAGCTCTGGTCGGAGATGAAGTCAACGAAAGAGTTGAAATCAACAGAGCAATACAACTCTCTCATATCTGGGTATTGCAAGCATGGTTCCATCAATAAAGCTTCTGCTCTATTCAAAGAGATGGTCGCGAACGGGTGCAAGCCGAATGCCATTACCTACCGTCATCTTGCATTAGGTTGTATGAAGGCGAATTTAGTAAACGAAGCTCTGAGGACTCTGGACAAGGGCTCAAGGTCGACAACAAGCGCAAGGGTCAGGAAATCCACCCCGTGGTTGGAGACCACGCTATCTATAGTCGAGATATTCGCGGAGAAGGGCGACGTTGTTAACGCAGAGAAGTATTTCGAGGAGCTGGCTCAAGCGAAATACACCCGCTATACTTTTGTGTACAACACGTTGATAAAGGCTTATATGAAGGCCAAGGCTTGTGATCCTAACCTCTTGAGAAGAATGATCCTAGGAGGCGCGAGGCCGGACGCGGAGACATATAGCTTGATTAAGCTCGCAGAGCAACTCCAAAGATAATTTTTGTCTGTTCTAATTAACCTTTGTTTAGTTGATACTATTGTGTATTGCTGCGAAATTAAGAGCCCACCGTTCTTGAAGAAAGTGAAAAAATTGTCAAAAAAATCTTAAACTTATTGTAATTGTGTCAATTCAATTCTAAATCATTTTGTTTTTTCAATTTAGTCTTAAACCTTTTGCATTTGTACCAATTTACTTTATTTGGGCGAGCGGCGATGATATGGAATTTTTTAATAATTTTTTTTCGATTTTTTTCTTTCTTTTCTTTAGCTTTTTTTTTTTGTTCTCGCCAACCCTCGCCTGACCAGATTTGGTGAGGGCGTCACAGGCCTCGCCTAGAGCTGACAAAGGCCTTGACGCCCTGTGGCTAGTGATCCTCACCGGCCCTAAAGTCCAAAACCCAAAAAAAAATTCGAAAAATTAATAAAATATTATTAAAAAAGTTCACGTCAGCGCCAGCGGGTCAAATGAACTAAATCAGCACAAGTATAAAAGGTTTATGTGGCAAAATAAAAAAAATTATGAATGAATTGACACAATTATAATAAATTTATGATTTTTTGGATAATTTTCTCTAAAGAAAGTAATCGATGCACGGGATGGAAGTTTCTCAAATGAAAATATGCTGGTCATGTCACAGTGCTGTTCTGTTCTCGCAAATGGACCAAATCTCCCAATTATCCTTTTGAATCATTTTGCAACTGGCTTTGTTTCAAATATCAAGCCAAAGCCGCTTTTTATTAGTGGATATTAATTACAATTTCATTAGCTTAAATTGTAACTTTTGTAGCTTTTACTCTAGAAAAATGAACATCTATATTCTTATTTCTCTTAAAGTAAGGGCCCGCATGATTTCCATTCTTGTCAGAATTTTTTATTCTGACAAGAATTCATTCTTTTGAGAATCAATTCTGGCAGAAAATCAAAATTTATATTTACCAAACATACCCTCATTTTTATTCTACTTTTGGCAAGTTTACTAAATGGCGCTCGGGGATCGGCGGCCAACGTCCGGCGTCTGCGCGTTCAGCGACCGACGTTCGGCGGCCTACGAGCGTGAGAAGGAAAAT
>BCNH02000008.1:38095605-38124243 GCA_001662345.2 Metrosideros polymorpha var. glaberrima
AAATCACTTCTGACAAGAATTGATTCTGACATAGAAAATCAATTTTTTACCAAACACAAATCTCATTCAAAAGTAGAAAACAGTTGCACAAGTCATTCTTTACCAAACGCATTTCTCTTCTAGAATCACTTCTGGCAGAGAATTAAAAATTCTGACAGGTTACCAAACGCACCATAAATCTCTGATTTGCCAATGATTGCTTGATGGTGCTGTCAGAAGAGGCGTTACGTACGTGCGATTGTTATGAATCTCCAACGTCGTAACTAACTCTTTGAACCAACGACCTTTCGACCAAAAAAAAAGAAACCAACGACCTCAACTTGGTTTCCGTTGCCCGTCTCGGCACATTCCCGACCTCCGAAGGCTCAACAACCACGTCTTCCTTTCCCCAACCATTTAGTTTCCGTCTTCGCTCTCTTCTTCTTTGCGTTCGCGTTCGATCTGGACGATGCTGCGACCTCTTGCGGGATCCTTGATGGCCACCGTCGCGGGACCAGGCGCCACTGCTCTCAGCTCAGGCCGAATGGTGAAACTGGTTTGGAGAGTTTGCGATGTTCGGGAGGCTCAGGTTTTCGGAGCGGAATTTGAGGCCAATTCTCGGCGGATCCCGACTGAGTCGGCTCCGGAACCTGCCTAATCCCTTGAGCGCCGAAGCGGAAGCTCGGTTGCTTGTGAATCGATTCTTTCCCTTTCGCCTTTGGGCGCTTGCATACGCTGTTTCTTTTGGCTGGTAATTACTGAGTTTCCTGCTTTGCCACTATTTCTTCTCTTTCCAGTTATGCCTTGCAATGCTGACTGCGAAGCTTCAGGCATTTAGAGGAATGGCATTTTGTACAGTGGAAGGAGCTCTTGGCCTCACAAGGACTGCAGCAAAAGAACATGCAAGCCGAAACATCAATGTAAGCTTTTCACATCTTGTCATTCTCTGTTCTCTGTCCTCTTAAGAACGGAGTCGGTTTTTCCCTTTGTTTGACCGAATTAAAAGCTGCGGTCGGCTTACTTCTAACGACATTGTTTCCCCAGGCTAATGCTATTGCCCCGGGGTTCATTGCGTCTGATATGACCGCCAAACTTGGGGAAGATGTCGAAATGAAAATCTTGGGGACGATTCCCTTAGGTGAGATATGCAAGGAGTGGCTGCCTTTTATTTGTATTTGATTTTTCACCAAGGAATTGCTGATCTAGGGAAGCTCCAGTGCTGTTACTGTTGATGACATATGATACAGGAGATCACATAACGACGATGCTGAATTATGAATTCTATGTGATACTTGGTTAAGAAGGTATTCACTACACTCAGGAAAGTTTCCGTGGCTTTAGGGTCGGGGAGGGATCAAGAGAATTCATATCCCCTGACGGAACTTCGAATAAGAATCCCCATTCCCGTGCTGTTATAGTCGTAACTAAGAACAGCCCTTTAAATTCATTTCGTCAAAGAGCATGTGAGACTTCTGTTCTGATGTTAGTCATCTTTACGAGTTCCGGAAGGTATGGACAGCAAGAAGAAGTTGCTGGCTGGTGGATTTACCCTGCAGCCAGCTACATTATGGGACTGGTAAAGGGATTTTTGTCTTTGGTTCGCTTTTCGCTTGCCAATTAAAATGTCACTATGCAGGTCCATGGTGGAATGGTCATGTAGAGCATTATATACCTGCTTTATTGAAACCTGAATAGAACTTCCATCTGCAGAGCTTAGCCTGTGGGGCAGGATTTCACAAGTGACTAGTGTGATGACATTTGAAACCCGTGTTCAACAATTATTTTGCTTATAGGATGGACGGTAATGAGATTTTTTAGGCAAGTTTTGAGATTATAGGCTGCAGAGTTGATCCCACAGAGTCATTTGTCATGCTTGACATGTTCATGAAAGACCAACTGCGTGGTCATTTTGTTGCTCAGTCAGGAAGCTGTGACTTGCAGTCTTGAATTCACTAGTTCTATAGGAATTATTGTCATCTTCTGCTTCGACTCCTAATCTCCTCTCCAAATTTGGATTGAAGTAAAGCCATCTGCCCAATTTCTTTCACAGGCTTTCGTGTAGAATTCGAATTCCTTCGGACGTTCAACTGCCGTACACTACAGTGATTAATGCTGCTTTGGAAATCTTTGCGAGCATTCTTGCATATTTGGAGTTTGGAGAAACAATTGGATCCGAAACACGGAGACATACGTGCTTTATCTAAACGTCCTTGTTTTCCATGATAGCTAAGTCAAATATGTGCTGACCTCATACACACACAGACTAGTCATAACTTTCGACCAAAAAAAGACTTGTCATAACTAGAACACGATCCTCCCAAATCAGGCCAGATAATTATACAAACGTCGACAAATATAAACAAAGACACTGTCACAAACTAATCCTCAACCATAGTGTAATTGCCATCATGTCATGATAACCGTCAAGGTTAGTCCACCCTCCTCTTTAGGGCGAAAGCCTTTATGAGAAGAACTTGTAATCTTTCGATGAAATGATGATCTGCCTTAGGCCACCAATTGGTCCGAGAATCACCAGCATTACACCGAGTATGATGCAAATCTGAAATGCATAAAAGATCAAGCTAAATCAGTAAAACAACCAGAGAGTTTGTGGTCAAAGTTCGTGAATGTGGTGTATCCATAACAGTTGGTGCATACCCAGTTGGTACACCATGATAAGCTGAATGTCCTCGGTTTGTAGATAGCAAGCCACATGATGCATGGAAGCTGTAGAAATTGGAAAGATGATATCAATTTTCTGATGTATTTGCTAAAGTTTCGAGTGAGCGGCAGGTAATGAATGAAGCAATTTTGCTTTCACTTACAAAGTATGTTGTTGGAGCGAGAGCAAACCCTCCAAAGAACCCGAGGAGACTACCGAAGAAGGGGATGCAGATTGCGACAAACATTGTGAATGCTGAGCAAGGAAGACCAGAAAAGATAATCAGTTGCAATGGAGAAAAACAGCTCTAACTTTTTCACGGGAACACCCACTTAAGTCCGTACTTCAGCTTCAGATTTCAGAATTTCCATGCATCAAGAACCGGTAAGCTTTTCAAATCACTCACCGACATAAATTGTCCGTGTGACAAAACGGAGAGTGAAGCAAGGCTTGAAGTGCAATTTCTTTACGAGAACGGTCTCCATCATGTCGAAAACCGGCATTGCGTAGATCTGTACCCACAAAGCATTGCGAAGTGCAATGAAAACGGTTCTCAGCATGGGACAGAACTTTTCAACAGGAAAAAAAGCAGAAGCAAATCATTAGGTCTTTCTCTTGTTTTTCCCCCCTCACCTGGTAGCTACCAATGACATGGATGACCACAAACAAGTTAGCAGCAGCAATGAGCCACTTGGGCTTTTGGAGAGTGATGAGGATGTTATCATCCACGGCGTTGCCAAACACATAGTAGCCGATGAGGGCCACAGGGAAGTAGCAGATGGCCACAACGATGTACGCAAGCACCACGCCTCTCCACATGGGCTTCTTTGAGGGCTTCTCTGGGGTGGAGGGAATGGTGGCCTGGATCTCCAGCACCACGTTGTGGCCGGCATAAGCGAAGGCCACATCGCCCAGTGCACTGAAGAAGTTGAACACTATGCTTTGTGTATCTTTGCCCTTGTACGAATAGTCCACTTCTGGTTGCACTCCCTTGTGCAGAGATGCTGTCCAGGCAATGGTGGAGTAGCTGTGTGCACACAAAAAAGAAAAAAAAGAAAGATGAAGGCCTGCCCTTAAAATTGCTGGACCAACACCAACCACGGGGTTGATGTAGATACCGGACTCATGAAAATATGTTAGACCCTTAGATCAAAGTGGCATGATGTAAAAAAAAAGAAAGTTTGAGATTGAAATGGTCTAGCCAAAGGGAAAGCCACAAGGTCAAGCTTGCTTGCGTCTGCATTTTTTTTCTGCCGTTGGCCTATGAACAGCTTGGCTTGATTAAGCGAACCTAAACGGAAGTGAGCCTACCATGTCTCTTGAGCCGTCAAAACTATGATCAAGTCTCTAGTAAGGCCATTATCTAATCCTCCCAAGCAGTCTCCTTGATCCTTTCTTAATGCACAAGCTAAAGCCGATATGGCTCGCTCTTGGAAGTTCAAGGTTTCTCGCGAAAATGTAGAGTATCTTGTTTTGCCCTTACCTGAGGGACATGACTGCAGCAGCCAAGGAGACTACAGAGATGGAGTTGAAGTTGGGGAGGTGGGAGAGGACAAAGTGGATGGAGGCAAAGATGATGATGAAGTAGGTGGTCTTGATGGGCTGGCAATCGTTGCAGAGCAATGTGTGGATCTTCTTGATGGACTTGCCTCCGGTGATCATGTACACAATGTCGACCCCAACCTCAACAATCAGCTGCTGGGGGACCACAATCCACAGGCCCAGCTTCTCGCCGAAGGCGTGTTGGCCCAGCTCGTGGTACCGGTCAAACCTCTTCCCAGGCACCATCTCGTGCATCTCCACCATCTGCCACAGCGTGTACAGGGTGACAACCCACGATATGATGAGCACGGTTACACCAGGTCCCCTGCAATGAACATCCATCCGATGTCCAGAAAAAGAAAGAGGGAAAAGGACAATGTCAAGACAGGGAAATCTACATGTAAAACGATATCATTGTTTGGCGCAGTCTGCTTGCATCGATGGGATCAGTTGAGCCGAAAGGTTTGGATATCTGCGTTATAAAAGGATTTAAAAAGAGAGATGGAGAAATTTGTCCATGAATTACTTTGTCCTGCTCTCCGCTCCCTAGGATTTCTTCAGGTTTTTTTTATTCTGTAAAGATGAAACAGAAGTTTTGAAATTTCTCTGCCAAACATGAAATGAAATTTCTGATAGTTCACATTGGTTTTCTGATATCCTCGTGGATCATAATTGTGTTTCCTTATGGTCACTGGAAAACGAGATTCAAGCTGATGAATTGAAAATTGTGTAAAGAATCACATCCCACATCTAGGATCCTGAAGATTTTTTGGGTCAAAAGCTACCTTTGAAGCATTAATGCAAGAGAAGCAATCAAAACTGAAGAAGCGATAGACACGCTAGATTACCATCCGAGCTCGGCCATGGAATAAGGCAAGCTGAGGACGCCGGCGCCCACCATGGCAGTGACATTGTGGAAGGCTGAGTACCACCACTTGGCATTCCGGGAGGACGTGATCGGAAGCCAATCATCAATTGACTTCTCATTGTATTCATCATTCCGTGGCTGATCTTGGGCCATTGCTGGGGAAATGCAGGCGTTCGTCGAGCTTCCCCGGACCCAGAACCACAGAATGATGAGTTACTTGTTGCCTGAAGATGAGCGTTATATATAAGGAGAGAGAGAGAGAGAGAGATCACCCCTGGAATCAAGAGAAGCCATATTTAGAACCCTCTTTGACTAAGAATATACCGCGACGCTGGTCTCAGCTATTATCTCTCTGTGACACACATTCAACCGAAACCTGAAGATTCTTACAACCGCCCATTTCACATTTATGGGGGGCTTTTTGTTGAATCACAACTCGACCCTTCTCTTTTCAAGTTTTTTTTTCACATGATGGGCAGGCAATTCTGTAGCTAAGAATTATCGGGTGGGGTCATCTTAAGCAAATCGTTCACGGCTCCGCTCCAATCGTAACGTAGAAAGGGTATTTACCTATCAACCGATAGATCAACCGATAGATGCGATCATATGAGAAGATTAGAGAATACCAAACGAAGTGTGAGTCTTGCTTGGCCGCGCCATTTTCTGATAATGTTGAGACCAACCTAACTGCGCTTGATGACATGTGCTTTGTTACCTGCCTGTCTGATAACAGTCGTTTTCAGCTAAAACTACAGACAACACGGGCTGTTGCTTATAAACGAGAACTTACACAGAGTGAAGGGTACATCAATCATTCAATCCGCAATCTTGGGTCCATTC
Source organism: Metrosideros polymorpha var. glaberrima (assembly GCA_001662345.2). Classification (NCBI taxonomy): domain Eukaryota; kingdom Viridiplantae; phylum Streptophyta; class Magnoliopsida; order Myrtales; family Myrtaceae; genus Metrosideros; species Metrosideros polymorpha. Next base: position 38,101,497 of record BCNH02000008.1, read on the forward strand.
AATTTACATGACCTAAGAACAAACCTACTCAAAGTTTCTCCATCAAAGTGCACTCCGTACAGAAACTACTGCACATACAGTTTACCCACTAGTTCAGAATCTTGCTCTTCATAACATTATTTATACAACCAACATTGGAACGTTGCCGCGTGTGTGTTTACTGTGCTGAATAACTTCTAAGAGCTTCATGTTTATTATCACAAAGAAAGGTCAAGGAATCAACAATATATCGTGATCTCTCAGAATATGTAATCTAACCGAGGAAAACCCACTAATACTGTACTCTTCCCTGGAAGCAAGATCATACCATTAAGGCTTGCTCGTACGCTCGATATTCCGGTGCAGACTCGATAGAATCTTCAGTCGCTAGACGCTGTGCACCAAAGCAGAAGTACTGATTCATCAGCCTCCTGTTGAACGAGGTCTTTTGCTGGTCCCTCCCTAGGGTTCTGCCATTATTCAAGGGTTTAATTGACCCTGACGCTCTCGAGATGTCAGTATTCTGTCTGCCATCAACTGATATAGGTGAAGATATGGATGACCCCGAATAAGAACTTGGACTGGAATCAGCTTGCAGAAATTGTGGCCTCGGCTGAAGCACACCATGCATAAGGCCCGTGGTATACTTCTTTCTGGTGGAAGGACTTGGAAAATCAGTCCCCAAAGAGTAAGTCCTCTTATTGTTTGGAAGAGATGCTTGTTTCGAATACCGTTCCCTGAGTGAGATCGGATGATCCTTGAAACTGCCACTTACTTTGACAGACTCAAAAGAATCGTTGTCATTGTCATCTCTAAACTCCACCTTAACAGCATTTCTTTCTTTCTTCCCAGCCCAACCAAAGAGATACTTCAGGCGTCTCGCACTACGACTTATTGAATTTCCCATCTTATTTTCAGACAAGTTACCAGAATCTACGTCACTTATTTCACTCAAGCAGCTAGCGTACTCCAGAAGGCCCGAATTAGTATCAACCCCAGCATACAAAAGGATCTCTCCATCAGGAATCCTGAATGAAGTTCCCGGGCTATGCACAACGCCCTGCTCTCTAAGATGAGAAGCAAGCACATTTCTAACTTTGGGGTCTTGACAACTGGTGATCCCCCCGGCAGAAATCAACTGCTTTATTAGAATGTCAGAAGATGTTGATTTGGGCCGTTGCTTGAGAAGATCTAGTGGAGTCATTCCACTAGAATCATGGACATTCAAATTGATTGACCGAACAGTCACCAGCAGTTCCACGAGACTCGTCCGGATATTCTCGGTTACAGCCATGTGAAGGGCAGTCCTTCCATCCTTGTTCCTCACATTGATGATGTCTTCGATATTTATGATCTTTCCACATAACAACTGCTTCATAAGCTCGATCTGATGATCAACTCTTCGGAATCCGGGAGTGCGGAAACCTGCCACAGCAAGATGAAGGAAAGTGTCGCCATAGCTGTTTGTCACTGAGGCTAGAGAGGGAGATGCGAGAATGAGGACCTCTACTACACTTAAATGACCCCGGTAAGCAGCCACATGTAAAGCCGTGTTGCCATGATTATCTGTTGAGTTAATGATATCATAGGATGCTATCAGATCCTTAACAACCTGCAGCCGGCAAAAACACATGTAAGTGTTCACAAAGGTAGTGCCAAATAAAACCTCTGGTGATGTGGGCATCCGTGATTGAATGCTAGGGGATTTCGTTACCATAAAAGGGTCGGTAAACCAGCAAATGAAAAGAATTTTCTTTGTCCTATTTAAAAAAAGAAAAAACATCACACGCTACATTTACACTCTTTCAAAGAAAAAAAGGAAACAAAATTGACAAGTCACGACAGCAGCATCTAGATACGGTCTCATTGATCATTCTGATGCCCCACTTATATGCTGTAAAGATTGAAATCTTCAAAAAGCACGATGCTGATGCACTTATTGATAGTTGAGGTGCTGGGTGTTTCTCTCAGAAATGCTCTGATTGACTAGTATGAACATCATGTTTCTTACAATTAGCACAAAAAGTCGTTGGGGGCCATTCTCAAATTTTACAATATCAACACCAGAGGAATTTAAAATGTGGAATAAAGACTCTAAAACCGCAGCATCATGGGGCATCTGCTTTTGGTGGCTTCAAAATGTTACGCAGAAAAAGCATCACAAAGGCATTCTTCAAGGTGATTCTTCAATTAGCATGAAACGTCCGAGCATCAAATTGCTTCCTCATCAAGCATATAGAGATGTGCATGAAGCTAAGCAGGTCTTTGGAAACAAGTGGTTTCTTGCTACGCACACAGAGCATAATGTATCCAGCTTAAGCAATCCATAAAGCAACAATTACTGAAGCACTTCCAGCGCAATTTGAGTCAGCCCTCAACCCTCAATTCAATAACTTCAAATCAAACAAGCAACCAAACTCCCGACTTTATCAGTGACCAAAAGAAGCATGGCATCTCAATGGCAGTCAACATAAAAAAGTTTTGCCAAGAAGACAAAAAGATCTCCTTTTATAGCCACACTTTTCCAAGTCACCAAACTATGAACTACCACCATTATCAATCTCACAATCCAATGACTATTTTCATGTACCAGCCAAAGCATAAAACGAAAATCTTCAAATGTAATACAGAAAACAAAGAAATCCCAAAACAATAAAAAATAAAAAAACAGGAAAGAAAAGAAAAATCCTAACCTCAACTTGCCCTCTTCCAGATGCACTATGCAACACAGTAGAGCCCTGCAAATCTCTGTACACCAAAACATCAGAACAACCCTCAATCAGCTCCCTCAGAATCTCCACATTCCCTCCTCTTGCAGCTGCATGAACAGCTCTGTTCATAATCTCCCACCTAAAACCTCTGTTCCCATCACCTTCAGCACCACCACCCAACCCGTTCCCCGGTGAAACCGCAGATTCGAGCAAGAACCTGAAAACTCCACAATTCTTGCTCCTAGCAGCAGCATACAACACATCACTCACCCCATACTCTCCCTCTCCAAACACCAGAAAAGGGTCTCTCTCCAACAGCTCCTTCACGAACTCAAGGTCCCCCGCCGAGGCGGCCGTGTACACGAGCCACCCGCCGTAGCCGGCGCGGACAAGCGAGTTCTCGCCCTTGCCTTTCCGCGGCTCGCAGTCGAGGAGGAGTCTGCGCGCCACGGCGGCGCGGCACCGGGCCACGTCGTCGAAGTGCCCCGCTGTGTCATCGTCCCACACAGTCTCGAGGCGGCGGATGCGGCGTAGGGAGGTGAGCTTGATGAGGAGGTTGGGATCCAGGTGGAGCAGCTCCCTGACCACGTCATGGAGGCCGTTCGCCGCCGCCCAGTCGATGGGCGACGCGTACCACCACTGGTCGCCAGTGCTCTCCCACCGTAGAGGGAAATAATCCGGCGGCATTTCCAAGCAGAAAGAGGATGACCCAGAAAGAAAGTTTGGAGCTTTAAGTGAAAATCAGCAAGAGAAAGACGAAAGCTAGTGAATAGAAGAAGGAAAGACTTCAGAGAGTTTGACACTCATGTGAAAAGGCTGAGCTTCAACAGCTGATTCTTCTTTTCGTTCCAGAGGAGGAGAAAACGAGGGAAACAATGATTTCTTTGCCCATATAAAGCGGGGCAAAAGGGAAAGAGGACTCGAAGAGAGAGAGAGAGAGAGAGAGAGACCAAAACACAAGTTGAGAGCGAGAGGGACAACCTTTGAACTGTTTGCACACTCGCTCATGCTCGCGGAAGATGGCAAGACAATGGGGGGAGATTTTTGGAGGGTGTTTGCTCTTTTTCCCTTTCTTTTTTAAGGTGGAGAGAAAATGTTTGGATTGGAGACGACAACTGAATGATTGGGATCCGATTCCTTTCGTCCGTGATGGCCTGCGAAAGGAGATCTCGCTGGGGAGATGGAAAGCCAGAAATTTTTCCGGATATTTATGTTTTGCTTCTTTAGAAAATAAATAAAATTCTGTGGAATTTGGGGTAGTAACAGGGCTATGCTCAGAATATGTACATCTACATAACTTCTTAATTAATTATGTCAATCTGAAAGCCTATAAGGAATGAGAAATAAATAAATAAAAACCTGGACCAAAGGTTATTTCCCGACGGCCCAAACCTGACTTTTTTCACTCTTTTCGTTTGGATCAAAGACGCCTTATCTACGTCGAAACTAATGAGTTCGCCAAAGTTACTTTCCCTAAAACCAGAGCATAAGAGATTATCCTGGACAAAGAATGGAAAACTGAAACCAAGCATGGGAAGAAAGGAAGAAGGAATGAAGAGGATGGAACCGTTGACCTTCACCCATTCCGTTGACTTTTTGAGATGAACGTTTCCAATTCCCGGGTTGGCCAGATATAAAATGACTGTAAATTCTTTGCCAGCTTTTCGATAGGTTGCAATTGGGGTTACTTGACCTGTTCTCTCATTATTATTTTTTTCACGAATTGATGAGCAATTTTGGCAGAAGGAAGCTGCTTAGAACCCTCCAAATTCATTTGCCAAAATCGTGACATTCGCAAATTATTATAATGTGCAAGTTATTATAAGGAAAGGAGCGCGTCGGCCCACGGTATCCGGTGATCCAATCATCAATCGGGACCGTTCTTTAAATAAATTCTAAAAAAAAAAAACATTAAAAAAAGCTATTTTATATATGCACTTACTTTTTCAAGAACGCACATGCATCGACCTTCTTTGTGTTTTGGCCCGGGGGCCATGTACCTTCCTAGAATCTCCACCCTCGCAGGGGTCTTCCAACAGCAAAGTTTGGACAAGAAGGACTAGTCCGTCCCTTAAAATTCAGTGCATTTATTAAAAAAAAAAAAACGGATTTGTGTGAGAATAATTACACTGAATTTTAGTGCCCCTTCGATAATTGCAAACGACTCGAATTTGGCCGGTCATCCGAGTTTTGAGTCGCGTCCGACTCGGTGCATTTAGTGAGGTTAGCGATGTGTTTCTCGACGTGGGATGTCCTACGTAAGGCACTGCTCGCGCTTTTGTGGAAAAAAAAAAAAAACGAAAACCATTCGATGCCAATTCATGTTTTTCCTTCAGATAATTGTACTTCTACTCTGCTGTGTCGTAAGTTTGAACTTTCGAACGATAATTCGCATCCAATTTGATAGATTCTTTTACTCGGTACCTTTCGGTAATCAATGGATAACGACCCCAAATGACCGGCAGCATATAGAGATTATTGACACAAACAACGAAAAGGAAAATTAACATGCGTAAAAAAAAAAAACGTAAATCAAAATATGCCACGTGTAAAGTGCGGGCTACGTAACTAATTACGTATAATTTCTATGAATCAATCGTTATATGCCCATTATCCCTTCATAAAGTATTCATTTTCTAATATTGTTAACTTTGCATCTTATCCTAATAAAATCGATAGATCAGCGAAACGAAAAAGGGCAAAGAAAAAAAAATAATTTTCTCGTTAAATCGTTTGGAGACTTCCACTTGCAACTTTTTTGGACCAGAAGAAACGAGGGGCGCTCCATCACATGGACCCCGCTGCACTTCCGCATTAACTTCGGATTATCATAATTCGTTTCTTAATGGATAATTAAAAACGAATGTTAGAGGCCCATTTTAGATTTTTTTGATGTAGTTCTATAATTTAATAAATAATCTAGAAGAGAAATTGATGAGATGTCTTTCGTTACCGGCCTTTAGATAACCTCGAAGCCTTGCCGACCGCAACGATGTGGTCTGCCTCCTTATTTTTTGAACTTCAATTTGACTCAAGCCAACATTACTGACAACAAATCCTTTAATTTTAAATTAGTGCCGAAGCATTTCCTATCGCATCGCCAAAATTCCCGTCAAAGCTACACCTCAACAGTCGGTTGTCGTTCCGTCATTACACGTCATTATACCAATTAAGCGTTTTCATTTGGTTCAAAAAGACATGTCAACCAATCATTTAATGTCTAATGAACGAGACTATTCGATCGGTCCGAAATATCACGTCGTCATCTCATGCGATCCGAACGACACGATACACTTTTTTTTAGCTCCATACTCTTCTCTTCCCCGCTTCAATTACGAATCGGCCAAAAACCCATGTCCAATTTTTGGACAGATTCCGAGCCCCATCGAGAGATATGTACGGCGACGAAGCGATTCACGACCGGATTCGGCGATTCTTGTAGCGAGCTCCTAAGAAGTAAGATTTCAAAGAGAAGATGACAATTTGGTGGTTCAGTCCCACGTCCAAAGAAGCGATTAAGGATGATTATGCTGGAGGTGGACCATCAAAGCACATGGGAATGTCGACGACGAGGAAGAATGTGCGAGACCCTACCGTGGGGCCAAAGTGATTGGAACGTCCGTCGTTGTGTCGTGCTGCTTTTCATCATGCTTCGGATCACGAGATTTGGATTCTCTCTCGGCCTGACTTGGGACTCGGATTTGGATCAAGTTGAGGGAATCACGGACGAGTCGTCCCCTCGTAAGAAGAATCCCATGCCGCACAGTTCGGCACGCAATGACTCGTTTGAGTTAGATGAATCATTCCATCCCCAATGCTACCCGCTCTTCTTTTCCCATCTGCACAATTACAGCGCGTCGCCGCGAGTCGCGCCTATGCGCTTCACTCGTTGCATAGGCAAATTGCAAATCACTCTTGTTTGGGTCTGCTTGATCTGCTCCCCAGACATATCTGTGAAGTATACCCATCAGTCTTATCTTTCCACTGAAAGAACAAGCTTTCACCATAATCCCACAGCATAAGGCTCGACGATTGTCCGAGTCCATGTGTTTGTCTTCTTCAAGGTCTTGCGAGGCGTGACGTTGCATCAGGCGTTCGTTGCAATCCCCTTCATTCAGGGTTTTTCAGCAAATTTGTTGGCAAGATGAGATGGCATGCAAAAATGGCCTCATTGTTTGCAGCGCTCGCTCTACCGGAAACTCCATTGATGATGGATTTTTGTTGCCCGCAAGCAGATAACGATTCTACCCTCTGGCTGTCCATCATTATCCACCAGCCGCAATTGTCCTATGCTGTCCTAAGTCCTAACAGCCTGTGACTGTTGAGCAACATTCTGGTTAACAATGTCAGCATCAAAATAAGGCTTCCAGCGCCTGGTGCAACAGAAGCAATCTTGTTAGGGGAAATATCAGGTTGTCAACATGAGAAAGAGCACGTTCATCAGTCAGTACCGTCTGTACTATTTGTTTTTCAACATTAAGCAGGGTGTGTGTGTTGACCAAAGGGGAAGAGAGCAAAGAATTTGGGATTTAAATAACTGAAGTGATAAATGCTTTTACATAGAAAAGAAATTCATATACTGCCACCGACGCTGACAGCATTCTACACATGAATCTTACTTGTAAAAATCCAATAATCTCTATCTTCACCATTCTACTGTGGCACGTCATTTTGGCATTCAAATCTATCAAACAAACATCACATCCATGTGTAGTTGGCTTCACTAGCCAGTAAAGCAATGACAGGTAAGGTAATTTCCTGGATTCAAGCTGATTGAGGCAATTGTCGGCCATTCAACTCAAAGTCTCTTTGCTTCTAGGCTACAACAAATTTAAGATTCACAAAGATGACCATGTTGGACTCTTACTACAATCTTACAAGGAAGAAAGAAATGAAGCTCCAAAGATGCTATCAAGTTAGATTCACATTAGTGACAGAACAACCACTCCATGTACACAATATATAGCTATAGTTGGACTCTTGCAACAGAAACTATAAAATATTAGAAATCATGGAGGGTTCAAGCTTCCAGTAAGTGGACATAATGCCTTTAGATTGTGGTAAAAGAGAACATGAAGTTTCATTCACGAACCATTCCAACACCATGAAGACATGTAACGAGGATATTCACACTTTCCGTTCTCTGAATTTGCAGTGCGTGTTTCAGAAACCTTGAGTGCATTCGTTGATGTCAGAATGCTTTGATCCAAACCAATGTCTGTCGAACAGTCTTATGCAATCAAAAGCTCTTGTCATCTCACCAAGCTGGACCCTTGCTTTCGATAATGACATGGATTGTAATTCATGATTCATAGCACTGTCCATTTAAAGCTTCAGAGTAATAGCAAACCTTCAAACAAGAAGGATCACAAATATTAAGGGCTGCAGCTCCTTGTTCATTGTAATATCCAAGCCATATCAAACTAGACGTCAGCTTAATACAGATTTTACCCTGTGCTCACGATTTCTTCATGAAATCCTCAATCCTCTCAGCGGCATCATACATGTTCTTCTGTTTCACTTCATCCAGCAGCAAACGACATGTCTGATACCTTGGAGTTATGTCTTGACCAACCATCTCGTCAAACAGAAGGTAAGCCCAATCAGCTTTGTCTGCTCTACATAACCCATGAATTAGAAGTGTGTATGCCGAGACATCCAGACTGAGGTGATGCTTGTTGACCATGTCGTCCAACAATCTGCTCAAAAAGCCATCAGTTTTTCCAGATTTAAAGCAAGACTTCAGCAAGGGATAGTACGTCTGAACATCAGGTTTGGCAAAATTTGAATCTTCCATTTCTTTGAGGAGATCCATCGCTTTCTGAACTTGACCGTGGTGACAAAACATTGAAATCATGGTATTGTAGGTAGGTGTGTTTGGTCTTACGCCACGAGTAGGCATCTCCACCTCAAAAACATCAACGGCATCTCGAACTCGCCCAGCTCTCGCGAGCACATGGATCAAGCAATTGTAAAAGGGCGTATCCGGTTCACACCCATCCAATTTCATCCTCTCGGCTAATTGCAGCGCTTCATCAAACTCCTCTGACTTTGCCAAATAATGCATGACCGTAGTGTAAGTGACCACATTTGGCGGGCGCCCCTCATCCCGCATTTCGTCGAACAGTTGATAGACCTTATTGAAATTGCCCTGACGGCAATAAAACTGCACGATCGTCGAGTAGCTAATGACACAGGGCCGAACCCCGTGGCCCTTCATTTCCTGGATAGTCCACTGCGCCTCGTCGACCCTATTGATCTTACACCAACCGAAGATCAAAATATTGAACGTGTGCGCATCGGGCAAAACGTGAGGCTTGAGCTGCAACATAATCGAGCGCGCCTGCTCGACCCTGCGCTCCTTGCAGAGCGTGTCCAGCAACAAGTTCATGGACTCAGCGTTCTTCTCCAAACCGAAATCCCCCAATTCATCAAACACCTTGACCGCTTCTTCCCACAACCCCGCACCAGCAAATCTCCTCATCACCTTCCCCACCGTGTTGAGCCTCACGAGCTTGCTCCTTTTCATCTCCTCCAAGACCTCCCTCATCCTATCCATCCTCCGGTTCTTGCCGAGGATGTCGACGATCGCGTCGTACGCCTCCGGCGAGGCGCGGCCGGATTCGACGCGCGGCCTGGCCCACCGGAACGCGCCGAGGGCGGACTTCCAGTCGTCCCGGAACCGGTCGAGCAACTTCTCGACGAGGCCATGGGAGACCTCGATGGCGGCGCAGGAGGGGTCGCGCTCGAGGGACCGGAGGACTTCGTGCTCGCTGCTCCCGACGCGGACTCTGGACACGACGGTCTCGAGGTCGGACGGTCGGTCAGCGATCGGGCTTTCGCGGGTGGCGCGGAGGGCGGAGGAGGAGAGATTGGGAGCGGCCCGGCGGATCGACGGGAGCCTGGAGATGTGGGGGCGTCGGGCGATGGTTCGGGAAGAGAAGCTCATGAGAGGAGTGTCTCGGTTGTCGCTGAGCTGAAGAGCCGAAAGGCAGAAACAGTGCGAGACTGGTCCGAGGAACACCGAAGGCGCGCGCGGGATTAGGATCATGTCGCGGCCTCTTTTTCTACAAAATGCAATTTGGCTTTCGGACAAGAACATTTACTCAATTGGACCCTCTATTTGTTTCGTTTTTGGGAATCGAGTTATCGTAAACACAAATTTTTACATTGATTGAGGCCTTCCTTTATTAAAATTGATAATTAACAAATCAACCTCAAACTTAACCATAGTAAGATTGTGCATCAATCGCAAGTTACGACTGAAATTATCATATAATTAAATGCTCACATTAGATTTTAGTTCGTCGTCATGAGATTACGAAAAATCAAAGTTTCTTCATTTGTCTTTTGCTTGCGATTTTTTCTTTTGCTGGCGAACGGGGCGAGGGGGGACATTTAAATTTTGGGATAATGACACAAATAGTCCCTAAGCTTTGGCTTAATGTGCAATTTGGTCCCTGAACTTTCAATTTGACACAAATGGTCCCTGAACTTTAGCTCAATGTTCACAAATGGTCCCTGAACTTTTAATTTGACATAAATGGTCCCTGAACTTTTGGTACATGTTCAGACTAGTCCCTGAACTTTAACTCAATGTTCACAAATGGTCCTTGAACTTAAAATAATGGAAGGACCTCGTTGAACATTTTCATATAGTTCAGGGACCATTTGTGAACATTGAGCTAAAGTTTAGGGACCATTTGTGTCAAATTGAAAGTTCATGGACCATTTGTGAACATTGAGCTAAAGTTCAGGGACCATTTGTGTCAAATTAAAAGTTCAGGGACCAAATTGCACATTGAGCCAAAGTTCAGGGACCATTTGTGTCATTTTCCCTTAAATTTTCTGCATGAAATTCTGCGACAACGAACTTTTCCTTTTGTGGTGCAATTGCATCAATATTTTAAGACGTTTTTTCCTCGTCCGATTCAACTAAAAATAACCAAATTCAAGCAATGTTTTTTGAACGCATTTCCCTCGAGCATTGGTTTGGTTTTCCCCTCCCCTTTTTGATCACATCACTCGGGCAACGACTGAAAAGCCTCCAAACTCACAAGTCTAATGAACCCCGTCATGGGATAGTACACACAAAGGAATGCAACTAAAGTGAGTTGAGACTAACCATCAGTTGCTGCATCGCTGGTCGTAAAGGCCAGGTATCGGCTGTTGTGCGATGGTTGTTTGCCACCAAATGATAATTATGATGGTGATTATTAACCAAGTATCAATCAATGATGGTGATGCGAGTGGTGGCAGTTCGTACTTTAGAGACCGTGGCAATGCTTAAGTAGCAAACAACCCAGTCAATACCGATGGTTCGGCAAGACAGTATTTGAATCATTAGATCATATGAAACAATGAATGGTTACCATAAAGAATTGTGACAAATGCGAACTAGCATTCGCATGACATCAAACCAACATGTACCTCCACAAACTCAACAGTTGCTAACAGATCAAATCTGTTTCACACAAGTTGATTGCATTTTATGAATCTGGCGAAACACAGTTCCATCCAACGATACAACTACCAAGTTAATGCAATCCCTTCCATATTCCACAAAAAGCAAGTCATGCATGTTATTAATGGTACATAAGCACGATACATGAGGCTCCATGGTCCCAAAGAAATTGCTAATCAAGTATGTAGTGAAAGGGAGGGACCTGTGAAAGATAAGTGTCATCCTTACATATTCATCGATCACGCTATGTCCGAACTCCTATGTTTTAAGAAGTTGGAACAACCATATCCGATGATCCGACTTAATTAACACATCCATCCATCTAACCCGGTTTCTGGTCATGTCAGTTGATGAAAAGCTGAAGTGAAATGGAAAAGAGAGGAAATAGTAAAAGTTCCCACAAGAATTTCAAAACCTCAGCAAGCAAGAGGACACATATAAAGGATCTGGCAATTTGTATCTCTTTTATTGCTCCAAACATCTAAGAGCCTGGACACCAGAATACCATGGGCTTAACGTCAAAAGACCCCAAACAAAAGCATGAGCAGCCGCTCGCAACGAACATATGATGGTTGAGCATATTAAGTAACGCCAAACACTCCACCATTAGACAAAACAAAAAAAGCCTCGATTAATCATAAGGTGGGGTTCCCATTCAAGCGCAGGTGGACATGTGGACGATCAAGTCAATGACACGAGAACTGCAAAACCAGAAGATACATATCAATTGGCAAGTATTCCTTTCCACATATGCCACTAACATCACAAGATTTAGTTTTGGCAAGAAAACCTGTTCTGACAACAATAGCAAAGTGAGAGCAACTACCAGGGGGAGAAGAACATTTACCTGTATCCCCACTCATTGTCATACCATGAGACCAGTTTCACGAACTTCTTGTTCAAAGCAATTCCAGCCTTGGCATCGAAAATGCTTGACCTGCCCAAAAGTACCAAGGAAACTGTCATCAAACTTTGATTAAACAGAGACTAAGCGCAATCATCCATCAATAAGCCAAGAGATTATCGATAAGGAACATAGCAGAAATGGATCGTGTTAATTTAAAACATCCCAGTGACGACAATGAATAGGCTATAAATAATGAATCCTCCTTGCTTCCAACGACACAATCTGCAACCGAATTCCAAAAGTATTTAAGGTTATGGTTCGCTATATTCAGAATATCGTTGTACCTGTTATCACCAACAAAGTCTGTGGAGACTACATCATCTTCAGTGTAACCCAAAATCCCCTTCAGTTTGCCCTCAGACTCCTCCCTAAAAAGAGCCAATAAAAATAAATTAGAATATGCAAGTAGCATGTAAACATAATGAAGACTTAAGTACAGCTTGTGCAACAAAATATCTTCACAAATAGACAAACCAAAAGACTATTTAAAACTTACTTAATGGCAGCTTTGATCTCCTCATAAGTTGCCTCCTTCTCAAGCCTGACGGTGAGATCCACAACTGACACATCAACAGTAGGAACACGGAAGGACATTCCAGTGAGCTTACCATTGAGGGCGGGCAGCACCTTTCCCACGGCCTATAAGCACCATATACATGCTCAGCAAAATCAACTTGAGCGTCGCAAAGCACAACAACAAATGAGATAATGAATTTTATAGCCAACAATGCCACCAGATAATGCAAAAACATATCGCTGCGGCAAACAACCCCAGAAGAAATGAAAAAGAGCGCATTTACACTATCACACTAGACCAGTAATCAGGAAACTTTACAGTTCAAGGTACCTTTGCAGCACCAGTGCTGCTGGGAATGATGTTGAAAGAAGCAGCTCTTCCACCTCTCCAGTCCTTCATTGATGGGCCATCAACAGTCTTCTGAGTGGCTGTATCACAAATGAGGAAGCAAGCAACGCGTGTCAGTTTTATATTTTGATTAGATGTACTGAATTACTTTAGAAGACTAAAAGGGCAAAAAGCTCACCAGTGATGGAGTGGACAGTGGTCATAAGTCCTTCAACGATGCCAAACCTGTCATTGATAACCTGAAATATGCAAGGATAAGGTCAGTTCACAAATTAACTTCACATAGACCAGGAAGGATAAGGAATGCATAAAAAACAATTAGTCCTGTTACGAACCTTGGCAAGAGGAGCAAGACAGTTGGTAGTGCAACTGGCGTTGGATACAATGTTAAGCTCTGGCTTGTACTCTTTCTCGTTCACACCCATAACAAACATGGGTGCATCCTTACTGGGGGCAGAAATGACTACCTTCTTAGCACCACCCTAAAGACAGATCAAATGCCTCGTCAATCTTAAATAACGTAACGTGATTTTACAAACCCAGACAACGAAATTCTAAGGGCCGCTATCATCGCAAGTACTATGTAAGAATCGAGTCACTTCTGCCAAATCACCAGAATCTTCCCTAGATCTACTACCAGTATGTTCACTAGAACAGAGGGCATGCTACTAAGGATACGTTATGTCTAAAATCCAGACGAAATCATTGAAATTGATCTTCATTCCATCTCAGACAAGAGCATAGAATAAACAGAACAGAAGGGCATCTAGATAAACGAACCTTCAAGTGAGCAGCAGCTTTGTCCTTGTCAGTGAAGACACCAGTAGATTCCACAATGAAATCAGCTCCAGTCTCGCCCCATGGAATCTCCTCGGGATTTCTATTAATTAATCAGACTCATTATCGCACCAGATCCATCCCGTACAGTCTCTCAGAGAACAAATTCGCAGAAGATCAAGCCGAAAGAAGAAAAAAGGCGAATTTTTTTTACCTGATGCCGAACACAGCGACTGGCTTCTCACCGAAGAGAAGCGTCTTAGAGTCCTTGACCTTAAGCTCGTGATGCTTCCACTGGCCGTGAACACTGTCGTACTTGAACATATACGTCTGCACTCACCACATTTCGCAAAGTCAAAACCGAATCGGCCCACGCCAAAAGCACGACGCGCTCGCGCATCGATCGGAGGAGAAGGGGCACGTACCATGTAGTCGGTGCTGATGAAGGGATCGTTGACGGCGACGAGCTCGACATCGTCCCTCTGGAGAGCGACCCTGGCGACCAGGCGACCGATCCTTCCGAAACCTGAACAAGACAACGACAAAAAAAATCAACCCAGACACAACAAAATCAACGGAGATCTCCGACCAGACTCCAGAGCACACGGGGGCAGGATCGCGATCGAGAGCTACTGACCGTTGATTCCGATCTTGACCTTCCCTGCGAGGACAGATCCAAACGAAAACGCATCAGCACCGGACCAAATCGGAGAAGGAGAAACTCGCGATCGGAGAAACTACGGCGAGCGCGAGAGAGAGAGAGAGAGAGAGATCGTACCCATGGTAAGCGCTGCGCGAAGAGAGAATGGAAATGACAAAGCGAGAAGACGAGAAGCAGTGCAGAGAGAGAGATAGAGAGAGACAGTGACTTAGGACTGGTTGAGACAAATGGGAGCGATCAGGGGCTATCTATATAGCGAGTCGAGCGGCGAGTTAGCTCGGCTCGGTCACGTGACTTGAGGAGTCCTTTCTTTCTCTTTACTTGGCCAAAACGCAATCCCTAAAAACAGGCGTAATAAAGCAAATAGTCCATAAATTTTGACCTAAATTATAACTTGATTCATGAATTTTTAATTTATTTAATATGATTTATAAATTTTAACTCAATGTGTAATATAAACTCTGAATTCTTAAATTATTCAATATCATCTTTATGATTCAATGTAATCAGTACAAAATATGTTAAGCATTGTTCTTTATATGTTTTTAATTTATTCAATATGATTTTTAAATTTTTGATGTGTGGTTCAATGTAATTTTCGAATTATATGAAAATGGAGTGATAATAAGGGGCGATGTATAGCGAGTCGAACGGCGAGTTAGCTCGGCTCGGTCACGTGACTCGAGGAGTCGCTTTCTCTTCTCTTTTACTTGGCCAAAACGAAAACCTCCTACGAAAAATCGAAGGAACGATGCTTCGAGCCGCTGGTTTGACTGAGCGGAACTCCGCGTGAGCCGCTGTTTCCGGTAGGGCCGTCGTGCCTATCACGGACACGCGCCGAGCTCGTGAGCTTCGAAGGGAGGCGAGCGGAATTAGGGTAGGAATGTGCGGCACGCGCTTGGAGCGAGCGTGGGGAAATCCGGCTTGCCGATATGCGGAAACGGGAAGTTGGAATATTCGGGGAGCATCTGAGAGCCGGTGGGCTTGGGTAGGAAGAGATTTTGAAGGTTCTGCTTGTCCAGCATATTCTTTGCAAAATTTTCCCTCCCTTGCAAAATAAAAGAAATAATTCCAAAATCTAAGAAATCGTGGACAATCTATATAAATCTTACTACCAAAATTTGTATAGATTGAAAATTGTTTCGGATACGTCACTTGTAAAAACGGTCATATTAAACAAAAACGTAATTTCAATGAATAGATAAATAAATAATAGAATATATATTGGACAAGCGATCTTTATCAATTTTGAAATTATCTACTTTATTAAGTAAATTATGTACAAAATCACTCATGTAATTAACGAGTTTTCGAATGCCGTGATTTTTACATGATGGGATAAATCGCCTTTAAATATATCAAATGAGTTTCATTTACTTGAATGAATTTTCATGCAATTTCAAGAAATTTGTCACCCTCGAGACATTACAAGTCGAGTTTTAGGAGTACCTGAAAGCCAATGGAAGAGAATTTTGAATTGAATTAGGGTTTTTTGGTTCGGGGGGCGAGAAAAGTCAAAGTCGAGGAAAGGTTGATGGCGGACCGAGGCGAGGGGGACAGGCAGGACACCTACGACCTACCTTTCGCGAGCTCCAACCGTGGAAATTTCTGATTGGATGAGAAAATGGCCTATGTTCTAGAACCTTCTACAGAACACGATGAATTTGTAAGTTTCTATTTTGGCAATCTATCCAAGAGTCGGCCTAAATCCACTTTTTATGGAAATAAATACTTTTTGAATTTTACTATATGTATTATGCTACCGCGCATATGCAAATTTAACGTATTTGGTAAGTGCGTTTATGTTTTTTTTTTCAGTGGGTGATTTGATCTCTCGATTTTTTGTCGTGTGTTTTGCGTGATTCTCAAACTAATTACGCAATATAGTTTTCTTGGTTTTTACTTTACTATGAAAAGAGAACATGTCTTGTGTGTGCGGACTGAACTTAAATTTGGTCGGTTTAGGAAAAAAAATAAAAAATTTGGCAATATTTTTAAATACTACGGGTCCGGGACATGCTTTAGATTTTATAGTTGGGAATTATGATATCCAAAATCCAATGTGTTTCACTTGCTAAAAGGATTTAATTTCCTTTATAGTCTTTAGGTTATTTAGCAAATCTATTATTATCATGATCCTACTAGAGTCCTGGACCTGTTTTTTTAGATTTACTCAGTACTTAAGGTTACATAATTTTGTGAACTCCAAGAAAAAACTAATTGTAATTTAACATTTTTAGTAGCAATCGCCATTACGAGCTTGACGTTTCATTTTAGGATTGTTAAACTTTCTTCTTCTTTTTCGTAATTGTTGATGTTGAAGTTTTTTTCGATCTTACATACTTACACTTATCAATTCTGTGGGTATTCTCTTTGGATATTCACAATGCGTGGCTTTTTGATGAATTGCTGCGATTTGCAATTTCGACATGATTTATTATATATACAAGGTCTATTCGTCGATGAGTAACCTATTTTGAAAAATTATTTTAGGACTTTTCAGCTTTTAGTCAACAAAAAATGTCCTCCACGGGCTAAAACGGCATATTTAGATTGAGGAAATTGACTTCCACTTTCAGCAAGAAGGAAATGTTTCTAGTGATTTCTTAATGAGAGTCTGAGGGAAAATAATAGGTCGCCCTCTCTATATTATTTATCGTCTATGTTTTTTCGATAAGTCTCATTAGTTTCTTTTTTCTTTTTTTACATATCTTGTTTATAATCTCTTAAATATATTTCATCAATGCTTATGATCTACATTCCAAAAAGAAAAACGTTCGTATATACTATCTTATAGATATGATTTTACAATTTCTTTCCTAATTCTTTGTAAGCTCTTGTTACTTTAATGGATTGCATAATAGACAAAGAAGACGTCAATTTCACTATGTGGTCATTTTTAACAATATAAGTTGCCTTTAGTGAGTTTCACTTATTGACGAATACCATAAAATCAAAAAAATTTCATCTTGTTTTCACTACCAACAGACATCAAAAAAGATAGTTCACTCTCTCAAATCGTGAATTTCGTGAAAACATTTCCTTATAAAGTTTTTAGTGAGCGTAATAATGTCAACAAGAGCATTAACATCACAGGTTGCGAGTGCTTGACTGAAACTCAACAACTTCAACGAGACGGAATTGAAATCCTATATAAAAACCTGTAATGGGTTTGCGAAATGACAAAGTTATGGGTTTGGGACTATGTTGGTAATCCCAAACCCATTACTCTTCCATCTACCCCTACGGAAAAAGTGAGGTGAAAGTTCAAATGAGCTCTTAGCTTATTATTCGAGTAAAGAAATGTTACGTTTACTGAATTCGGGTTACAAAACCGATATATACTAAGTGGGATGTCAAATTATTACTATGCGTTGGAGACAGTCCACCTGCGTAAACATCCGTTGGCAACTTGCTATGTCATTCTGTATGCTAATTTTGTAAATCGATGTTGGTATATCCGCCGTTGCTCGTTTTTTAAGACGAGGAAAGCAAATGGTGCCGATGGGCGAGGATCGTGAGAAGCGCAGATCCAAGATCGCATCTTGGCTGCAATTAAGAAAGGCATTCCGATTATGATTATTTTGCACATTATTTGATTGATGGAGATGACGAATTTAGTTAGCTGTGAAGTCAACTTGTTTGGTTGACCATCGTTCCGGCCCGACGGTCCAAAATAGTCATTTCCGATAGAGAAAAAGGAAATCTGAAAAGAGAGAGAGAGAGGAGACATTGAGAAAATTAACCCAAAATAAAATAAATAAATAAAAGTGGCATCGCCCGGACTCGAACCGGAGACCTTCAGCAAGTTTTGAATAGATTCGGCTGACGTGATTGCCAACTACACCACGACGCCTTTAACGCATGCGGGGTATTATTATTTATATAAACATAATATAATGAGGTCAGAGTCAACGATTACGACGGCGGAGAAAAAAAAGTGTCAAAACGCAACGGGCGTGCGAAGCATCGGGTATTCACGCTTGCTTTGCTGAGCGGCGCGAATCACGGTTGGGGAAGGCGGTACGGCACGTCGTTGAATAAATTGAATTTTTTGTTTTCGATACCCCTTTTCTTTTAATCTTTTAAAGTACTCATCTATTCGAATCATGAGCTTGGTATACGAGCGCGCTTACTATGTGGAATAATGTCATGGAAATAATTTGTTTGGATAAAGAAAAGGCAAATTGGAAAATTGCAAGATTTTTTTTAAAAAAAAATTAACGTATGGAACTTTTCATATGCACAAGTGATTTTGAGCTCAGCAAGACACCGGGACACGTGTGTGGATACTTAGTATGGAACCCGCCGAGCGATAATCTCAAGATTGCCCGTCTAAACAAAAAGTTATGTTGCCGATGTTTACTAGATTGATCTTTAAGTATTATGAAGAATTATATGTAAAATCCCATAATCAATACCTTTTGACCCTTTGATTTGCATAAAAAACCTCAATTTAGTGGTTTTTACACTCAGTTGATGTGTTTCGTGTTAAATAAAAAGTGAAATTGCCTCTACGGTAAATCTATCAAAATTGGTCATAGATCTACGGACCAAATTTCTTAACTCATATATGAAGAGTTGAATTGTTATATGGATGAATTATATTTAGTAAAATGATTATAAATAAGTTCAAATATAACACGGGTGTTGAATGGGTTTACAATTTACATAGACCCAACCCACTTCAATGATTTTCTTATCTTCATTCGATCGCGTTCGCTCATTCTGTACTCTCATCCCAGTTTTGACATGGATTTTCCTAAATTGATTAAATATTGAAGTGTTTTAGCAATACGTGTCAAATCAGGTGTGTGTCGCTATATTTGCATTTCATGGGAAACAGGTCAAAATAGGTTAAATGAGTCTATTTGGATCGGACCACTTTCGTCCCGACTCATCCGTTTAATGTGGCGAGTTTTTATTTAAAAAGAAGGCTAAAAGAAAGGAGTAATGTCAAACCAAATCAAACTCTAATTCCATTACTACTTATAAGTCCCACAACGAAACGTCAATGCCGAGAGCTGTGAGATCGCGCATGCGTAGAGGACAGGACAGGACAGGACAGGCTGTTCTTGGTCCGCACGCTGCAGCTTCCACAACACGAACCGCAAATCGCGCCCGAATGTTCGGAGGAAACCCGAAAACGATACAGCTCGCAGCCGCGATTCGGGAACAAACTCAACGGTCGGCGGTTGTTCATCGATGACTCGAATTTTTCCAGGAATGAACTGGTCGGCCCTCCCTTTCCTCTCTTCTATTTATTAATGTCGATGCCCCGATGGAGATGGAGCCTCTTCCATTGTTTTCTGCCCCTGCGGGGGAGATTTCTGGGGTGATTTTCTCTGCCTTTCTCTCCAAGTTCTCTTGCTTGGAGATTAAAGAAAAGGGTCGGCTTCTGCTTCGTCTCTCTCTCTCTCTCTCTCTCTCTCTCTCTCTCTCTCTCTCTATCCCTCGCTCTCTCCCAGCTACCTCTGTCTCTTTGACAATGGCTTCTTCAACCTATAGCAGATGGATCAGGCCCGAGGTATGTGCCGTGTTCTTTCTTTCTTTCCTTAGAAAGAATTCGATTAGGATGTCTTACTTGGGATCTGGAAAGATTGTTTGGATGATCATGACATGGACCTAGAGATCTTGCATGCACCGCAGGTCGTGCCGTTATTGCGGCGGCGAGAGATTAATGTACATCAGTTCGAATGCGCATCTAAATACTATGGCAGCTTTAATATGTCTCGAGCCGCGGAGATTGATATGTCGATGGGGGCGGCTTTGCTATAACAAACGTAGGGATTTGAAAATCGATATGCTTTTGTTAAATCGTCGGCAATCTCGCATTCTCGAGAGTTAGTACTCTTTCCTCATCGTTCGTCTGTCGGGTCATTCAGCGCCACGAACCTAAACCACCTTTTCGAGCGACGTCGAGTTTCGAGCTTGTTACTTCTGGGTGTTGTTTTGTCATGAATGTGTTAATGCAGCTCGCTGAGGACTAATGCGTGGCTCTCTTCTCTCATTCTCGCGAAGTAGGTGTACCCTCTTTTTGCGGCAGTTGGCGTAGCCGTTGGCATCTGCGCGATGCAACTGGTTAGAAACATCTGCACTAACCCAGAAGTCAGGTAACAACTTGGCTCTCCGACACCTTCTTTGCCAAAGGTCTATGTAGGACGTAATGCTTGGATGTTCCTTAAAAATACAGAGTTCTGTAAGATTCAGCGACCACATTACATGGTTGTGAAGCCGACGATGATTTTGCTTATCTTCTTTTTTCCAGAGTTACCAAAGAGAAGAGAGCCGCCGGGGTGCTCGATAACTTCGCAGAGGGCGAGAAGTACTCGCAGCACGCTGTCAGGAGGTTCGTCCGCAACAGACCCTCTCAGATCATGCCATCCGTCAACAAGTTCTTCTCCGATCCCAACTGAAGGCGTCGGCAATTGATATGTTAAAAAACTTAGGATTATTTCTGATTTGATCAGAGGCGTCGGGATGATTTGTTCATCAAAATCATGGTATTTATTGGGTCTGAAGCTGATGAATATATGAAATCTTCAAACTTTGCAAATCAGTCCAATTCGATATTACCTTTCTATTGCTAATTTACGCACCGGGTAGCCCGAGCCCTTGTTTTTCGAATGAACTTCAGGTACTATTTAATCAGAACACAGAAGAGATGAAGGGAGCAAAATTTGTGCCCTCTTCTTGGCTATTGCAAAGGAAAATACTTGTGGCTGCACTTCCTCGCGCTTCACACTGTCAATGATAGAACAAGGGTGTGTTAAAGTACCAAATGGCAAATTCAAGTTCTTTAAAAGCATGCTCTTTTTAGCCCTATACCGTGTCGGTCGTTGATTGCCGACCGATCCATAGTTCACTCGGTGTGGAAATGACTGTCCATCCCAATCACATCCTGACCAGCGCTCCACCGGCTATGGCTAAATTCCTCTGATCCCGGTGATATCAGATCATTATAGAGTCACATAGGTCTATGCCTCTTAGCGAGGAGCTGGTGGTGGTGAAGCGGATCGATCTTGAGACCGGCCGTTAGGTCCAAGTGTTCTACCACTTTGCCAGTGCGCTCAGGCTTTACGAACAAGCTAGGATAAGAGCTTCTCTGGTCCTAGGCTTCACACACCACGCTTCCATGCATTAGGAATTCCCGGTACTTGTTGGGTCCGAACCCGATGAATGATGAAATTTCAAATTCCGCAAAACAGGTCAAATTCAGTTTTATTCCCAGAGTATCATGGTTAGAAACTTTTGATATCGCCATGGCTCCAAACTGTTCTTAGAACGAGCAGGAGCACTAGTCATTGCTAAAACAACAACAAAGAAAAGCTACATTGTGCAGTCTCTTCTCAGTATTCAAATTTCAGTGGGCTGGGCTGGATCTTCAATTGAGCCCAATAAAACTTCTACAACTGTACTCATGAGGAGTGGGAAAGTGGGCATGGTCCCATGAATATGGGCCTGGCTCATGCTGGCCCAGGCAACCCCTTCCGGGCTCGTTGCCTAAAGCTCGATGTGGCGAAAACCGAACCAGACCGGCCAGATCATATCCCACGACCGTCAACCAAACGTGAACACGAACACCCATATGATTTCGTCTCCGGTACAGCTTGCGGACATCGATAAAGCTAACAATCTTTAGTCGAACGATCCGAACTACATTCTCATAAATAACATTGGGACACACAACCAAACCAATTGCTTCCTAGAAAACGGACTAGAAGGTGGCAGACAACCAAAGAATCAAGAACCAAAAGAAGCAGCCGAAAAAGAAGAAAGAAACCTTAATCGACTTCGTGAGTGGCATGCGCCATCGACTTGCATTCCACATAGATGGGAAAACGAACAGACACCAACCTTATGTATATTTCTACCTCAACTTTTTCTTTGGGCCTACCTTTTGTCTGTTGAGAGACGGATACCAAATTTAATATAGCTAACTCAAGAATAGACCCATCAAATGGGTTGCTGGGTTGGATCGAAAAATGGTCCAACCCAAATTGGCCAAATTAACCTGTCTTGTCCCATTCTCATGCAATATAAATTTGGCGACCCATAGTCGACCCAACTCATATTGTTAAAACACTTCCATATTTAATCAAATCCAGAAAAACTTATTTCTTATGAAAATTTTAAAAAATTATATTGCTAAAACGTTTCCATGTAATACAAATTTAGTGGACAAATTTTTCAACTTTTTAAAAAAAAAAATTGATTTTTTCCTTTTCCTTTTCTTTTTTCTTCTAAGTCCAACGAGGGTCGTGACCCTCACCTGCTGTTGGTGAGGGCTTTGCAGCACTTGCTAGCTTTGGGTGAGGGCTTTGCGGCCCCCTCGCCTTGTGTCGGCGAGGGTCGCCTCAACCCTCACGGGACTTCATAGGAA
>BCNH02000008.1:38124273-38135232 GCA_001662345.2 Metrosideros polymorpha var. glaberrima
CCTCACGGGACTTCATAGGAAAAAAAAAAAAAGAAAGAAAGAAAGAGAAAAATAAAATGAAATCAGAAAAATAAATTATAAATACTGTCTTGACATCGTCGTTGGCTAATGCGTATCACTTGACAGCATTGAAGTAGCCATTTAAGACTCTCTCTATCTATCTTCAATGGTAAATGTGTTATAAATGGTTTTCTAGAGAACCCATATATGACCCGCTTTGGTTGAACTTCAATATTTTAAACCCATTTGCACCCATCCTTCGAATGTCTAACAACCCATTTACAGTCCAATTCCAAATATACGAGTTAAAAAAATATCCATGAATCATTTTGATACCTCTACTCAAGAATCTCACCAGCACTTAAATCATAGCCATCCCAACATTCATGACTCATCCTATCGACATTATGTTAAGAGAATAATGCAAATCAAATCCGTTGTAAAAGTTTTGATGCTTCCGCGCTATTTCTTGAAATCTTATCATAACACTCTCTCGCGACATGTAAACTATCGAAATTCTTGCGGTATGATTACGACATGTGAATGTACTTCGCTACATGCTTTGTGGAAATAATGCAGATCAAACGCGTTGCAAAAGATGCAGATGCTTCCGTGCTATTTCCCATAATGTTGTCATAACATGCGAACTATAACACCCGTAGCTTTGGCTATAGGATTAGCCTCTGAAATTGTATGTCAATTCTGTGCCAATGCTACTTTTAATTCACACAAGTCCTGCACAAACCCCAAGCCATTCTCACATGATCGACCTCACTCGGCTTAGGACCGGATATGCCGCCCAGCAAGAACCGGTGACGGGACCATGCCGGTCACGGCGTGGCCGCACGTCGGCCACATCCGGCCATGTATGGCCGTGACCCTTGGCCGTGAGGCTCGACTCAATGATGTCCGCATTAGTGTGTCAAGCTTACATGGAAGTTAGTCCATAATTGTAGAGCATGAATCATCATGCTTAGATGGCAAGTCTTAAATAATATAAGACAAAGGTTTTAGTTGAACATTAAATGAAGACTAGAAGTCATGAGCTTAAGTGGCAAATAATCATTACATTTAGAGATATTTATAATTGCAAATAATTATTATATTAGGAGGTATTTTGTTATACCTAGATATTTTATCAAGTAATCATTATATGAAGAGATATTTATAATACGAGTAATTATTACACTAAAATATATTTATATTGCTATCATTACATTATAAAATATTTTGATATAATCATTAAACCTAAGCTAAGCCTAGAAACTATAGGATGCTATATGTGGACCAATGAGGACTAATCTTCTAACAAAAAAAAAAATGCCAAGTGTCCCTATAGTATTAATTACCATATCTTAGGGCATTTAATGCCAAATCTTAGACTTGATGAGTCATGAGGCCAAGTGGACTAATAGAAAATAAACTACCATAAGATCAAGCCAAGTGTCTTCTATAATTAACAACCTATAAACCTAGAGTGACGCATGGTTAAATTAGCTTAGGAAGGTGAATCCATTAGAAGAAGCTACCTAGACTATAATAATCAAGGGCATTTAATGGCCTAAAACTAGAGTAACACATGATTATAGCTTAGGAAGGTGGACCAATAAGAAAATACCACCTAGACTATAATGATGAAGAACATTAAATGTAAGATGGATTATAAATAAGGCATCCTTCCTCTCCTTTTTCACACACATCACTCCCTCACTCTCACTTTCTCCCTCTCGCCGCCCTCTCCCTCTCTTCCCCTCAGCTGCCGCCTGACGCCGCCGTCGCCGCCTTGCCGTAATGCCGCCGCCCCTCATCCATTCCCTAGCCGACATTAGGTAAGTGGGATCTCTAGTACTAAGTTAGGAAATTGCCTTAATTGCTTGCTTGTTTGCTTGCCTTGAGGTAGGTAGTTTTTTTTTTAGAATACATTATGGACGAGGTCGTAGATTAGTTGTTTCCTAATTATCATCACATCAGTCTTGATTAATCACCACATTCCTTGCATGATCTTATAGGGAGACAAGAGAGTAGAACCCATATATCATGTACTTACACAGATGACACGTCTTCCAGTCTATATACGATGTCTAATTATATCTTTAAGGTCATGAAGTGGAAATTGCATGTGTGCTACATCAATGTATGAAAGACTAAGAAAAGTGAAAACCGACGTCATTAAATGATGGCGAAAATCCCTCGTGAGCTAAGCGGGATGTCCTAGTTGAGCCAGGATGCCCTTAGGAGTGATTTAGGATGCTGTAGGAGTTTGCGATGCCCGGTGAGTTAAGCGGAAGGTCCCCCACGGAAGGGTTGTTAAGTGGAATGTCGCTTGGTGTGCAATGCCCTGTGAGCTAATCGGGAATCCCATGATCTACGACAGGATAATGATGAAGAACGAAAGAAATTTAATGCATGATATGATTTATGAAATATATACTTACATGAGAATATCTTTGCTATTGATATGCCATTAATTCACAGTCATCGTGTCTTGCCTCATGAGTTTTGTGCCAAGTGAAGCGGTAAGTCAATCTCTTGCCTTAGGACTAGAGATTTTACTTACTGGGACATAGACTCATTCCTTATTTTTTACAGACGTGTAGGATGGTAGCTTCACAGTTTGGAGTAGGATGGATATAGACTTCGTTTTCATCGATGTTGTAGATATAGAAGATAATGTAATGTACCGGCGATACGATTTTGCTGTATGGGTTCAAGTTAGTCTTGCTGAGCGTATTCCCCAATACTTATCAGCTTGGTATCTCGTGATCGATGGCGACGTCGTCAAACCTATCCTGGGATACTTTGGCCCTCTGGGGTTCAATAATGGTGGATCAGTCCATGAGTAGATGGGTCATCCGATGGAGAGACCAATTTTGACCGCGATCGAGTAATGGAGTTAGGCTTCCCTTTACCTATCTATCTTGGGAATCGATAGAACGAATGTAAAATATGATATGTGATGTAAAATATACTGACGCATAATAATAATAATAATAATAATAATAATATGTTGTGTGTACTTTACTTGGTTTACTGTTTTGTTAGGAGTGATGTTTTGATTTCTGTATGCTTCCGCATGCTAAAAAAAATAATGAATCGGATAGTAGGTGACGTGCCTGGGGCGTTACACGAACAATCGAAATTTTTGCAATTGATTGCGAAATGGGAATATACTTGGCTACTTGTTTCGGTCCGACATGAATTGAAGCTTCCCCGAATTGCTGTCCATACGAAGATTGGCTCTAAGCAACTAATCCAGGTGGATTTCGCTATTAGAGGCCGGAAAATTCGGTATCGGGCTTTGGTGGGCGCCTTTTTTCGGGTCCTGGGTCGTAGGTGGCTTCAAATGTGATGGCCTCTCAAAACAAAATGGAGGGGTCCAAATTGATCTTTCTAATTCTCAAGGTGTGACTGATGAAAGCTGCAAGAAACTCCCCTTGCACAAGAGCAAATGGCCACCACAAAACCAAAGGGAGAAAGAGATTGGCGAATTTGAAAAGGCAAAGGAAGACGGTATGGAGCAGAGAGAGATTTCTAGAAAGATGGAGTTTTCTTTTTCACGCGCATGACGGACTGAATCACAAAAGGCTGATGGAGAATATTATCAAACCAATTAAGTGGGTGGTCCTCTCTCTCTCTCTCTCATGTCTCTGCTCAGTTCCTTTTCTTGCCTCGAACACCAAGGTGTCGACATGATGACACTCTCATTTCTTCATTTTGCCAGCGGTTTGTTGGAGTATCTGATCTGATGACGGCAAATCATCTGTCTCTAGGACAAAGATGTTGCTTAGAGTAAGGTATCTTGCAGAAAACTCGCAAGGTTCTAGGATGACCACAATGTTCTTGGTACTTCTTGATAGGGATGCATCACTTAAATTAGGGTAGATATTGAGAAATTTTGTTAAAATTGACTAGGAGTCAATGCATTGGGTGCTGCTCAAAGAGCCACCCTAACGATAAGGAATCGCGAGGTCGAGAGAAGCCGGGGGATAAGGTCATGGGGAATATTGAGAAATTTTGTTAAAATCGACAGGGCAAATCTTAAGGTATGAACAATGACTGGGGGTGACTACCGTCGCTTGCCACTCTTTCGAGTCCGTTGTCGCTTGAGTTCCTCTCCCCCCAAATCATCTTCAACGAGCCCTCAACAATGTTTGATCAAATTATTTTAAGTATAACGTGTAACCCATTGTTTTCTAGCGAATTATGAGGAGATTGCGCGCAATGCTAGAGTTAAAGAATCGCAGCTTGCGCTTAAAGTTATGTCTCCACCTAATTCAGGGTTTTTATTATGTTGTGAAAATTATTATTCTCGAATTAGAAACTTAGAACTAGTTGG
The DNA here is from genome assembly GCA_001662345.2 of Metrosideros polymorpha var. glaberrima. NCBI lineage: Eukaryota > Viridiplantae > Streptophyta > Magnoliopsida > Myrtales > Myrtaceae > Metrosideros > Metrosideros polymorpha. Next base: position 38,128,610 of record BCNH02000008.1, read on the forward strand.
AGCGCGTGTGGTTAACTAAATTTACTTATCTTTTCTATTCAAATTAAGACCAGTCAACGACAATTTTAATGTGCAAAATCTCAGTGTTCTTACCAAAACATGACAATTACTCAATGCATATATTAGAAAATAATTTCCATTTTCGGGAGCCCTTTTTTTCCCCAAGAATAGCATTGTTTGGTACTTGACAAGTTCATAATAAGCTTAAAATCAAGGGGATATATTTATTACGCGATAAAGCGGTCAATTAAGAAAGGATACTCGAATCAATCCGACGTGTATATTCAAATCCCTAATAGAAAAGGTCGGGAGTATGTCACCCAAAATAAAATTCTAATAATCTATTATAATGTGTCATGAACTCGAGTCAATTTTATCTTCCGAATTAAAAAGATGGATAATCCAAGAAAATGGCAAAAAAAGATGCTGAAATCGAAAAGACATTCGACAATTATAATAATGAGTCAAAGCTATAGGATCCGAGGTAAGCCATCAATTAAATATAACATGTGTGAATTAATTAGTCCAGTACGAGTCTTGAGAAAATCTTCTCCCCGAAAGCAAGCTACAAAGTCGTGTCAATGGCCTACTTGTCTCCAGAGACGGACAACGGAAGACAGTCGACAACGGCCTACTTGGCGGACGGACTTTTTGTTAAAAAATAAAAAGTGAAAACCCTACTTTTCGGGCTACTATATAATTTGCAAATGTGGAAAAAATTAAAGCACGAAAACTTATGCTAATTTTAAATTACATTGAATAATTATATGTACACGAACTTGCCAAAAAATACCCAGATTCCGAATTTGTAAAAGCTCTCTAGAATTATTCTCAAAACGATGGACCCAATTTCCTTTGTTGTCTCGTGTGGCCGTACTCATTGGAAAGGGAGAAACTTGGTAAGCAAATCCTCCTTTGACGCGAAGTAGCCACGTTAGAAAGAAATTAAGAAAATGTTCACTAGTTAGGTACCATGTTACCCTAATTCCATAATTAAGTAAAAGCTATTCAGGCTTTTGTAGATATTGGGTTAGGCTATAACAGCCTACACTTATTTTAAGAGTGTAATTGAGCCGAGTTGATCGATCCGACTGAACTCGCTTGCTTGATGTTTGAAACTCGACTCATATTCAATCGATTGTCAAATTTCATGCTCAAGCTCCACTCAACTAGAAAATCGAGATACATACTTGAGCTCGACTCAACTCGCTTTGATTACAATTAACTGATAAATGAACTTTTGCCCGAGCTTAAGTATAATATGCCATGTAATGTAAATGAGTTTATTATGTCTTATAACTATAATATATATTTGAAAAACTAATAAAAACTCAATTGGGCTTGGGAGTCGAGCTGAATACTTGCAAGCTCGAGCTCGACCGATAGTTACGCAAGTCAATCTCGAGCGTGGTCAAGCTCGAGCAATCGGTTATTGAGTCAAGTTCGAGTTATCCACCGAGTAATTTGATTCGACATGACCCCAAACCCTATCCCTCTTGCGTAGCATTACTTACAGTAGTAGGAGCGTAGGATGAGGCGACAAAGACCGCATGACTCTGAATCAAACTCAAAAGCATACAAGAATTATGGCAGTACTTCCTCTTTTTGTTCATGAAACTATGGTTATAGGTGCACGCACGTGGAAGTGGAGCGTCCCCATGTTGTACCATAAAGAGCTGCCTTTGAACAAATCAAAAGGCATAGTTGCCACCTTCTCTCTCTCTCTCTCTTCCTTTTGTACCTCTCTCCATTGCAATCCACATGACTCAAAAATGGCTGCCAAGAGAAGGAAAACACAGTTGAGAAATTTCTTTTGGCCACAAACGCCATTGAGAATTGACTCTCACCTTGACTCGCCTCTTGATAAGGAATCCTATTTTAGAAGATTACATTGGTAATTTGCATGCATTATAGTTCAAATTGACTAGTTAGGCAGGCTTGCATAGATGACTGTCTGGATCACAATATATCTGTGGTTGCCTCTCAAACGAAACCACCACGATGGTGATTACTTCAAACCAGATTTGCTGTGATGGGAAATTGCAGACGATGGAGGAAATCGCGAGCGACAGGGAAAGTCGCCGGCAAGTGCCTGCATTTTTAATGTTCATCAAATGGTATTTCATGTATAATTTAGATTTTTTAACTAATGCATAAACTAAGTGCAGTGTGCAACTAGTCGCCACGCAACAAAAACTTCATCCATAAAGAGCTGCTTATCATATATATAAAGTCAAATTCCATGTGAGCAAGTAGTGTCAAACAGACAAAATTAATTAATTAAAAAGAGCCCAATTGATCTTAAAGCTCCATAATTAAATAGAAAAAAAAAAGGCTGATTCGAGCTTTTTGTGCTTATCTTTCTATACATGGATAGAAAGATGCACTGATTAACACATAATCACAAAAACAACGTTCTTCTGAACTAGAGATGCACAGAACTTCTGGCTACGTCTTGCGGGTGCTGCCAAAGAGTAAAAGGGGATCAAATTATCATTAAATTATTAAAAAATAGAGATGGCCAAAAAGGGATTAATTAAAAATTAGAGGTGAGATTAATGACTAAACGCCCACACCCACAGCACTTGGATTAACCACGAGTCAACCTTAAGCTACAGTGAGCCTTCCTACGACCACCACACGCCTTCCGCCTACCGACCACGTGTCCAATGTATCTAATCGGACTAAAGTATGTCGCCTGCACGACTCAATTCAGACGTGGCCGACTAATCATTCATCCATGATCTTGTTCAATTTTTCACTTGAGCAAGTAGCAAATCGACCGGCAACACGGTCTGGCGGTTAGGGGTGCGGCGGCACAGGGAAACCGAGTCGCGGTCCGGACCTCGATCATGGAAAAAGAGAAAAGGATTTCAAATCTGGCTTGAGGCGAGAGTTCGTATTCGTCCACCCATCCGAGAGTTTGTTCTTTTCGCTTGAACGGTGTCATATTGATGCCGAGCTTGGGAAACTCAATAGACACGGTTCGTCTAATGTCAAAATTCATTTGAAATACGCGTGTCGAGAAAATGAGCAATAAATAATTTGCCCCATCTTCATAAAATGATGAATTTTACTTACTTTATTCAACGTCGATTTTGGCATGAATTTTTTTTATTTATCAAACCCAAGCACCATTTCTTAGGATAACAACAAAATTAGTCCTTGAAATTGAAAGTTCATTGGAAGCAAAAAAGGTTAAGATCCCAACTGATATAATTGAAAGTTTAGATTTGACATGGTATATCCAGAGATTAAGCACTTGATTATATAAATTGAAAGTTGAACAATGACATTTCACATTTAACAAAAATAATAAAACTCCAGAGTTTATTAATGTCATTATCCCGCATTTTTCAATCATGTCCATGCTTTATGGAGGAAGTAAGTCGATAATTTGAGATTCAATTCTAGGTTGCCTATTCGAACCCCCAAAAAAAAAAAAATCTAGCTTGCCAAGAATATCCCAAAGGGTGCTGATCAATTGGCTAGGCTTTGCCCATTTGTCCAAACGAGATTGACCCTAGGATTATAGCTTTATGATTGCTTTTTCTTTTTTAAGATATTCCCTTTCTGATTGTTAATAATTTACATTGCAATATTTAATTTTTCATTAATCATATCTCATAAGAAACATCCTTATTTACTTATTGATTATAATAGAAAGAGACAAATATTTATTGGGTTACCTAATAAATTAGTTGAGAGGACTCACTAATGAATCCTAAATCCATAACTTGAAAAAAGCGAGATTGATTTTACTATTTGGTCCATTCTAATGTTACCGTTAAGTGAATTTTTCTTACTCACAATAAATGTCAAAAAAGGTAAAGTTTCATTTCTGTAGAAAACTTTTTTTTCTAGCCAATTCACTCCACAAGTTTCGCGGCCACATAAAATCTTCTACGGCAATTCCTCATATCATTTCCATTCCTTATCATTATTCTCTTATTACTTTTTAGATATTTTCAATTACAAAGACAATTGTATTAAGTTATGAATTTCACATAAAAATAAGCACATTTATTTACCACAAAATGATAAGAATTTTTTTTTGTCGGTCCTATCTTAAACCCCACTCTCTCTAACTTTTGCTCTGCCTCTTACAGAAACGCGGGAGTTTGAACTCCGCACTTATGATATTAGCGTTCCCATCCTCCAGTTTCTTTATCAGGAGGATAGCATGCCTAACGGGGGGCTTTTTCTTTTTGAGTTTCATGAGCAGCCAGACATGTGCATAAATGCCTTGAAGTCTTATTTTGCCAACCTGGAAAAGCCAGTCCTTGTGGTTAGTGAAGAGTCCAGCTAGTGCGGCTCAACGAGATGACCTGTCCCCCACGACTTAGATTTTAGTAACATCAAAAAAAAGAAAATATAGGTGGGGTTCCAAGCCAAAAAGAAAGAATTCTTGTTCAAATTGTATTTGTGTACATCAAGAGAATTGAATTGATCACACATTATTTGGTGAAATCTTCACTTTCTTTTGGGTACATGTATGACTTTAATTTATTAGCAAGTCTCCTTAAGCTTTCAACAACAAAAAAAGAGAAAAAAAACAAGAATGCTTATTCAATTATCTTGTCTAGCTAAATTGTCCCTTTGTGAAGTGGCTTTCTCGTGATTATCTTAAGAGGTCAAATTAACGCAATGTTTATCCAAACGTTGTGTAATCCTTAGTTTGCTCGACTAAGCCTTTGAACTTCTGACCATCATATATTTATTTAACTAAGGAGGTAGACATATCGAAATGCGCTATCCAAATAGAAGGCACGACGTAAAACGGAAACCTTTTTTTCATGGTGAATGCACTAGCTTTTTTCAATTTAAGTTAGTCTCCTCCATAAAATGTACAGTTCTTCCCTGTCTATAGGTTGGAGCACTCTTCTTTCATCCATCGTATGTTTTCCCAAACCTAGTGGACAGGAATATATCTATTTTTAATTAAAAAGTTGACCATATAAGTTGCTTCGTGTTTACCATTTAAGAACAATGAGGAATTTTTATTTGAAAATTGTAATTTCTCCCCTTTGTCCCCTTCAACTTTGCTTTTTAGTGATGGCTGAATACAAAAAAAATATCCTCTCTGCACAGCAGTCAACCCGCATTAGTCTCTTGTCAGTCCAAACGGTCTCTCAAGCCGTCGTACTGGTGTAGATTGGGCAATTTGAACCCTTTTGAAGGGGAGCAACCATTATCTTATTTGTGAATTTAGATCGGGTTTGATCGTCTGGACTTTTTTATTGGATAGGATGAGGCCAAATTGAATATAGATGGGATATTTTATATTTTATATAAATATGCAAATATCCAAGCTAGATTAAATGTTAACTGCTCAAATGGATTGAGGGGAACGACGGTTAGCGGTCTAGCTCTGGCCATGGATATCGGACGTGGAGGAGCTCTGAATCTGGCCATGAAGCTCTTGGCAATGAGACGGAGCTCGATTGGCAGCCATGGTTGGCGGAGACGATGATTGGCGGCCATGGGTGGATAGAGGGAACAAAGAAGAGAGATGAGCATGAGACATATCCTATCCACCTCTATCCCACTCCTCACATGATATTATTTTATCCCTTTATACACAAGATCTGATCCTTACTTTTATTTTGGCCACTGAACGTAGCCTAGAGTCATGATGATAGGAGTTTGCTGCCAATGACTTGAGATGACCGATCTTTTGGATCAGGTTCTGCCCCTTTCCTTTATGCATCCACCCCGTTAGTCGAATTTCTAAATGCCACTCCTAATTCCGACTTGCATCACAATTGGGTCTATCTACTCTTTATATACATGTGGTCTTCCTCCTTTATTAGCTTAAGGAAATAAAAGCAAAGTTGCCTCTAGTCAAGATCAACTTTTCATGCCACTAAATTTTGGTATGGTAAATAGAACCAAGTCCTTGATTATTTGCAATTTATCCGCCATCAAAATTCTAGCGATTGTGGGTGCAATGCTTTTTAAAGAAAATAGAAGGTACCCACAAAGGTTTTTTTTTTTTTTTGGGGGTTCGAAATGCACATAGATTATTTGACAAAGAACATTTATTATAGGACTACGACCAGGGGGGATATTCTCTTGCCGCATTTTATTCCATTTTTATTAATTTCTTGCTGCATTTTCACGAGGCGCTATTCTCGGTGCAAGAATCCGAATAAGAAAAGCCGAGAGACAGATTCTGTGTTGTTAGATGAAGACATGAATGAAGACATCCTCTGCCAGCAGAATTGACAACTAGCGACCAGTACATACCCAAGGACACGTCGCCGTGGCGAGATAACGAGGAAATGGAAGGAAAGCTAAACGCAAATAAAGAAAATGGCGACAGCCCTGATTCTTGTTTTGTTTTCCTTTTGGTCGGAACAGCCCTGGTTCTTGCTTAAGAGAGGTCGGAAAAGGGTTCCCGACGTGAATCGAACTCGTGTTTTTTTCATAGATCTCGGCCTTCCGTGGTCGAGATTCTGATCTGTTTGCACTCTGCTGTACTGCTATGGTAACATAACGATGATAAATACTATAATACGGATGTAGACATTCCATCTTAGGCGATAGCGACGGGGGTAGGCTCACTGATTATGGGAAGGTCATTGTTTTCTGTTCTTTTTTTTTTTTTTGGGGGGGGGGGG
>BCNH02000008.1:38154434-38165794 GCA_001662345.2 Metrosideros polymorpha var. glaberrima
CGGACAGAATTGTAAAAGGTTTAGGACTGAATTGGCAAAAAAAAAAGGTTTAGGACTGAAATGGCAAAAATGCAATAGGTTTAAGACTAAAATGACAATTTTTCCCTCCCCTTGCACAAGAACAAAATACAAAAAGGGATACGAGATGGGCTTTGAATAATTAGCTAGGCTTGGCCCATTTGTCCAAACGAGATTGACCATAGAATTATAACTTTATGATTGCTTCTCTTTTTTAAGGAATTCCTTTTCTGATTGTTGAGATTTTCTTTTTCAAATACTTAAAATTTCGTTAATCATATACAATAAAAAATATTCTTATTAATTATTTATTATGATGCTACGTGATAATTAATAATCTGGTGACCTAATAAATGAGTTTGAGAGGGCTCAACGAATCTCGAAATTATAACTAGTAAAAGTGAGATTGGTCTTACTTTTAGGTCCATTCCGATTTTGACACTAAATAAAGAGGTCGTTTCCTACTCACATAACAAATGGCAAAAAAGAGAGTAAAATCTCACTTTTGTAGAACACTTTTCCTCTGGCCAAGCCACTCCACACCCTTGGTGGTTACGTAAAATCATTCGTGTAGAGTCCTCATATCATCTTCACTCTTTATCGTCATACTCTAAATTTTTTTGTACATTTTTTAATTGCAAGAAAGTTTGTGTTAAGCTATAAATTCACATAGAGATAAGTGTATCTTTCTTACCATAAAATGATAAGCATTTAAAAGGCATAAAAAAAAAAGGGCTTTTCCATTTTCAGTTTCATTTTCATATATGGCAGTCAGATATGTGCGTAAATGCCTTGAAGACTTCTTTTGCCAACCTGGAAAGCGAGTCTTTTTTATGATCGAGAGGTTAATTAGAGGGGCCCAATGAGATTATCTGTCCCCCACAATTTGGATTTATAAGATCCAAATATAGAAAATAGTGGTGGAGTTCCAATCAGTGATCCTTATTCAAATCGGATTTATGCACATTAAGAGAATTAAATTGATTACCCATTATTTGGTGAGATCTTTGCTTTCATGGATGTCCTTTTTATCAACAAGTTTCCCTCAAAAAAATAAATTTTCTCGCGATCATCTCAAGAGGTTATATTGGTTGAATTAAATTAAATTTATGTTCATTGTGACGTGATGTAACGGTCAGTTTACCGGCTTGATTAAGCCTTTAAACTTTTAACCATCATATATACATTTGATTCATGAGGTCCACATATCAAAACGTGCTATCCCAATGGAAAGCGCCACGTAAGTGTCTATGTTAATTAATCTTAGTTTTTGTTGAAACTTTTTTCGGTGAGTACACTAACAAATTCCCAATTTAGATTAATCCCTTTGTTAAAATGCACAGTTCTTCCCTATTAATGAGTGGGAACACTCTTCTTATTTTCATCATATACTTTCCTAACCTATTGGACAGGAATATATCTATTTTTGTTAAAAAGTTGACCATATAAATTGCTTCGTATTTTACCATTAAAGAACATTGAGGAATTTTATTTGAAAGTTGTAATTTCTCCCCTTTCTCGCCTTCAAATTTTCTTTTCAGTGATAATTAAATACAAAGGATATTCTTTCTGCACAGTAGTCAATCCAAATTACTCTCTTGTTATTAACTATATATTTTAAATAAGTCAACCAGTCCACCCCTTGATTGTCTTAAAGGCTATTGGAGTATATTTGACTTAAGATGAAGAATAATTACTTATTCTATTTTGGGAAGTAAAATCAATAATTCAAATCTTCTACTTGAGTTTAACTAGCGTACGTGTATATTTGTGTGCCAAAAACTTTACAAAAAATCTAAATGTGCGAAAAAGGAAAATGTTGAAAGATAGTTATAATTTAAATGAATACTGTACAAACAGGAAGACGGAATGCGAAAAAAAAAAGCAACAGGGAGAAAAAGGTAAAATTGTCTTCATAAAAGATTTGAACCTAAACATAGAAAAGAAGAGTTGATACTCCAATAAATATTGTACAACGAGGGAGACTGAAAGAAAAGGTAAAATTGCCTTAATTAAAAGATTCAACCCTAAAGACAGAAAATAATAGTGGAAACTACAATAAATATTGTACAAAGAGGAAGACTGAGCACAAAAGGATCCACAGGCAAAAAAAGGCAAAATTACCTTCATAAAAGAATAGAATCCTAAAAATAGAAAAAAAAATAATTGGAACTACAATAAATTGTACAAAGAGGAAGACTGAAGGCAAAAGAATCTACAGGCTAAAAAAGGTAAAATGGCTTTCATAAAGAGATTCCAACACTAAAAGTAAACAAATATAAAGAATTGAAATTAGAAGTTCCATGGCGGTATGTAATTAAAATGGTGTACTCAGTCGAATTCTTCAAAATTACTATCGTCCATTTTAAAGCAATATAAGATTATTGTCCATCTTAATAAAGGTTAGGGCTATTAAAGACATATCCTCCATTTCTATGTAAAATAAATTTTGTCGAGACATTCCAAAAAAATTTGTCGAGAAAGTACGATTAAGTCTTACAACTTTCAAAAAGTCCAACAAAATCTTAAAACTTATTAAATTAGTGCAATCAAGTCATTCCATTAACTATGTCAGTTTAGCTCACGAAAAATATTGATGTGACTTATTTATTATTTTATCTATCTTGTACGGCGTTAATGTTAACTAAAGCATGAAGTATAAGAATTAAATGACGTTTTGGTCCAAATCCTAATTTTTTACCCCAAGTCTTAGCTAAATGAGATTAAAAAAAAAGGTTTAAACAATTTTTTGTTAAGGGAAAATGACACAAATAGTCCATAAATTTTGGCCCAATATGCAATGTGATATCTAAACTTTCAATTTGTTTAATGTGATCTCTGAACTTTAGTCCAATGTTCAACGTGGTCCATGAACTTTTAATTTGTTCAATGCGGTCCCTGAACTTTTTGTACATATTCAAACTAGTCTCTGAACTATATCAAAATGTTCAATATGGTCCTTTAATTAATTTAAGTTCAGGGACAACATTGAATATTTTCATATAGTGTAGGGACTAGTTTGAACATGTACTAAAAGTTCATGGACCATATTATACATTAGGCTAAAGTTCAAGGACCATTTGTGTCATTATCTCTTTTGTTAAAAAAGAACACAAACTATCTATATAAAAAAAAGCCAGTGAGGGCCTGCAAGGCGGCCAAAGGTTTGGATGGGGCGGCGTCGTCGGCCCACCATCACTGGCCATCACTGAGGTTCGAGCGACCGTGGTAGACCACAAGCCTTTCACCGAGGGCCTGCAGGCCCTCATTCAGGTTGGGGTGAGGAGAGGGGAGAGGGTCGCCGACTCACCGGCCGTCGTTGAGGTTGTCCTTTCCAGCTATGGCGGGCACGGCAACCAAAACTCTTTGCTGCCCCACAGGCGTTGGCCTCCTAAGGCTCTTTTTTTTTTTTTTCAGCTTTTGTTCTTCTTTGAGAAAAACGCACTTCCTTTTTAAGCCCATGAAAGGAAAAGAACAACGTCCACGCAGTTGCATGGAATGCGAAGAGTTGAAGGAGTGGCTTGGTGGGTACCTGAGTCTGGAGCTCACGAGGCCTAACTTTCCAAACAAGATCGATCAGTGAGACTGGGGGCCCTAAGCGGCTTCTCAAGCCGCGGATTAAGGTAGTTAATACCTCGAGCGAAGACGAGGTCGCGTGATAAAAGAGATTAGTTTCGCGGCGTGAATCGAACTCGTGATGTTTCGGATACCAGCAGTCCAGATTCTGTCTGATATGTTTTCTATGTTGCTTTCCTAAAATAACAGTAACGATAGTATTATCAAAAGTATATGTGTATATACACATTCCATCTTAGAGGCGATAGCTAGCTACGGAGGAAAGGCTAACAAAGATTATGGCGATTCCTTAAATTTTTCCTGCTGTGTCTCGCGTCTATTTAAAGGATTTCAGTACAGAAACTCAGTGACCGCAGCCCCACTGAAAGCGCGCTTTCTCTCGTCACCAACCTACGACGGAGAACCAACGTGCTCTATCTTCATCCTTTTTCCTTCCCCAGGTTCGAATCTCATGAAACAAAAGAGGAAACAAAGAGAGCCACCGCCATTACCTGTACATGCGCATGTTCTTGAAGTTCATCACAACATGGGCATGTTTTTTCAAGTTTCCTTTTTTTTTTTCTTCCTTTTCCTTTTGGATTGCAGGTTCTTTTTCGTGTGACCATGGCCTTTTCGATAGGAAGCATCTCGCCTGGAGTGAATGCAGCGTGTCCGAGAGTTCCTTGAAGAGGATCACAATAAGTTATTGGCTCATCAATCCCCAAAACAATCAGATGTTGCTGTTGAGATTGAGGCCGGTGAATATGCTTGGGGTTCAGGCGATGGAACTTCGAAAAAACCTACAGTAAAAATATTGGAGAAGATTAAAATAATGGAAGGTTACAATGTTGCTATTTGCGGGTCGGTTGGGTCTGGTAAAACAAGCTTGTTGTGTAGTATGCTTGGCGAGGGTCAATGGAACGAAAGCATACGTACCACAGAGTGCTTGGATTCAAACCGGAAGAGTGAGAGAGAACATCTTGTTTGGCAGGAAATTCGATTCTGCCTTCTATGAGAATGTCATGGAAAGTTGTGCTATGAAACAGGACGTCGACATGTGTTGGCAAGAGGGATGAAAACTTGAGCGGACGACAGAAGACGAGGATTCAACTAGCACGGGCAGTCTACAGTGATTCCGATGTTTATTTTCTGGATGACCCTTTTAGCGCCGTCGATGCGCACACTAGGACTCATCTGTGCAAGGCAAGCATCAAAACTTAATCTTTTTTTTTACTCTCTCTTGCATTCCCTTTTCGCAAGAGTTCTCTCACAAGTAAAAAAGCTTTTTCGCAGAAATGTCTCCTGCAAATGCTGTCTCGGAAGACTGTTATCTATACCACCCATCAATTGGAGTTGTTAGATGCCGACCTCATTTTCGTAAGTTCATGGAGCGAGCAACACCTAAATAAAACACAAAAGATATGATCTCCTTTTGAGGCATTTTATCTTGTCTTTTGTCTAAACACATCAATTGTGTAGGTTATGAAAGATGGATGCATAGTTCAGTCAGGGAAGTATGAAGATCTAATTGCGGATCCACATGGTGAACTTGTAAACAATTGTCTGCCCATAGACAATCTGTAAATCAAGTGAACCCAGCCCAAGAAGACAGGACATCATCCATCAAGCCATGCCAAGCGAGTGAAATGAAAATCGCGGAAGAAAACTCTGAGGAGCACGTTAAAAACAGAATTCTATGGAAAAAAACACAAGAAGAAGAATCGGAAACTGGCCGTGTGAAATGGAACGTCTACTCAAACTTTGTGACTTATGCTTATAAAGGTGCGCTGGTCCCGATTATTCTTCTTTGCCAAGTTCTCTTTCAAGGATTGCAGATGGCCAGCAATTATTGGATTGCCTGGGCGACTGAGGACAATCGCAGGATCAGCAGAGAAAAGCTGATTGGAGTGTTCATCTTGCTGTCTGGTGGGAGTTCAATTTTTATTCTGGGACGGGCAGTTCTGTTGTCGACTATTGCCATCAAGACTGCTCAACATCTCTTCCATGTTATGATTTCTTCAGTCTTCCATGCACCCATCTCGTTCTTTGAGTCCACGCCTTCAAGCCGAATTCTTGATCGGGTTTGTTTTTCAAAGTTCTGCATTCTGTTATAGGTCACTGGTCCAATATTTATTGTGCCAAAGATTGACATCGGCGTTGTTTTTCCTCTTTTTCCGCTTCAGTCTTCCACGGATCAAAGCAGAGTGGACACAGACATTCCCTACCGATTAGCAGGGCTAGTGTTTGCTCTAATTCAGTTGTTAAGTATAATCGTCCTAATGTCCCAGGTGGCGTCGCAAATTTTTGTTCTCTTCCTTTTGATCCTTGCTATCTCCATGTGGTATCAGGCAAGTTTTCAAGTTTCACTTATGTTAAATCTCTGTGCTTTATAGCATCTGGAGTGACAGATCACTAATTCAGATAGGCCCTATGTCTGAGGAAGTAAAAGATTTTCGTGTATGCTTCCCGCTCAGGTTTATTTTTGACACGTCGTGATGCTGACTGCATGCGAAAACCGTGTTTTGCTGGCTTATTACATCACCACGGCCAGAGAACTGGCAAGGATGGTTGGGATACGGAAGGCTCCAACACTTCATCACTTCTCGGAAACAGTCACAGGGGCGGCACTAGTTCGATGTTTCAACCGGGAAGATGATTTCTTGAGGAGGTGCCTTAGCTTGATCGACGATTACTCTCGGATAGTCTTCCATAACAGCAGCACTATGGAATGGCTCTCAGTTCGCATAAACTTCCTCTTTAATTTTGGTTTCTTCGTTGTCCTGATCATTTTGGTGAGCCTACCTAGGTCGGTCGTGGATCCCAGTAAGTTCCCCTCTCCAAATGCAGCAGGTCACCAAAATGTTTGAAATTTCAATGGCTATTAATAATGCTATCAATCAATATCTGTGTTTGGCATAATTTGATTTAAAGAAATTGGTCTCCCTGCCTTCTTTTTCCTTGACCGGCTAACTTTACTTTTGCACCGACCAACTTTCCATATCAGGCTTGACTGGGCCAGTGGCCACATACGGCTTGAACCTAAACGTGCTCCAAGCGTGGGTCATATGGAATCTGTGCAATGTTGAGAACAAAATGATCTCAGTTGAGAGAATTCTTCAACTTACCAACATACCAAGCGAAGCTCCCTTGGTGATTGAAGATTCCAGGCCGAACCCTCAATGGCCATATGAAGGAAAAATCGAGCTTCAAGACCTCAGCATCCGATATGCTCCTTCTCTCCCAGTGATCCTCAAGGAGATCACCTGCACGTTCCCCGGAGAGAAAAAGGTCTGAATTGTTGGACGAACGGGCAGCGGAAAGTCCACTCTCATCCAAGCGTTTTTCAGGGTGGTCGAACCATCGGGAGGGCAGATACTTATTGACAGGGTGGACATCTGCAAAATTGGTCTGCAGGACTTGAGGTCGCGGCTGAGTATTATTCCACAGGATCCAATCCTATTTCAGGGTAACATTCGGACAAATTTGGATCCTCTGGAAGAGCATTCAGACCAAGAAATCTGGGAGGTAAAGCCAAAAGTCATAGAATTCGAAAAAAGTATTGACTTTCTTTGTTATGGGTGATTGATTACAAAATTATCGATATTTAGGTTCGTAACAAATGTCACCTAGCAGAGATGGTAAGGCAGGATCCGAGGCTTCTCGATGCACCAGGTATTATACCACAGAGAAACATATGAAGGCTTTGTTCGGGAGAAATCTTTGAACTCCCATCTGTTCATTGGACAATCTTTTCCTGAGTTTTTGTGTTAAATTGTCCTAGTTGCTGGAGGACGGAGAAAATTGGAGCGTTGGGCAAAGACAACTGGCTTGCCTCGCCAGGGTGCTTTTGAAGAAGAGAAGGATCCTGGTTTTGGATGAGGCGACGGCTTCAATTGACACAGCCACTGATAACCAGGTTCAAAGGACTATCAGGGAAGAGACAAAAATTTGCGACGCCACCTGGGACATTAGGACGATTATACTTAACAACTGAATTAGAGCAAACACTAGCCCTGCTAATCAGTAGGGAATGTCTGTGTCCACTCTGCTTTGATCCGTGGAAGACTGAAGCGGAAAAAGAGGAAAAACAACGCCAATGTCAATCTTTGGCACAATAAATATTGGACCAGTGACCTATAACAGAATGCAGAACTTTGAAAAACAAACCCGATCAAGAATTCGGCTTGAAGGCGTGGACTCAAAGAACGAGATGGGTGCACGGAAGACTGAAGAAATCATAACATGGAAGAGATGTTGAGCAGTCTTGATGGCAATAGTCGACAACAGTACTGCCCGTCCCAGAATAAAAATTGAACTCCCACCAGACAGCAAGATGAACACTCCAATCAGCTTTTCTCTGCTGATCCTGCGATTGTCCTCAGTCGCCCAGGCAATCCAATAATTGCTGGCCATCTGCAATCCTTGAAAGAGAACTTGGCAAAGAAGAATAATCGGGACCAGCGCACCTTTATAAGCATAAGTCACAAAGTTTGAGTAGACGCCCCATTTCACATGGCCAGTTTCCGATTCTTCTTCTTGTGTTTTTTTCCATAGAATTCTGTTTTTAACGTGCTCCTCAGAGTTTTCTTCCGCGATTTTCATTTCACTCGCTTGGCATGGCTTGATGGATGATGTCCTGTCTTCTTGGGCTGGGTTCACTTGATTTACAGATTGTCTATGGGCAGACAATTGTTTAACAAGCTCACCATGCGGATCCGCAATTAGATCTTCATACTTCCCTGACTGAACTATGCATCCATCTTTCATAACCTACACAATTGATGTGTTATAGATAACAGTCTTCCGAGACAGCATTTGCAGGAGACATTTCTGCGAAAAAGCTTTTTTACTTGTGAGAGAACTCTTACGAAAAGGGAATGCAAGAGAGTAAAAAAAAAAGATTAAGTTTTGATGCTTGCCTTGCACAGATGAGTCCTAGTGTGCGCATCGACGGCGCTAAAAGGGTCATCCAGAAAATAAACATCGGAATCACTGTAGACTGCCCGTGCTAGTTGAATCCTCGTCTTCTGTCGTCCGCTCAAGTTTTCATCCCTCTTGCCAACACATGTCGACGTCCTGTTTCATAGCACAACTTTCCCTGACATCCTCATTGAAGGTGGAACTCAATTTGCTGCCAGACAAGATGTTCTCTCTCACAGTTTCGGTTGGAATCCAAGCACTCTGTGGTACGTAGGCTTTTGTTCCATTGACCCTTATTGCTGCCCCCGCTGTTCTACGAATCTCGCTGAGCATACTACACAACAAGCTCGTTTTACCGGACCCAACTGACCCGCAAACAGCAACATGGTAGTGACCTGCTTTCCATTCAAAGCCTGGATCCCAATATTCCCCAAATTTTCTGTTACTGCTAGATTTACTGTCATCCTTGCTGCTCAAGCTTCATCCGACTACAAGTTCAAAAGAATCAATGACCTCTATCAATCCTCTCTGGGGACCTCTGTATATTAAGTTCTTTGTCTCCTCTGTTAATTAAGAAGCGATACTCGAACAAGGCAGAACTTTTTAGGCTGCTGTGTTAAATCCTGTCTACTTTTATCTGAATTTTTTCAACACGAACTCTCAATAGAATGCATCTTTATAAGAGATGTCTACTATCGTACGACATGTTCTACAGGCGGACATATATAATTAGATTAAGACTGTGACTGCAAGCGAATTTTTCACTATGCAAAAATCTCCTTTACTTTGATGACGAAGATTTCTTTTAGATCTTATTGTCTGTTTGCTTAATTGCGAGTGAGCAAAAGGAAGGCTCCTCAAATGCTGGTGAACCATTCTTGACAATCTTTCTTGCCAACCAAACGGCTTAAACGAAAAGGGAAAAAGAAACGATGTTCTCAGTCAATTCATGCATCAAGTGTTGGATTGCACCAGGAGCCGCTTCGCATTGAGGGAATGTCTTTCTTTCGATATTTGTTCTGAATATCGCGTTGCACAGATTATTTCCCAAAGCTGAGAGCTAATTGAATTTGAGGGGAACGCGTGTTCGCAATGGCTACCAACTTGATTCATCTCGATGCCACTGTCAAAAGCATATGAATGTTTCGAAGTCCAAAGATTTTGCCAACTTCTTGATCTCTGTGACTGCATTATACGAAACACTGAACAAGAAAAGGGAATGCAAAGTTTTATTACGGAAAGTAGAACAACTGCTACAAACCTATCTTTATGTCACAACCGTGGCTTTGCAGAGTTGGTGATAAAGACAACATTCAATCCCCCCAACCTTCAGCAAGAAACAATGTACAGAGGCCAGTTTTTATTGTTTTCCCCCGGAATCAAGACATTGCAAGCGAGTCATGACTTGAACATGCGAAACGAAGTAAAAGAATCCATTAAAGATATACTGCTGAACAACCTTCCATTCGAACGGGTCAGTTTGCCCCCTTTTTTCTAGAATCGCGAGCACTAGCATTCGGCCTGGATGCCTTGAGGGAACCTCTTGCGCAATTGCCGTAGATCATGAAGTACTTCTGGAGCCACCTGAGCCGCCTTCAGCTGTTGGCATCGAGCTCATTGGCCTGCCACGTGGCTCCAGAGTAGGAGGAGGGCCGTCCAATGTCGCAGGACGAGGAGCCCGAGGACCAGGTGCAGGCAGTGGCCTGGAAGTTCCTGTAGTATGCCGTGAAGGGCGCTTTTCGACCGGTCCGTCTTGATCAGGCCTCATCTTGTGGCCCAATCATCAGCATTCCAAAGGCTCGAGTGCATCTTCATCAGCTGCTTCTTGGGGAAGGGAACACCAATTGACTCTGCATTGTTGAACACTCTAATCGGAATGTTGTCCACCAAGAAGCTGAAAACCAGAAAAAGGGAATGTCAAAACATTGAGTTGGTCACAAGGTGGATAGTGATCGGAGCAATTTGCCTAATGATCCAATTCTTTTAACTTATGTCGAGACACAATTGATGTTCGGTTTCGTCAAAAGGTTCCCATTTCAATTGCTTGAGACAGTCAACAGGCATACGACTCTTCTGGTAAAGAGATTGAGGGGTGGGAACACTGATATTATAGGTGCGGGGTTTGACTCCCGCGCTCTATAAGAAGCAAAGTAAAAGTAAAGGAGAGTTGGAGATAAAATTGACATAAAAAAATAAATAAAAAAATTGCTGGAGGCTTGAGAAATGACGTGGCTCGAATAGAAAGAGCAAAGCCCGCCACGCCAAAAACGACAGCGTCATCAAAGGTCTTTGGTTCCGCGCACAAAAACGACGGCCGTACGCGCTAAAACGGCCGGGAACACTGAACCGGTAATGTCTTTCTGTCTCTGCCTCTCTTTCTCTCCCCCTCGGTCTCTTATCGCTTCATTGTCTTGCTTGCTCTGAAGCTTGATTTCGCAAAACCCTAGCGCCAATGGCGCTGTAAACCCGAAACCCAGCTTCAGGAGCCGCTCGTCCGGTTGACGACGCAGGAGGGTTCTCTTTAGCTTCAACCCCGTGTCTTCCATTTCTTCAGTTGGCAATGGATAAGCGGCGATAGCTCGAGGTATCTTTCTGGCGCTTCTTCATTGTCGCTTTCGTCGCACGAGACAGCTTTCTTATTCTTCATTAAGTTGCGATGAAGTATGTTCTGGGGATTGCTTGGTTTTTGTTTTTTTGGGGGGGCTTCCATCGTTGATTTGGGTTTAAGGGAGGTACAGTGCTGCACTGATGTTCCTTCGACTGTGCGCTCCCTCTCGTGTTGTGAGAAACGCGCGTCTTTGGTAGCCAGAGCTTTCGTCCATCATTTTTACACGAGCTTTGACTTGGCCCGGTGCCCCCCCCGGGGG